>JAAEAF010013419.1:0-203468 GCA_011037195.1 Triatoma infestans | reverse complement strand
CAGCTGTCTTACTCCTATTGAGGTTTCCTTGTAGAATTCTCATCAGGCAACAGACCTCTTGGCTTCCTCTAGAGCCTCCCGGAACACTTTGCAACTTCCCGATCCAGGAAGGTGCTGGCATGCATCAGGGGCAAGCTTTCTGTCTGCGCAAAGCATACAGTTTCCTTTTGCCGTACAGGTCTTCGATAAATGGCCCGCCTCCCCACATCTGTAACAGAGATTGCTACGGTCCGGGCCCTTACAGGCTCCTGAAACGTGGCCGTATCCCAAGCATCTAAAACATTTGGGCACTATTGCTCTTCGCTTGACCCTACAGCGAACCCAGCCGATCTTAATATACCCATCCTTCATTAGCTCGTTTGCGCCCCTTACATTGAGCTGGACGATTGCTACCTTCAACCCTCTATTATTCGCCTTTGTGAGATGGACCCTTAGGTCTCCGGCGTGATCTCCTAACTGCTGTTTGATGACCTGCGCGACTTCCTCCTCTGAGGAAAGGCTATCAAGATCCCGAATTTCCATCGAAACTTTCGGCTCAAGCTGCCGAACTGTCGTGCTTTCTTGGAGAATGCTACTAATAGCCGTCTCGAAGGCAGCTTCATCTTTTGTGTTGCGCCCTAGCTCGACTAGGATATCACCGGACCTAGTCTGCCGGATACATCTAACCTCTGTCTCCGTATCCTCTGGCTTAACCTTCTCTCGGATCTCACCTAGAACCTCTGCGTAGGATTTTCCCTCGGCGGGTTTAATGAGCAGGGCATCCAAGCGGGGTTTCGGCGGCTTCTTCTTTTTACTTCTTTTATTCCTCTTGGTTTTTTTCCGCAAGGATTGTTCACTTTTACCAGGTGGCTCAGCAATCTGCTGTTCTTTAATTTTCTGGGGCTTCCGCATCTTTCTTGGGCGAGCTTCAGTCCACTCACCGGTAGTGAGGTTCTCTCTGTTCCCCTCTGTTTTTCCTTCTTCTGGGTTTACAACAACCAACTCTTACTACTACTACTACTACTAATAATAATAATAATAATAATAATAATAATAATAATAATAATAATAATAATAATAATAATAATAATAATAAATGGCGCTACAGCCCTAGTTGGGTCTGGACCTCCTCCAAAAGTAATTGCCAATCTTGTCGATCTTCAGCTTTTCTTCTCCATCCTCTTAAACCCAGCAAATGAGGTCGTCCTCTACATCATCCGGCCACCTTAGCCTCGGTATTCCTCTTAATCTTTTTCCTCCCGGCCTTCCTGTCACCATCCTTTTGGGTAGCCTGGCTTCTGGCTTGCTTTGCAGGTCACCAAGCCATCTCAGTCTTCCTTTCCAAATGAAGGCCACTAAAGTGGATTCCCCGAATAACTTGGATAGCTCTGTATTATTACGAGTTCCCCAGTTTCCATTTTCATTAACCGGGCCAAAAACCTTTCTCAGGCCTTCCTTTCCCAGAAACCCAGGATCATTTCACTCTTTCTGGCCAATACTCAGCTATCACTTCCACACACGGTGGTGGGACTAACCATCGTCTTATAAACGACAATCTTAGCTGCACGAGAGAGTGGCTGAAGTTAGTACTCCATTTAAAGCAAAAAGGCACATATTGCCTACTGCTATCCTTCTTTGATTTCGGCTTCTACATTATAAAGTAATTTTTTCAAAATCTTGTATGACATTTATAAAGGTTTCACAGGTTTCTATTACAGCTTTGCTGATAGTTGTTGGGGGCATTATGACTGAAAACTTCAAGTCTTCAAAATTTCTTTCTATGGCCAAGTACCTCACGGTTAAGGCTAATCTTTCCCTAACACTTATACTTTCTCTCATATGTCTGTCCTGTCTTTTCAAAAATGGTTCAACCATCTGTAACAGTTTGTTAAAGGTAGGTTCACCCATTCGAAAGTAGTTCTTGAAATCTTCAACATCGCAGAGGCTGATTTCCTTCAAAAATACAAAATGAGAATATTCATCTCTCTTCTTAACCATTCTTTCATCCAGCATTTGCATTTCTCTTGACGAGTAGTGCCAAACGCCAAAATAATAGCTCCCCAAGCTTTTGTAGGATTATTCATTTTTTGGGAGGGAAAAAACAGCTAAAAACCTAGTAAAACCACGTAGATTAACTCTCCTATGGCAGAAGTAGTAAGTACTGAGCAAATTTATTGACAATAATATTGACCGTGTAGGGTAATGAAGAATTGAGACCGGTTAGCACGAGTATTGATGGTTATATTGTCAATACCAATATTGACAATATTATTGACCGTGTAGGGGCCGCTATAGAAATGTCATATGATAAAAATCATTGAAATGTCGACAGCTGAAATTAATATAAAAAAAAAAGTTTTTAAACAGAACTTTATTTAAGATGTTGATCTTTACAAATTCTGTTCAAAATTACTTCCTCGGCTGCAATACAAAGTCTAGTCTTACATAAGATTAATCTAACAGGTCGCTCTAAGATGTCAGGAGGAATTTCTTACGTTCGCAGCAGGATTCATAATTCTGATAATGAGTTGATCTCTACAGTTAGATTTTCCTGCATATACTTAAGACTTCATATGCCCCACAAAGAAAATAATAAGAGAGGTGTTAGATTAAGTGACCTTGGAGACCAAGGAACTGAGCCACCTCTTCCGATCCAATAATTGCGATACGAAGTAATTTATAAATGAAATTATCCTCCTATCAAAATGAGCTTGTGTACAGTTCTGCTGAATCCACATCTGCTCTGTATGCAAGAGGAACATTCTCCATAAGAAGGGGGAATTCTTCTTATAAAAAGTGACGATTAATAATCACCTGTAAAATGACCTTCTATTACAAAAGGACCGATAATTAAACACGACAAAAGGGTCGTTAATTATTTCGCACGAAACCTTTACTGAAAATTTGTTTCGTAGGTATCCTCTGGATTTTTATTGGACCAGTACTGTGAATTTCGGCTATTATTGATACCATCTCTACGAAGGTAGCCTCGTCAGTGAATAAAATTTTTTGAAATACATGTTGCACGAAATGTTACTCGAAATCTTCTGGTAACTTCTTGGAGAGATATGGGCGGTAAATGCCAAAATAACATATTGTTCTCCATATCTTCATTCGCTTAGCATCTATACTATTAGAAATTCCTCGCATACTAGCAAATGGACTGATTCAATACGCCATAATGCTTCCTCTAGATCAACACGGCCACGTTCCGTCACTTCAACTCTTCCATTTCGGTCACGATCAGCTGTAGCTTTAGGAAACGATCCACTTAAACATAGGTGAACTCTACCGAATATATGGCGATCTCGTTCTCTGCGATTAGGAAATCGCCTCTGGTAGTCTGAAACTGCCCATACCTCTTTTCTATTACAAAACCAGTATATTTAATAAGTATCGGCTTATTCTTCTTTTAACGACTTAGTAAATCAACAGTAAAACTGATATAAATGATTTAAAACAAAAAGTGACACATGAAAACAGCTGAAAACGAGTGATAATATTTGAATAACTGATAACGAAAGCAACTGAAAATTGAAGACAAATTAATTGAATTTGAGCCTTTAATATAATAACCACTCAATGGCCACACTTCAGTTAGAAAGCATTTTCTGATTTATGTTTATTAGACATGTTTTGGCTCAAAATGTTTTCATTAATACGTTTTTTTTTTTTTTTTTTTTAGGGTGTGTGTACTGCGATCACAAGTGATCTATTGTACCTCCTTCTGTTGCCGTAGATGAGCTTGCTTTCTCTCCAGGTTGAGATCGCTAAGGAATCCCAAGATCCTTGAGAGTAGTAGGGTGGGTATTTCCCCCTCCCCAACCTGGTAATAACCCACGCTCTTGAATCTTCTTTGGATGACGGCATCGCAGTCGGTGAGGAGATGTATTGGAGTTTCCTCCACCTCCCCACAGAATCTGCACGTGCCATCATCTTCTAGGCCTAGCTTCCTCAGGTATCCCCTAAGTCTGCAGTGCCCTGTAAATATATAGATCTTATTCTTGCTCAGACTGATGCAGGCCTTCAACCTTTCCTGCCTATAACCTCCCAGACAGATCTTGGCCTGCCTCAGTCCTGGGAGAATGTTCCAGAGAGAGCTCTTTTCGCCACCTCCTCTTTCTTGATTTCTTCCATGAATACCTGGTCTAAACCTGGAATACCAGGCTGACTCCGCAAAAGGGCCTGGCCCCAAGAAAGAAGATGCAGCGCCTTCTTTTGCAAGGTTGTCGGCTACCTCATTACCTTCCTCGCTGACATGACCCAGCACTCACAATAGGGTAACTTTGTTTCGTCTGCCAAGATCATTAAGCTTACCTAGGCATCCCAAACCATTTTAGAACTTATGATCAAGAA
The DNA here is from genome assembly GCA_011037195.1 of Triatoma infestans. Taxonomy (NCBI): domain Eukaryota; kingdom Metazoa; phylum Arthropoda; class Insecta; order Hemiptera; family Reduviidae; genus Triatoma; species Triatoma infestans. The sequence goes on along the minus strand of JAAEAF010013419.1, from coordinate 199,133 downwards.
CTCAGTGCTTTAATGGCAGTCTGACTATCGGATAAAATAACTATATCCTGATTCTGATATCCTCTATCGAGGCTGAACTGAACGCACCTTCCAATGGCGTAAATTTCCGCCTGGAAGATGCTGGGAAACACACTCATTGGTTCCGAGTGTCTGATTCTACGACCAAACATCCCTGCCTCGGTTCCCTCGAGGATTAGTCAAGTCATGGGGGCCAGTGAGCGAACAGGGATATAGTCATGGTATCTCTGTATAATTTAAGGGCTGGATTAGATCAGTGTAGCAGCTGGTCTGCCATGCAGGCCAAGGTTTGAGCCTAGGCACTGTACCCTCATATTTTTGCCTCCTGAGCCTCATCAGCCCACAGCCCGGAGGCCTTCATTCTGTGCATTGACGCTGTTTGACAAATGCTGGCACCCTCACTAGTGTTCGTGTAGTTTGTATATGTCGCTCTCGATTATAGATGTTTTCAACATATACCCAAACTATTTTTCAATTAGCAATGGTCAAAGAAGTTGTAAATATTTCGTTTTTTTTTTTTTTATGAAATAACTCGCATTTACCGAATTAAAAATATTAACCATTACCATTGACTTGTTTGACAGCTGCATATTCTGCCCTCCTTGACATAGATATTGGCTTCATTCATCTATCTCATGCCTCCTTCTTCCAATTCTAAAAATAAGCCCAATAAAAAAAAATTAAAAAATCAATTATTAATTTCTAATAATCTAAATGTCCATCTACAATTGTAGTTTAGATGTTCAATACCACATATAGATAAAGAAATTTATTTTTCAAACAAATATGTCACGTGATTATTATCAAACTGAATGGAATAATACAGACACTCATTTTCCTTCTTTTTTTTGCTACTTCTTATTCTCCTTGAAAATATTGATAGATATAATAAGAAAGAAATAAATGATATCTGAGAGATATCAGTATGTTTAGTAATTCCATTAGAGAAATATTATTTTGATTAGTTAATAGTTTTGATTAATATTAGTTTCCCCAATATTTTAAAGGATCAATAACATGCAAAAAAAAAAAGAAGGTCTCTGAACATTAAGATTACTCCATTGGCAAACTGGCTATTTCATTAAAAAACATGTACAGTAAATTAATAATTATAAAACTCAACAAAAATCTAGACACACGTGCAAGAAATTAAAGAATATTTTGCTCTAGGTTTATGCAAATAATTAGTAAAAGATCCATCAACAAAGACAACTTTGATTTTCCATTAAAATACCAGTATCTAAATAAACAAAAGTTTTCAATACTACTTTTATGCTTCCTTTATTTTCTTTCTCACATCGTACACAACTTAAAAGCTACTAATCATAAACATAAGAATTTAAATAAAAACAATATAATTTACATAATAATTCTACGATCTGAGGATCTTTTATTTAGTAGATTCTACAATTAATGTCATGTGATGTTTGGTCGTGAGTGTTTTTCATTGTTGTAATTGGTTCCGCAGAGATGGAAAGCATCATAGATATTTTCCATGATAGCCTGCTTCCCATCATCTGGATGGTTCTGTTAAAACAGTGGGATAACATAGACTTGCACAGAGCAAAACTATGTTATCACATTGTTTTGACAAAAACATCTTGATGATGAGCGAACGCCCGAAACCGGTCGATGACCATAAAAAGAATAGCAGGCTATCACGGAAAATAGCTCTGAGTGTTGTCTATAATGAGAATAACGCTGACCAGATGCCGCAACTGAGGAAACTCCCGGTCGCCTGTGATCACCAAAAGTTTCTATTAAGTATTTATTATTTTACAGTTTTATTATTTACATTTATTATTTTAGAGTATTAGATAGAAGCAATAATCTCGTTTTTTTTTTTGTTTTTTTTTAAATAAATGGGATTTAGATTCTAGTATTAGTTAATATTGTTATTCTTAGATAAACATTTGTGTAACTAAATGAGGCACAAATTCCTGGATTTTATGAAAATAGTTAACCTATATACCTTTTCAATAATTAGAAAAATTTGTCCAGTAAACCGGCCTATGAAAGCATTAGGCCAATAAATTAAAATTTATGGATAATTGAACAACAGTTAACTCATAACATCCCCTCTAGTATGGCCTATGGGCGTGTAGCCTCATATTTCCTATTCATTGATTAAATAAGCTAATGGATTTCATTTTTCAAAACTGTATCCAATTCTTCACCGTAGGACGTCTTCGAAGCTGTTCTACATAGGTTAGAGACGTCCAATAGTGCCCAATTCTTCTCCCTACAATATCACATTTGTGTTCGATTACTATGTAATTACATACATTGTAATGTTTGTATCTTATATGTTTATTGAATTTGTTTAATGAGATTAGTTGATTAGAGGGATAGTTCAGATTAATTGAAATCTTACTCTTACTGATTTTAACTTGACATTATTTATACCTTTATAATTATACTCAAGGCTTTTTTATTGCTTTTATAATTAAAAAGTTAGACAGTTGCTTAATAAAGATTCTCTATGTATCTGATTCATGAGCGTTATAGATCATCACTAAAAAACTATCTATTTGAACCCACAGGTTTCAAAACAAATATATCTATTAAAAATCAATTTCTAAAATTTGGTATAACTGCAACTTTCTTTTACAAAGTACGGGGAAATTTTTAAAATTATCAGGAAAAAAAATAATAAATACTTATATCAAACATTATTTTCATCATATTATTAAAGATCTTTTGCAATTAAATCAATATTTACTCGTACATAATTATTTTGTTGGTGTAAATACATAGACTGATATATTATAGACTGATTGGTCTCAAACAATCTCAATACTATCTTTTATGGTGTGTTACAAATATTTTGTTAATACATTCTAGATAGTAAATAATTTTAACTGCTTATAATTCTTAGTTTTTTTTTCTTATTTATTTTAATCGATAAAAAATAAACAGAAAATATTCTACTTATTCTGTCATAATTTTTTCTCTCCATTGACTCTGATTTATTAAAATTATATGTGGGTGTGCGAACAAAATATTTGGAAATACCAAACGAATCACAAATTGATATTTTGTTAAGGTACCTCCACCAAATCTGATGTTAAGTTTCCGTCAGAATCAATAAACAGAAATTTTGTTAATATGTGGATGGTTCCGCAATGCTGGAAAACATCTGGTATTTATTCGTCGCAGCATACATATTCCTTTTATTACTGGTATATGATATAACCTCCCGCATATACATACAATCAACAAACCAACGAGTGTGAGTGTAACAGAAACATTGCGTTAAAGCGAACTCTCTACACAAACTTGGTGAATTCGCTCTGATGCTGGAAGAAAATCCGAAACCGGTCAGGAATAAAAGGAATATGCATGCTACTACGGATAAAATACCAATCGGAAATTTTAATTGGTTGTTTCCGATTTTTTCAATTTTTTGCGATTTTTCTAGGGAATGGCTTCAGAAGGTTTGTTAACATATAAAAAAAAAAATACCTTTGGCGCAACAACTATGAAGGGCCAAGGCTAGCCAGATGACGATCTTTTATTGATGGGCATGTGGCAATCACGCCGCAGTTTCTATCGCTGTTTACTTCTGAAAACCAAGGTTGGCTACCCCACTTTTTCTCACGTTGCAGGGTCACAACAGCTTTGCCCACATTGGAATCAAACCTTGAATTTCCGCACCAAAGGCGAGTGCGCTAAACACAGACCAATGCTTGAGGACGTGCGTCAAATAAAAACGTTTTTATTTGAAACATTCTTTCCAGGAATATTCGATTTTTGGAGGTGGCATTACAACCTTTCGTCTTTCCTTTACAATATCAATTCACTGCAATTTATGGTTCTATTATCTACATAATATGAACTTTCGTTAAGTGATTGCTAGAATTTGAAGTTTGAAGAAAAATTGGTTAACCGGAACAATATCTTTATAGGCAATAAATTTCTGAGTTTCTTAGAATTTTTTTGAAAAACGGTTCGTCCAACTTTCCTTAAATTTGGGATTCAAATTGCTCAAACAGAAACCTATTTCTTTTATTTGAAAGCTTTCCCTGGGAAAACGGAATTTAATGGGTTTATGTGAATAGCTTAACTTTAAACTGCCTTACAGATTACAAGAGGAACAAGATAAAGGGCACTGCCTTATGTGTAATCAAATTCAAGTAAAACTTTATGCCTTGAAATTATCAATTATAGTCTCCACACCTATATTTATGTGTAATTTAAACTTATATGTTAGTAAAAATTCCAAGTTTAAAGAAACTTGTATTTATTTTTTCCCTAGGCCTAAACGTCATCTATACGCTTTCTAGAAGCCCAGGTTAGCTCTGCGCTTTTCAAGCGATATTCGCAGCCTAAATATTCATAACCAATGAATTTATAGGTCAGACCACACAAGTTGATTGCATCCATCAATTTCAACCATTCAATGCATTCAACAAGTATAGTGCGTGATAGAAACAAAGTTGAAGCCAGCTATCTACACGAACTTATCCTTACTCCGACGAAGGATGAGAATCCGAAAGCGATGGGGAACAACAAAAATAAGCATGCTACAACGGATAAAATGTTATCCAGCATTGCGGATACCATAAACATTTTCAACAACATCTAAATATTGTGTCATCTTAATGTGGCCCATATCGCACAACGGATAATTTGTGTCGTTAGATAAGCCGATTTTTATTTAAATAGTTCTGGAAGTAATCGTTCCGGGCAGCATTCTAAATTCGGCTACTCGGCACTCTTAGTCTCTTCCATATATTTCCCTCAGTCCAATCATGATGAAGCGTCATTATTCGGGAAATTAATTTTGCTTTTAACATCTCTTGGAGCTTTCTAGAATTAGGTTGTTCCATTTGCGGGCCATCCTTAGCCAATCGGTCTGCCTTTTCGTTCCCACGCCTGCTACAATATCCTGGTATCCTTTGGAAACCTATATTCATGCCGCGATATGTTTTAGTTTCAATCATTTGCCGATACTTCAGGTTGTCTGATAATTTTCCTTTTCATACTATTTGCAAGGACAGAGATAGTCACTTGCGATTCAATGAATATGATTATCTTTGGATAAGAAATAATGTGCAGAGATTCCAGTGCAAGCTTGACAGCTAAGACTTTCCCTTCAAAGTTTCTACGGTTGCTGAAATCTTAAACGCTTTGCTTTCTCTCTAGCTCCGATAGTGGTGGACCTGTCGGTGAAGACGTGAAGCCATACATCTTCTGGAATTTTTTTCGCTACTGTTTCTGGTGTGATAAGCTTCAAATTCTAGAGTTGTCGTGCCCATTTTTTCATGGGCTGAGTTAATTTTAGAAAATTTGTGATTTGTGTAGAGGTCTGAAAGCTCTGCATACACACTTCTGTATTCCTGTGATGAAGTTGAATAAATGTTATCAGATAAAATAACTTCTGTAAGAAAAAGTTATGTAAGTTTTCACACCAGTTTTTTCAAGTTGTCAAGAGGCACATGGCAAAAAACATACATATTTTCCTCAATATAAGTACAAACGATAAAATTTACGAGTATATGTATGTGAAAGAAGAAAATAGCTTCTACATATTCGAAACAATTCCAATATAACCGTATCAACAAGATATTACACAACCTTTACAATACGTATTGAAAACCATACATTTCCCTATACTTATTTTTTAACCTTGAGAATAATAATAAAATTAATGGAAAGGGGGAAATGCATTTTGTTTTTATTTTGGCTAAAACTCGCTACTTTTAGTAAAAAGCAAAGTTATGTTTGCAAAATAATATACATTTTAATGTAATGCTTTTAATTTCAAAACTATGTATGTTTTTTGGAATATAGTATTAAAAAAAAAAATCACTTTTTATGCAATGCAAAGTAGTTTATATAAAATATTCAAAAACAAAACAAAAAAAACAGAAAGGAGAAATTAAAGATAAGAAAGATAATACCAAGGATAAAAAAAAATTAAAAGAAAAATAAGATAAACACGCTATCTATAACCATAAAATAAACTTAGATAGGTTAAAAGATTACACGCACATTAGACACTAAATTCATATGGCATTCATAAACCCTCAATTCATTCTTCTGCAATACTATCACGGACGCTTATAACAATACTATTCAGATGAGTGACTCACCTTTATTATTATTTATTTGGTGATCTGCAAAAATTGCATTTCTGCTGTAAAAGGGAAGTGTTGAATTAATTTCAGATTTCCGAAATTAAGTTTCTACTGGAAATAGATATTCTGAGCTCCATTGTGCCTGAAAAAAATATTTTCTTAGAAATTTGACTTACTCTACTTTTGTGTGTGTGAAAGAGAAAAAGAGAGTTTGTTCGGTATTCAATCAAAAATGAAAATCGCAGAAATAAAAACTCATTATTTTGGTGATTAACAGAGGAACTGGAAATAATAGATCAACATCGGCTAACCTTAAGTACTAATTATTATATTCTCGAAAATAACTCGAACGATTTCGATTAAACATGGCAAACGCTTACATATACAAGGAACTTTAATAACATATGATCTTATATCCCATGAGGTAATTTTGTAGTATCAATGTTTTCCGTTACGTCACGATCATGACGTCATACCTTTCTATAATACTATCTGACATGGCAAAACAGATCATATTTATATTTTTCAATACATTTATTTAAACAACTTAAAAGTTAATGGTTTTAAAACTCCATCTGATATGTTACCGGTTTTCTTACAAGACATTTCTAAAGTGTGCCCTGGATATGGTAAAGTGAAATTAACTCCAAAACAATTACCTCTGACACGAAATGAATCAGAAGAGACGTTGATGATGATTAATAGTGAGTAGAAATGCAAACATTTAAAAATAATAAAAATAAAATAAAATATGTTGAATTGTAATTTAATCGTTTATTTATATTACATTCACCTACCTATAGACGTAAAACAATAGCTATTAAAACATATATTTTCATCTCAAATCGTACAAAAATCAGTATAAAAATGAACATAAAGTACCTAATTTATATTCTGAAAAATTTTAAACACATCGCAATTCAATGTCGATATATACCATATTGATAGCATGGTACTTCGGGTATGTCGTCATCATCGTGACATAACGGAAAACATCGATACTACTAAATTACCCAAGTTTTATTTGAAACATGTAATTATGAGTAATTAAATAATATATTTAGTGCAAATATAAATATTCAATTTAGATATTCAGAAAAAGTAAAAAAACAGTAATTTTTACAATAACTATCGTCGTGGTATAATCTTCAGTTGTACACATGTGTTAAATAAAGAGTTTAAAATTGGCCAGTCTTGATGTATCCTGCATTGTTTGAACCAAGAACCAAGGATATTTCTGTATGAGAATAATGTTATTGAATACATTTAAGGAAAAAAAAAAACACATTTAATAAAGTGGCACTTCCGGTTGATGGATTTTACCCGAAATCTTCGTGTCTTATGCGGTGGTAGTACCTACCTAAACGGAAAACCAAGTTTGAGCTTCCTGCAACTTTTCGTTTTTGAGATATTCTTTTAACACACATCCCCACAGACAGTCAATTTTCTAAATAACATATTTTTTGGCTTCGGGGACCTTAAAACGTTTATTTCCGGTGGAAACTCAATTTCGAAAATCTGGCACGATTGCAATACTTTCTCTTACTCTTGTTAGTAAGAGGAAGTAAAAATTAAATAAATAAGTAAAAATCAGCTGCATGTACTATCACATATGTAATGTCCTACGCTGAATAACGCGAGATATATCTTATCAATATAACTACCAGATAAAGATAACGATAATATGATGATATTTGACCTATGTGAAAAAAATCTGATCGAAATAGCAAAAAAAAAAATTAATTTTTACAATGACGTTATTGAAACGACATTAAAATTTTAATAAACAAAACAATCATAACCATAAATTCTTAAATTAAAAAGAATATTCTCTGTATTTGTTCGGAAAATCTTTAAATTAATGCACAAAAACATTTCTCTCAAAAATATTTATAAATGTAATATATAATAAATAATCAAGAGATAAGCAGATATTAAATAATTGATAATTCGTTATCCGTATTCTTTATATATATATAACTAAGTAGCTTTTTAATTTCGGGTGAAGGTTCAATTAGATAAGAAAAAATTGTGCCTACAGTTGTATTTATGTTTAATTAAAAAACAATGTTTACTCATTTATTATTTAATTTATAAATATAATGTTTATTACGTAATAAAATTAAACGTAATAAATTTTTTAAAAAGTACTTCAGAGTATTAAAAAAAGAAATAAAAAAAAAGGATGTTCAAGGTGAACAAAATTACTTATTTATTTTGAACTCAAGACTATCAAGCAAGGGTTGGCAAAACTGCCTCTCGCATTATTATGTAGCTTGTGCAGTAATGGTGGTCTTTGCATCTCCTATATTAAGAAGGGATAAAGTTACCTTTTTTACTTTAAGAGAAAGTATGGCGCGACTATGTTAGATTTTAGACTATGAAGTTTTATTTTGATATTCCGTTTACGAAATTATTATACAAAACGATAGATTCGGTCTAATAATATAATAATCTGCTAGCCGCAACTGAGAGAGTTTACTGAATGTATACATTTGCATTTTCTGTTTGTTTTCCTTAACAGTTCCTTGATTGTATTCCCTGTATAATGTTAAAGTATATTAAATATATTACTGAAATTCTGAGTTTGAATAAAATCGATGAACCGAAAGTACGAATTTAGTGATCTGTTTTCTGAATTTTTCGAAAATAGTTCGAATGATTTCCGTTAAACATAAATGCTAATTGCATTTAATATATAAACTTAAAACTTCCGTTGGGACAATTATTTTCGGCAGAATTGGTTTGGAGGAATGCTGGGAAATATGGTCTTAGGACTCATCCTGAAATGACTATTTTTTCGGATGGATAAAAAGCACCAGCTGTTGGTCTGCAATGTATTCATATTCGTAAGTGCTATGCATGTTCCCACATACCTATATTTATCTCAACATTAAGACGAATTCAACTTTTTTAATAATGCAGCGTCTACAGTGAAGGCGCAGATTCTATTTCGGAGTTTTTTGATATATCTAGTGGCGTACGACAGGGTGTATTTTAAAGCCAGTTTTATATTTTCTGTTCTTGGATGATTTCCCATCTATATTAAAGTGATGATTTCTAAGTGAAAATATACAAGATAAAAATACTCATGGAGATGTAGTGAAAGAACGAAATAGAAAAATAATAGTTTTTAAAAATAATTTAGAATATTTTATGTATCAAAAATCTAATTTTGTTAATATTTTATAATTATCTTAGTTCTGTGAATTTAACTTCAAAAAGAGTATTTTAGTGTCAGTACTGTAAATTGGGGTCATGTCAAATAGAAAAACAAAGACACAAAATCCCGTTAGGTTAATTCTTTTGTACAAGAAAATTCCCCCGCTAGAGAGAGAGCAATTCCAAAGAACAGAGTCAGACTTCTGCCTTCAAACAAGACAGTAGCATTCTGCTTCCAAAGGCAGAACAGAACAATTCAGGAATCGCTCTCTTCAAATCAGTGCCAGATATAAGTTAAAACATAAGAGCTTTGCATTAATCTTGATAAATACTTAATTTCTTAAACTTAGTAGTGTGATATGGTAAAATATTTAAATATCTCTAAAGATAATACATTTAGTATATAAAACAGTGGTGCTTTCTTAATTATTCTTAATACTTCTATCTCTTCCTCAAACATACAAGCCCTTTATACAAGACCACTCGTGCTACACAACCAGCTATTACAAATACACGCCACACCAATCACATTACAGAGATTGATTTCGCTGGCCCGACTATTTCCTGTAAGTCTACAAAGAAATATCACTATCTTGGACTCGAATTGCGAATAGTGGAATTTTTGAGAAGTCCAAGATACTGATCTAACCGAAAGTAGGCTGATTAACCTCAGCTGAACACTCGACATTCAAGGTTGAACCTACAGAAGTCGTGCATAAGTACATCTTGGGATTCTTTTAACCCCTCCTTCGGCTCTTCCCCAACACCCCTGCGGGGGGGAAAGCACGGAGTCAATAGAATCTGGAAAATGTTATTTCTCACATTTATTCCAGTTTTATTCCAAATTCATTTATTCTAAGTTGTTAGCCATTGAATTCTTTATTATGCCTGTCAGATGTAGGATTTTTTTAGCGATACAATTAAGTGAAAAGAGTACAACGGTTTCTTTGTTAGGAAGCTGTTTTTGTACGTTGTTTGTTGACTCTACACCGAAGTTTATGATGATTTGGAAACCTCGGATATGATTTTTCATCTTAACGCTGAAGCTTCATTTTGATTACATATGTTAGGAATGTCTTTTCCCTCCTCTCTTTCCGGTTTTCCAGAAATTATCGATAAGGACAACTCTTAGTTTCTTCAGTGGAATCACTCTGTGTAATGCTCTAATTTGGAGCTCGATGTTTCTCTGAAGAGCGTTTTATCTAGAATCAGTTTTTACTTTCTCTTACTCCTAGTAAGAGGAAGTATTGTAATCGTGTCACATTTTTGATATCGAGTTCTCATCGCAAATATCCGTTTTGAGGTCCCCTGAGTCCAAAAAAAGTGGTTTTTATTAGCATGGTCTGTATATGGGTGTCTGTGTGTATGTATGAATGTGAACAGCATAGCTCAAAAACGAAAAACCGTAGAATGTTCAAACTTGATATTCCGTTTAGATATCACCATGGGATCTGACAGTACGTTTCAAGTCAAAATTTCTCAACTGGAAGTACCACTTTACTAGTTGTTTTTTTTTTTACTTTTTTGCGATTTTCTCAAAAATGGATCCAACGATTTTCTTGAAACATAGTAAATCAACTACATATACAAAGAGCTACAACTTTTATTTGAAACATTTCTCCGGAAACATGCATTTAAGGGTACTTTTGGGGGAGGGGGTGGGGTTACGGTTTCCTCGTAAGTGCTATTTCAGTTTATTACACAATTCTGTCATCTAAATAATGTTAATTAGAATTAGATGTATTGTAGAAATTCCGAGTTTGAAAAAAATCTGATGACCGGAAGTGCGTTTACTTTACCACTTTACTAAATGATTTTTTTCACTTTTTCGCGATTTTCTCAAACATGGTGGGATAAGCTAACATTACTGAAACTATGACTTAATTAAGTCCATTTTCATTTAAGTGCCCATTTTTGTAAAAAAAAATGAGGATATGCACTGCGACCTGAAAGATCTATTGTGCTTCTGGAGCCTTGCCAGTGCACTGCCGGCTTCCAAGCAGTGTTCAACACTCCTAGTCTCCTAACATCTACTACAGTCAACACTGCCAATCACCGGACAGAGAATGTAAAGGCTCCTAGGAAGAAAAAAATCAAAGGGCAGTATGCTGTATTCGAACCCAGGACCTCCACATTGCTAGTCTAGCGCGCTACCTGAGAGCTAATCCCTTCCCTTAAATGCAATTAATTCGTTGCACTAATATAATAAATAATAATTTTTCCCATCTCTTACCATAGAAATTTCTGTCAGATTTCCAAAAATTGAGTTTTCATTGAGTTTTTCCCATCTCTTACCATAGAAATTTCTGTCAGATTTCCAAAAATTGAGTTTTCATTGATTACAAATCATTTAGTAAATAGAAAGGTCAGCCAGGAGTTTTTGATGTCTTAGGCACATTTAGCTTCAAACTTATATATATTTTACTTTAAGGCGCGTCAACGTCGGTGGTCATTTAGCGTATCATATACATTCATACACTGTGTTTTGTATGGTGCACTGCGAACCAAAAGAAGTCTATTGTGCCGTCCCGCTGGTGCCAGATGAGACCACTACCTACAGCACCCCTTCCAGATTAAAATATCTGAGGAATTAGTGAATTTAGGGAGGATATATCTTCTTTCTATACCTAGCAAAACTACCCAGGCTTCCAAATCTTCTCTACAGTCCGTCAAGAGGTGTATTGGAGTCTCCTCCTTCTCCCCATATAATCTGCAGGTGCTATCTTGTTCTAGGCCTAGCATATTCATCATGCCATCTGAATCTACAACGCCCCATATTGGCTGTTTTAACTTTACTTCTTGTCATTATTATAATTTATCATAATTAATAATAATAATCATTTATATCAATATTATTATTATTACATTTATCTTCTCTGAAAAATAATTTATTTATTCGTACACAATTTCCACGTATAAGGAATTAGTTTAACGTTAATTTCCGGGTGACAAAAATTCCAAGCCATATTATTATGCTTTTTTGTAAATGTACATTTACAATAAATTTATTATTATTATTATTTTGTTTTCCTCAGCAAAGCTGATATAGGGTGGTACGTTGCGACCCCAGAGGGCAAGGGTGACACATATTACGATACAAGCGGGCAGAGGAGATCAGGACCAGAACTAACTGTTTCAATTGTCCTGCAAGACTTCTCTCACCATCAGTGGAGTAACACTGCCTGCTGTCAGGCCGCACTGAGGGCTTTGAGTAAGCCATGGTGGAGCTCGAAACTAGTGGGAGAATGTAGGAGAAGGCTTAATGCTTTGGCTCAAGGGGTAAGGTGCGTCTCTATTGGATACCCGGACATGCGGGAATAGAGGGCAATGAGAGGGTGGATCAGTTGGTTAGGGAGGGATCGTCGTTACCATGTGTGGTGTCCTGAACCAGACCTTGCCGTCACAAAGAAGTTTTGTGACAAACAGATTAGACTTTGGGAGATGAGAGTCTTGGAGAAATGCTAGGGGGACACGCAGGGGTGCCTCCAAGCTAAAAAAAATATAAATAAGCAGGGAATTTTATATAAATATATATAAAAATAAATAAGCAGGGAATTTTGGAGTATCTCCTGTCCCTCAGTATGACAAGTCTGAGGACCTTGGTGGGGTAGTAACCGGACACTCTTGGGTATCTAGTCACTTGTTTAACATAGGAAGGACGTCAGAGGCTCAGAACGCGTTGCGATGATGGCGCGCTCTCTGAACCTCTTTCTCAACTATTTACAAGTACCTCTATTCCAAACTTCCCACGGAAACGGGAAATTCCAAGCTAAAATCCGTTCAAACGGCCATATTGCGTTAGCACTTGCTTCTTCAGATATTGCTGCGTCGATGGAAGGAGGTAGAACAGTGCATTCAGCTCTTAAACTGTCACTAAACAGCACTTCACAGAAAACCCAACATGTAACATTTCTAAAACATCAGTAATGGGAAAGGTTCTTCGGGCGTGCAAAATCATTGTATGGGACGAGTGTACAATGGCTCATAAGAAGTCATTGGAAGCATTAGACCATACATTGAAAGACTTGCGAAATAATCAGGTTCCATTTGGTGGAGCATCCGGTAACTTCAGGCAAACACTTCCAGTGATACCTCGCTCAACACTAGCTGATGAATTGCATGCCTGCTTGAAATATTCAACTCTTTGGAGCGCGGTAAAAAAAAAATTCATTTAACAACGAATATGAGAGTTCAACTTCAAAACGATCCAACAGCTGCCATATTTTCAAGACAATTACTCGAACTCGGTAACGACAGTGTTCCTACAAATCCAGAAACGGGAAAAAAATCACCTTCCCATCTAATTTCTGCAACATTGTACATTCAAAAGAAGAATTAGTTGACAGGGTATTCCAAAGCATCGAAACAAATTATCAAAATCACGCATGGTTAAGCCTAAAAATCAGATGAGCCACAGCAAAGCGTGGTCGGGTTAGCTAGTACATAATACAATTGTATAGGGCTAAAAATAGTGTTTGTACCTTTTCTTTATTTTCTACAATTTGTATTGTTTTTTATTTTGATATTATTGTTTTCTCACAGCGAAAAGGTAAAAAGAAATAAAAAAAGAAGTTCTATCAGTGTAAAAGAATTGTGAAACCAACCTTTCTGTAATTTTTACAATTGTAAAAAAAACAGCTAAATAAATGAAATGAATGAGAAGGAATATGCATGCTGCAACGGATAAAATACCAGATGTTATTCAGCATTGCGAACCTATCAACACATTCGTCATCTTAGAGATAGATTAAGGAATCTTGGCCTCATATTTTCCTCATATATGATTCTTTTTTTTTTTTTTATTTTTTTTTTTTTAATAGTATTTCTTTTAAAGCCCTGAGAAGTGCTATGCGATCCCCCTCTTTAATAACTTTGTTTTTTCCGGAACTACGTTTCAATCAAAAGTGGTGAATACCAAAATTATTCTTGATTTTATTTTGTCTATGAAATTAAACGACACAGGAAGTATTGAATAAATGAAAAGTAAATTAATAAGGAAATATTATGTTAGCATGTTAATAACAATTCTGGATATTTCCTGTCCTTGCCAACGGCAATTCCTAGTTAGTGCAAAATAGTTTATCGTTGACCTAATGCAATTATTGAATTAGATAAGTTTTTTTCCAATAGTTTCAATGTCCTAATATTTAATTGAACTGAAAATCAAACTTAATAGATAATTATCTTTGTGATAAAAACGTTTCAGATCTAATGTTATTGAAATAAGAGACAGTAAAAATTAGGTGTGAAATCTTCACACTACCTTCTATTACTAAAATAATTAAATTCTAAATGGCTAATCTTTTATCTAAAAGTTTAGTTGATCTCAGCCTTGTATATATATATGTAGTGGGAAGTGGGGATTATATTTGTGTTTTTTTTTTATAAGGGTATTAGGTCTTCCTGAATATGACGATTACATTATAAGGCGTTGTCTAATGCCAACCCTAAATAATTGTTTTTCGTAAAAATATTTCAAATAAAATAAAAAAACTAGTGTGAAACACTCACACAACTTTCTCTTACTCCAGTTCTCAAAATTATAATTGACAAATTTTATAGTTTGTGTACCACAAAATTTAATGAAATTCGTCGAAAACTGAATTAAAACTGTTCAGTAAAAGCGCAGTTCCGGTTTACTAATTTTTCTTGAAACGCGGAATTTTAGAGCAATCTATTTATTTCTAATTAATTTTGTTTGGATGATAGGCTTGTATAATCAACTACGATACACTTTAGAGAAAAACATAACCCCTCCCCCCACCACCCTAAAAGTGCCCTTAAATGAATTTTCCCAGATAAATGTTTTAAATAAAAGTTGTAGATCTTTGTATGTTTAGGTTATATACGAAGTTTCAAGAAAATCGTCGGAGCCATTTTTGAGAAAATCGCGAAAAAGAGAAAAATCATTTAGTAAACGTACTTCCGGTCATCAGATTTTTTTCAATCTCGGAATTTCTACAACACATCTAATTCTAATTAACATTATTTAGATGACAGAATTGTCTAATAAACTGAAATAGCACTTTAGAGGAAACCGTAATCCCACCCCACCCCCAAAAGTACTCTTAAATGCATTTTTACGGAGAAATGTTTCAAATAAAAGTTGTAGCTCATTGTATGTGTAGTTGATGTACCAAGTTTGAAGAAAATCTTTGGAGCCATTTTTGAGAAAATCGCAAAAACATTAAAAAAAACAACTAGTAAAGTGGTACTTCCGTTTGATGAATTTTGACAGATGGCCCACTGTCGGATCCCATGGTGCTAACTAAACGGAATATTAAGTTCGAACTTTCTACGATTTTTCGTTTTTGAGCTATGCTGTTCACATACACACACACACACACACACACACCATTATATAAAACCCACTTTTTTGGATTCAGGGGACCTAAACACGGATATTTTCCGGTAAAAACTCGATATCGAAATTAATTACAATACTTAACATTTGGCACGATTTGGTTACCATTTGGTATGATTACAATACTTCCTCTTACTAGGATTAAGAGAAAGTAAAGTGGTTTTGACAAAATGGTGTTTGGGTGGGTGTGTGTGAACAGCATAGTATAAAAACGAAAAATCGTAGAAAGTTCAAACTTCATATTCCCAATAGGTATCACCATAGGATACAACAGTTACCGGAAGTACAACTTTACTGGATTTTTTTTTTTTACTTTTTTGGGAATTTTCTCTAAAACAGCTCCAACGATTTTCTTCAAACTTGTTATATCAGCTGCACATACTAAGATCTACAACTTGTACTAAACATTTCCCTGAGAAAATTCATTTAAGGTTACTTCTGGGGGGAAGGATGGGGTTTAGGTTTTCCTCTAAAGTTGCTATTTCCATTTTCTATACAATTCTATCATCTAAAATAAATAATATTACTTCTTAGAATGAAATAAGGCTGTTGAAATTCCGAGTTTGAGTAATATCGGATGACCGGAAGTAGGTTGTTACTGAAAAGTATTATATTTTCTGCTAGCACCGATGGATTTCATTAAATTTGATGTACTAACTATAAAAATTTATCAATCACAATTTTGAAACTGTAGAAAGTTCAGAAATTTGTGTGGGTGTATCATAGTACATTTTTTTTTTTTTTTTACTTTCTCTGTAACTCTGAAAGAGAAACTATTGTGATCTGTTAAAATTTTTGAAATTGATTTTTCATCGAGTTTATATGTTTTGAAGTCTTCTAAGGATGCAAAAAGTTTTTTCATCGTAACTCCAAACTTCATATTCCATTTAGATACCTACCATCATCATTTTTTGTCAAGAAGGTTTTTTTTGGTTAAAGTTTATCAACCGGAAATGCGACTCTTAATTGAATAGTTTTATTTTAATTTAATTTTTTTTTTTTTGCCATTTTATCGCGATTATCTCAAAACTGGTACTATCGATTTTCTTTAAACTTCGTAACCATGTACATACATACATAAATGTCTTTTAGTTCTTTTTGAAGCCAACATGAGTGGGGGGGGGGATTATACTTGTTTATTGTAATGGATGACCCTCTGTCTCAACATCTTATAAAGTTTGTAAACAGCTGTTTAAGTTAATCTCTAAAATCATTTTTTCACAATCCTAAGGATATGTCCACACTGGTGCAACTTTTCTTTCAAGAAAGACATGCGTTATAGCGCACGGTGTGATGAACGAGAGGCATGCGTTATTGCATACCTCATGGAAGTTGTTGAATGGGCCTTTATTTTCATGACGCAAGCACAGAGCACGTGAATGCCAACCTCTTGGATTTTCGTTCAACATTCTATGCGTCTTGTTGATCTCGCTACGTGCTGGGTTTACAATTGTATAGGTTATATTTATATAATTAAGTTCAAATATTATTTAATTAGTTTTATTATTTTAATAATAATTTTATTATTAACTGATATTATGAAACTATTATTATTAATAAATAATATCTCGACATGACTTCTGGTAGCATTGCAGATATGCTTTGCTTCGATACTTTACATAAATATACCAAAGACGTTAGTGAATCGTAGGTAGCGAGAAACCTCAACGTAATCAGTTGCCTCATTTCAGGTGGAATAGCATCTCGAAAACGAGTGTTCTTCTTTGAAATGATTGCCTCTTTCATTCTTAACAAGTTGTAAAAGTTGGACCTGTTTAATTAATTGGACCTGTTTTAATACGTATAAAATTCCGAAATACGCCCAAGTCAAGCTGAAGTTCTGTGACTAGTCCAATATTTCGTTTTTCTGTAAAGCTGCTTTGTCCACAGGGCTCGCTGCTTTTTTTCTTTTTCGTGCACTTTTCAAAAACAGATAACCTGCACAAATAGCTCATGCCGCTTCTGAATCCATCGATAAAATGCACACTGAACAGATGATTAAGTGTGGACAACGAATTGAATGCCTCAAGAGGCATGCACGAAAGGCATGCGCGACGCATGTTGAAATGGAAAGAGGAAGCGCAAGTTGAAAGGGAAGAGGAAGAGAAAGCGCACAAGTGGGGACATACCCTAAAATAAATATGTTGTTGCCCATTTCGAGAAAATTCTAAAAAATAAAACCTACAAGTTGCATTTCTGGTTGAACGATATTATTTTTTCAAATTACTAAGTCTATGAATGCTTTTAATCCAATCTTAATATTGTATATTATGTGTGGTAAAGCTATACATTATATACTGAACTGGCACTTTAGAAGAAAGCAGCTTAAAATTGCTAAAAACTAAATGTCCCCCAAAAAATGTTGCCTATAAAAGTGACAAGACATTAATGGACTGGATAGAATTTATACGAAGTTTAAAAAAAATCTTTGGAGCCATTTTGGGGAAAAGTGCGAAAAAATGCAGGAAAAAAATATTCAGCAGTACACACTTCTGATTGGTGGAATTTGAACAAAACATCCATATCAGAAGCAAAAGGCAGATCTAAACGAATTAATAAGTTAACGACTTCCGGCTATTTTTTACTTTCTCTTACTCTTTAGTAAGAGGAAGTATTGTAATCATTTCAAATTTTTGATATCGAGTTTTCACCGGAAATATCCGTTTTGAGGTCTCCTGAGTCCAGAAAAGTGGTTTTTAGCAAATGGTCTGTGTGTATGTGAACAGCATAGTTCAAAAATGAAAAACCATAGAAAGTTGAAACTTGATATTCCGTTTAGGTATCACTATGGGATCTGTTGTGTTCGTTATCTGTCGCAAATTCCTCAACCGGAAGTACCACTTTACTAGTTGTGTTTTTTTTTTTACATGTTTTTGCAATTTTTCTCAAAAATGACTTCAACGATTTTCTTCAAACATGATATATCAACTACACATACAAAGACCTACAACTTTTATTTGCAAACATTTCTCTAGAAAAATTTATTTACTTAAGGGCTCTTTTGGGAGAGGGGTGGGGTTAGGTTTTTCTCTAAAATGATATTTCAGTTTATTAGACAATTCTATCATTTAAATAATGTTAATTAGAATTAAATATGTTGTTGAAATTCCGAGTTTGAAAAAAATCGGATAACCGGTGTTAAGTGCGTTTACTTTACCACTTTACTGATTTTTTTCTTCACTTTTTCGTGTTTTTCTCAAAAATGGGTCCGACGATTTTTCTTAAAACTTCCTATATAAACTAAACATACAAAGATTTACAATTTTTATTTAAAACATTTCTCTGGGAAAATTCATTTAAAGGCACTTTTACGGGTGGGGTGGGGTTATGTTTTTCTCTAAAGTGCCATCATAGTTGATTATATAATTCTTATCATCTAAACAAAATTAATTAGAAATAAATTGATGGCCAAAATTCCGAGTTTCAAGAAAATTTGTAAACCGGAAGAGCGTTTTTACTGAACAGTTTTTTTTTTTCAGTTTTCGATAAATTTCATTAAATTTTCTTACACAAACTATAAAATTTGTCAATTATAATTTTGAGAACTGGAGTAAGAGAAAGTTGTGTGAATGTTTCACACCAGATTTTTTTTTTCGATATTTTGTTCACATATCAAAAACACAGTTAAAAACATTTTTTTCGTATTCACAGGACCTAAATATATATATTTCCGGTGAAAAACTCTTAATTTGAAAATTCAATATTAAGGGAAGTGCACAGTAAGAGGAAGTAAACAGGAAATCTATCCGTAAACAGTGAAATAAAAATGTTCTTTTTTTTTTTTTTATTAATAAAGTTATATTTAGGGTTTTATTTTTATTCAACCAATCACTCATTTCTTAAAAATTAAGAAAATAAACAACAGGAAATAATAATAAAATATTGCGTCAGAAAAATTTAATTTGTTTTTTTCATTTCAACCAATCACGATCTGCCATGTTGGAGGAGTATACGTATCGAGTAGTAGTAACTGATTTTAGCTGATTATAAGATAGTATCTTTATGGTTTATTTGCACAGAATTATGTGTAGCCTATAAAATTGGAATTGCATTTCATTTTACACTTTATTTCAATTTAATGTAGCCATCAACAATTAGAAGTATAATAAAATTAATGAATACCATTATTATTTCTTTTTCTTTCTTTTTTTGCCCAATTGTGACGTTGTGTGTAATATTATCTTAACATTTATCAATAATATTATTATGTAATATTTCTTGTAATAATTTTCTATACTAATACAACCATAATATTTTCAAAAGCAATGTAAATAATAGAAAGATAACAAAACCTAAATCTTATAAATAATACACATAACATCTGTCTGGCCATTTCAAATTTTCCAATAATTTGCCTTTTCTATTAAGTTTCATTATCTCTTTGAGACTACTTCATTATTATCTCTGTATCCCAGATATGAGTTTCTGTTTACCTTAAAACCATTAAGTTTATTAAGATAGAGTTAGTATTTAGATTTAATTTTGGTGAACTTATTTTTTTTTTTTTAATCGTATCAAAATTTCGAAACTGAGTTTTCACTTGGAAAGAGATGTTTTGAGCTCCGCAGTGTAAGAAAATAATTATTTTTTAGCGAATGATATCTGTGGGCGTATGTGTGTACAAAATATATCTCAAAACGAATAAATAATCGTAGAAAACTTAAACTTGGTATTCCGTTTAGGTATTACATATCATATGAAAATTTCAAACAAAACCGAAAAGTACGACTTACCGAATGGTTTTTCTTAATATTTTGTGATTTTTTTTTTCGAAAACGGTTCCAACGATTTTCTTTAAACTTCATATACAATCTGCATACATTAATAACCTATTTAATTAAAAATCTGGTGTGAAACACTCACACAACTTTCTCTTACTCCAGTACTCAAAATTATAATTGACAAATTTTATAGTTAGTGTACCAAATTTAATGAAATTCGTCGAAAAGTGAAACACTGTCCAGTAAAACTGTCCGGTTTACTAATTTCCTTGAAACTCGGAATTTGGGTCATATATTAATTTCTAGTTATTTCAATTTGGATGACAGAATTGTATAATCAACTGTGATAGCATTTTAAAGAAAAACATAACCCCCCTCCCCCAAAAGTCCCCTTAAATGAATTTATCAGGGGAAAAGTTTCAAATAAAAGTTGTAGCTCTTTATATGTATAGTTAACAACGCTGGTTTAAAGAAAATCGTTGGAGCCATTTTCGAGAAAATACCAGAAAACTGAAATTATATTTCAGTAAAAACGCACTTCCGGTTATCTATTTTTTTTCAAACTCGGAATTTCAACAACATATTTAATTCTAATTAACATTATTTAGATGACAGAATTGTCTAATATACTGAAACAGCAGTTAAGATGAAACCTAACCCCACCCCTCCCCCAGAAGTGCCCTTAAATGAATTTTCCTGGAGAAATGTTTCAAATAAAAGTTGTAGCTCTTTGTATGTGTAGTTGATATAGCAAGTTTAAAGAAAATCTTCGGAGCCATTTTTGAGAAAATTGCAAAAACGTAAAAAAAACAACTAGTAAAGTGGTACTTCCGGTTGAGGAATATTGACACATAACGCACCGTCAGATCCCATGGTGATACCTAACGTAATAAACGAAATATCAAGTTTGAACTTTCTACGATTTTTCGTTTTTGAGCTATGCTGTTCACATACCACACACACCACACACACACACACACACACACAACCATTCGCTCAAACCAAATTTTTTTGGACTCAGGGACCTCAAAACGGATATTTCCGTGAAAAACGCGATAAAGTTGACGGATTACAATACTTCCTCTACTAGGAGTAAGAGAAGTAAATACCACTCTGTAGTGTGTATAAACTGAATTTACTCTGTGCAAGTCTGTGTTATCACACTGTCTGACAAACGCATCCTGAAGATGGGCGAACGCCCGAAACCGGTCGATGACCACAAAATGAAGCAGGCTACCATGGAAAATGTCTCTGATGCTTTCCAGCTCTGCGGAATCACCAACCACCACCACAAGTATTTTCGTAATCAATTTTTCCTGTAACGTAAAGAAAACTCAAAGCAATCCTAAATTCTCAGATATTGTCTAATACAATTTGCTTGAAAAACTAATGGGATAACAATAAACAAAATGTCAATATACAAATTATTAGAAACATAAATAAATTGTATTAAAAGGAAAATACTAGACATCATAAATTTAAAACACCTTCATGGTTATAAATAATATAAGGTATACAATCAATATAAGGGGAAATACGACCTTCAATGCGGAACACATCAATTATTAGTCAATTAGTTATGATATTTTTAAATATATTTATTTATTTGATCCTCTATTTGTTATATAACTGTAAAAGTATTGCCCTTGAATTTTATCGCTTAACTTTTTTTTTATATTTTAATGGTGATGAAGGTGTATATCACATTATTTCTTATTTCACTTTCTCTAATTATCAATATTTCTCCTATCAAAAGTTCGAAATTAATTTTTCACCGAAAAACACATGTTTTGGGTGCCTTGAGTTTGAACAAATTCTGGTGTGAAATACATAAACTTTCTCTTATAACGGTCAACACAAACATAAAATAGACAAAGTTACTACTTTAAAAAACTTAAAATTCTATTGGTTTGCCCCAAACAATTATATAGAGGTACATCAGTGGCGTCTTTTTTGAGTGTTCAAGCTGTCCAGAGGACGCCTAAAATTTAAAATTTACGCTATTATTTTAGTGTGCATAATATATATATATATATGGAAGTGTGTAACAATTATAGTATTCCATGTTTTATATTTTAGGCTTCTCGTAGTTATTCTTACACTTCCGGGTTGAGGCCGCGTTAGTGGTTTGCTATAAACCAAAGTTTCGCCCAGACTGCCAATAAGCTTTTTTTTTTAGAGTCATAAACCAAAGATAGGTGAATAACTATTCACCACAAAAGGCTCTAACAGAACGAGGAAACCAGAGGAAAGAAAAGAGAGAAAACGAGAGGCTATCCTCACATATGTGCAAGAAGTGTCCGAGAAGATCTCACAAATCCTGGCAAAGCACAACCCATACTTGAGGACAGACAGGGAAATGTCTCAAATGCTTCCAGGGTTCAAAAGATGGTTTCCCACTGGAAAAAGATGGATGCCTATGTTATTCCTTGCAGCTGTGGAGAAAAATACATTGACCAGATTTAAAAGATTAATCATAACCATCCTAAAGAGCATATGCATGGTGTCAGGCATAACTGTCTATATTTGCAACAACATTCGTCTACAACTGAGCAAACGATGAATTTTGAGGACACCGAAGTCCTTGTATAAGTAAACAATTATTATGTACGTGTCTTAAGAGAGACAGTGGATATTGAAAAAAGAGGGAAAATGTTTAAATAGAGACGATGGGCTTGGTCTAAGTAGAACATAGCCTATCCCTGCTCAGGGAAAAGAGAGAAAAAGCAAATGAAATACTTCTTCCTACTAAAAGAAAGTAACAAAAGATTAACAGTTACACGGAGCAGAACAAGGCTACAACTTGGGCTGACAATAGGGCAGGGGGATTGGAGACTTAGATCTTGTCACTCGCCAACCAACGTGGGCATGGAAGTGAAAATTAAGCTCTGCTCGCTACCGACTATCGAACTGCGGAGGAAGAGGTCCGCCCTTTTTCTACCATGGTTTTTGCCATTGCTCCATTAGCTTTCAAGGTTACACGATCCTGAAGAAGCTCATTGCAATATGGGTGAAACGTCAGTTTATACCAAACCACTGATGAGATGGTTTCAACCCGGAAACTTAAGTTTTTTCCAATTTATACATTCTGCTCAACTTTGAACACCAGGAGATGCTACTAAGGTACATGTAGCTAACCTGCAAGAAGTAGTTCATGATTTTTGTACAGAAGTCAGCGCCAACAATATTGAACAAACATAATATTTGAAATTTAATATAAGCGATTCCTTAGAAAACTCCTGAAATGATTTTTTCCAGAAAAATGTCTCATTATATTAATTAAAATTTTTTTAATAATATTTCAATGTTTAATATATGTATAATTATTTATGGCTTCAATATAATTTATGATTTTAACAACTTAAAAATCGGAACCGATTAACGAGAATTTTTTTTTATTAAATTATAATAATTTGGTTAAGAGAAAGTCATGTGAGTGTTTCACAACAGATAATTTTTAGTTAAAAGAGGGAATAAAACTTTAGTTTGTGATGATGACGTAGTATCCAATGGTGGGGATTATTCTTTCTTGTTTTACTTGTACTTGGCCTAATTTAGAAATCTACTGGCCACATTTTCACCATAAATGATGAATTACTTTCTTTTTGTCTCTGATGGCTTGATTCCAAATATTATTTCCTCTTACGTAAATAGGAGTTAAAAATAAAAAATTGTTTTTAAATTCTTATTTTTTTTAATTTGGAAAAAAATTCGTTGATACGATTCACCCTATTAGCTTGTAGTGACCATTTGGAATGATGCCAACAGATTAGTTATATTAGAAGTCTGATCAATACTATGATAGGGAATTATTAGGCCATATAATCAGTATAAATGGGAAGCATATTGATTTTGATTCGTGAACAGCTGAGCTATATATTCAGTATCGGCTCGTGGATACTGTAGGAGAGGTCACAAATAAGTAGTTAAATAAGAGATAAACTTCGTTAAATAATCCTATAGGTTTCAAATATTTCTATTAAGTTGTAGTTAAAGTGTTTATTAAGGACCTACCCTGAAATGCGGATTCAGATAGCTCTGGAAATCACAATTTTCCTTTGCAAAAAAAGAAATCTGATGTGAAACACTCACACTAATTTTTCTAATACCTAATAACAAAATATAGAAATGATGGAGGTGGGGATAGATACTTATATCTATCTACTAACCTTGGCAGTAGAGAAGTGTTTATTATTAAGGCCCATAGAGCGCATCAAAAACACTAAACCAACTGCATATAACAATTTTCGAAATTTCGCGCCACACCTCACACTGTCCAAAATCAATTTTTTTTGAAAGAAATGTCCAAAATACCTTAAACACAGTTCTATAAAGTAACACTTCCAGTTAACTGTTTTTCTTCAAAACTGAAATTCTATCCATCCTTTTAATGTAGATTAATATTATGTAAAGCCATATATTGTACTAAAATGGTACTTTAGAGGAAAGCTTAACTACTGTTTCCCCAGGACCCCCCAAAAACCAAATTTTGTTTTGTATGTCTTTGGTGTACAAAGTTTAAAGAAAATCGTTGGAGCCGTTTTCAAAAAAAAAAAATAGCGAATAACTAAAAAAAAAAAATTCAGTAGTCACACTTCCGGCTGATGAGTTTTGGCGAATACCTCCGTGATAGATGCAGTGGTAAGACCTAAAGACCTTACCCAATATATCATCTGTTATTACCTTACTTATAATGTTTGGATCTACCTTTCATTTAAATTAATTCTTTATTGGCAATTATTACCACTTTTTGAACACTTTGTAACCTTATATTAAGTAATCCCCGTAAACGACCACAAAATCGTATGGGGATTTCAACGGTATGAGGAGCTTGAGAAATTTCAAAGATTCTTTATTAAAAAATTATTTTCTTTTCCTGCCGCCACCCCCAATTATGACTTTTTGTTGGTCTATACGCTTAAATTGCATTTTAAATACTGTTTAAAAGTGCTTAACCTCCCTTCACGCCGCCTTCCAAGAATAACTGCGTTGAAAATTAATTAAAAAGAAAACTGCTTGGTTTAAGAAAGAGCTGGATTGATCTTGCTCAGAAATATTCTTGTCCGTTTGATTGTTCCATTGATTCTCTATCTGAGTGGAAAAGCCTACTTTTTGTTTTGGTTAATAGAATAAGAGCACCTCATCGGGAGGAGTGTGTGTTGAGGTCTACGGTCTCTACTCGTTTTCTCTTATACAAGGAATTGGATCATAATTTCAGTATGTGTAGTCTGTTGAAGGATCAATCTTCTGGCTTTTCCTTAATTGAACTGCGGTGGCTTTTTAAATTACGTGGTGACTGCTATAACTGAACCATACACCCAAGCTTGAGAGAGAAATTGAGATTGCTCCCTGTGTAATTCTAGAAAAGTTGAGGACCTATTCCATTTTATGGCCGAGTGTTCTATTCTGTCTGAACTTCGGGGTCTTTATATGGGAGTTTTCATATTAAGGAAGTCTAAACTTGTAGCTCTCCTGAACGACACAGACTGTCGGCTTCTCATTTATTATGTTCGACATGCTTGGAAGTACCGACATGATTTAATTCAAGAATTTAACTTTTGGTTAAATTTTCATTTGTTTTAATTAAGCGCTTATTTCAGTTATTGTAAATAATTTATAATTAATTGTATCTTTATTTAGTATTATTATTTTATTTTACGTAAATTATTATTATTACTATTAGTTTTATTTTATTTTTAAAGTACATATATTTTAATGAAGTTCCTATTTTCTTTTTTTTCTTTAAAAAAATTAAACAATTAAATAAAGGAAAAATTATTAATCATAATTATTTCATATTATAATTAAATTATTATCATTATGTCATAAATTTATAATTTTGTCTGAGACTCTGGCTCACGGGTTGATCCATGCCTATAACTTGTTTATATATCGTTATGTACTATTTGAAAAAAAAATAAAGTGCTATTATTATTACTAAGTAATACCCTTGAAACACTCAAATAAAATAAAATGCGTTAAATTGATACAAATGAGGGTAAATATGACCTTAAAAGTGGTTCAAAATGAGGTAATAAATTGGCTCAGAAAAGGATAAATTTGACGAGAAAGTAGATAAAAAAAATCAAAATGAGGTAATGGATTGATTCCAGAAACATTAATTAGAGTGAAAGGTGGTCCAAACTCCAAAATGATCAAGATTAGATCAATAAATTGGTTCAATCGGTGCAAAAGTGGATTATTTGAACTACAGTAGCTTTAACTATAAGGCTGAAATGTGCAAAATAAGGTAATAAATTGGTTAAAAGAGGATTAATAGGACTTAATTTCTAGTTCAAACTGATGCAATAAACAGGTTCAGAAAAGTATCACTTTTACGAAAAAAGCGTTAAAAATGTTCAAATGAGGTTATAGATTGATTAAAAAAAAAGGTTAATTTTATTTCAATATTAAGGGAATAAATTACTTCAAAATGGTCACAGTGAGAATAAATTGCAATAAATGGTTTAAAATATGACATAATCACATAATTGACGTTCAAAATATTGTTAATGAGATAGTGAGTCGACTCAGAAAAAAGTACATTTGACAAAAAACTATTACAAATGTTCAAAATGAGGTAGGTAAAAAAAAAAAAGAAAAAAAAAGGTAACATTTTGGGTCAAATTAGGATTAGTTTTATTGAATCATAGTTCAAAACAAGTAATTTGATTGGAATGTGGTTCAAAGCGTTCAATATATGATAATAAAGGCATGTCCACAAAGATATACATAAGCGGTTCAGAAAATTCAAAATGAGATAATAAATTTGTTCAGAAAAGGATAAATTTGACGTAAAGTGGTTGAAAATGAAGTAAAAAGAAAGTTGTTGTGGTGGTTGGTTTTGCAGAGCTGGAAAGCATCAGAGACATTTTCCGTGGTAGCCTGGCTTCATTTTGTGGTCATCATGTTATCATGTCATAGTCATCATGAGAATGACCACAAAATGAAGCAGGCTACCAAGGAAAATGTCTCTGATAAAAAGAATAATAATTTTGTTCAAATCAGGATTAATTGACTGAATCGTATATCAAAATGACATTACCGAAACTGGTCGATGACCACAAAAAGAAGCAGGCTATCATGGAAAATATGTCTGATGATTTAATGTGGTTAGTAAAAGATATATAAAATTATATCTTAAATCTGCAGGGAGGTAAATAATAGGAGGTGGCTATTGGAACAAATGTATTTGTTAACAAACTAACACAGTTAATCAACCAACTCAATATAAACATTATTATTATTATTATTATTATTATTAATTCATGATAATTAGATTAGAATTTCTTGTTGTCGTTATCTGATTTGCATTGAGTGTGTCTGTCTACATTTTGAAGTAATGGGTTGTTTTTATTATAATATTTATAACTTTTTCATTTTTTTTTAGAATAATCACTTGGATCTTATCAAAAGTGAACAATAATTTCAGGAAGGTATTCAATGTGTCAGCAATTTAATATAAGTATTTATCTTAAATTCTCAACATATTTACGATAAATAGTTTGATATGATGTAATAATATATAAAAATTGTTTCATAACAGTATGGTCAACTAACTTATCAGTTAATGATAATATATTTCTTAAGTAACAGCTGATAAACTGATTTTAGACATTTACACACAAAAAATTAAATAATAATAATAAAGTATAATAATTGCTTCAGAAACATAAAAGTTTAATGATACTTCACAATACCTGGACTGTAAAGTGCTGCAGCTGCTAGTACCACAAAACATACATTACTGATTATAGCTCTCCGTTTAGTGTTTCATGCTACTGTCTATAGCTATCATAAATCACACTTGCGTGTAACTATAGTTGACAGGTGACTTATAATCAAGTAATTTCTTATGCCTCTTTGTTATTAGTTGATAAAAAGCATTTTAGAGTTTTTAGTTTAGAAATACATGTTAAGATAAATCGGTCAAGTATTAAAATTCAATATCACCTCAAGAATGATATATTTTGATTAAATACATTACCTCTTAACTCGTCTGCTATCCTAGACGGTGACAAAATAAAACTCCCCAATTATAACACATTCCTTGCCACTTACACATTGTATACTTTACAGACGAGTACATTCTATTTACAAATATTGACATCCAAAGAACTATAATTAGTTAGGTTGCAGAGTATTTGACTTTAGTCACAACCTCCTACATATTTAAGTCTCTAAGTTTAAGACTAAATATTTTTCCTTATTAAAAAGTACCATTTTTAAAGGAGCTGAAAAGCAGTAAATTGGATGTTGAGGTTCGGTCATACAAAAGAACTCTTTTTAAATTTCTACCGACGTTTCGGCAAATTTATTGCCTTCTTCAGGGTCTATACAAAGGTTTTAATACAAATCAGAAAAAGTAGAAACAACATAAAATATGAACTTAAAATAAATATTTTCAAATACAATTTTTTTTTAAATAAACTAAATAAAATGTATGATATATATAGCACATTTAAATTTATCTCAAACTATTGTTGTAGAACAGATCAATATTAAACTAAATCACAACTACTGAAACTTTGACAATATGAGGTATATTTAAGTATGTATAGTATGGAATATGTACAGTATGTAAGTAAAGTATGGAAATAACTTAGGAAATGTACTTACAAAAATTTTCAGTTAGAATTACTTACAAACTCTAGTTTAACCTGTGACATATCATCACGAAGTGTTACGGACATTGGATGGGACAAGGTTTATAGAGCTAGGAGAGCGGATGGGGAAACCGTGTCTTAGTCTGTATGTTGTTTTGGAAATTCCAGGAGATTGTTATAACTAAGGGATAGGTTTTGTTGTCTGTTCTAAAACTGATAGATAATTTATCTTTTTTAATATGAATCATTTCCAATATATTTCTTTTTTTATTATTATTAGTGTTGATGGAGAAAATTTTAGTGTTTTCCATGTAATTCATGTTTGTATTGTATATAGTAAATTATAGTAAAATTGTTTGTATTGTGTATAGTAAAAATAATTAACAATTTGTTGGAGGTTATTCTTAAAATCATCAAATAACTCCGAGGGACAGGATTAGCTTACTGAACACAAAATTTTAATAAGAGGCGGCAGTGTGATGCGTGACAGCAACAATAAGTTGAAGTTAACTCTCTACCCAAATTGGATAGCCTTACTCTCGTCGATGGATGAGAATCAGAAACTGGTTAGAACCAAAAAAATGAATCCATGCTACGTCGGATAAAATTATACATATTAAAAACTGTTTACTTTCTCCTGATATCAGAAAAGAATTTATCATAGAGATTTTGTTCAAAATCTGTTAACCTAAACTGCTGAAATTTAACGTTACAAAAGGGGATTGTTTTTTTTTTTTTTTAATTCTTCGTAATTTTCTTCGAAAAAGTCAGATTGCTGTCATTTCATTAGCTGATTTGCTATCAGCATAAATGTAGGGCTATCACTTTTAATGAAAAGCTTTTATTATAGAAAAATTCTTTTTGGGTATTCTAAGAAAACTAAATACACATGTATAACGTTTGGACCAGCAACTATATAATTTATTAATTAAGAAAGCTGAAAGATATTGGTTAACCTTAAAACCAAATAACTGAATATGAAGTATAAGAAAATTTGAAGAAATTCGGTTAACCGGAAAAACATATATACTGAATTTTGGAATTGGGAGGTATGGTTTCCTCAAAAATAAAAAACAAGGTTTTTTGAAAAGAAAAAAAAAGTTTAAATTCTCCAATTAATATAATAATATTGAATACATGCAACATTCAGTAAATATTATAAATTTAAAGAATATTATAATTTGTCATTAAAACCTGTGGTTATCTGCAGTAAGAGAAGGTCGAATAAGTGTTTCACACCAGATTTTTGTTTATTCTTTCAAGAGAAAAAACTTCTTAAACGATCCCATGATTTTCTTCCATTCCTAACCAGTTATTTTTTTTCTAATAAACCAAGTTGTAATAACTGGTATCCATACTTTCCAAAGAGGCTAGAAGAAAAGGAATTATAATATTAACAACCCAACTATGATTGACGATTAAAAAACAACTCACTTTAAGTGGAATTTCGAATGGATCTATTTATTTACATTGTACGAACAGCAAGAGCCATTCAAATATGGTTAAAATCACAGCAATAAAATATACTCAGATAACAATTAACAAATCCACCAGCTTATCCATAGCATATTTCTTCGGTTAAATTCTTCTTAAGGTAATCCTATTTTCTTCACACTTTGTTTTGTCACACATTAAATTCTTCCTAATATTATATAGAAACAATAGAATCGTACAACTGGCACTTTAGAGGAAAGTCTAGCGTGGAAAAATTCCAGTAGCGCCACCTATCCACTAGAAATCTCTTAAAATGAATTTTCTCGGAAGAATATTTTAAATAAAAGTGGTAGTATTTTTGTTTTATGATTAGTTGATTAAAGTAAATCTTTTAATCTGACCAAATATATGCGTACCTCAAGAGCACTTTAATTGGTTGTATAATTTTAAGTTGAACTTACTCAAAAACACGTTAACTAACCTGGCTACTGATAGCGTGTTTTACAAAAGTCAAATTTAGCCTTGTAATAATAAATATGGAACTTAAACAATAGAATAACATATTATAGTTACTTAAGTTCTGCCCATAAATCTATACTACAAATAAAATAGCTTATAAGTGGTTTTCCTTGAGCATTGTTTACGGAACATTCTTGCAAAGTTCACTTTAACTTCTCGTTAATTAAAGCAAAAAATCGTGATATGGAAGTATATATTCTTTTTAATTACATCCTTTAGCTTAACAAAAACCGCAAAGGCAGTTCTCATTCTGGAAATAAGGTTCTCCTTTCAAATTTCGAATTTAATTATTTATTAACTATAATTTTGTTCATAAACTTTAGTTCCTCTTTCTGCTATAGTAGGAATAGGAAGTATTGCGATCGTGTGAGATTTTTTTTAAAACATCTCACTGGTAAACATGTTTTCAAACCAAATTAATCAGAAAATAATTGTTTTAAACTTTTACTATTACTTACTGCTAATAGTATTTATTTTTGAGTTGTATTGTTGTGTATTGTGAACATAATGTAGTTCATAGAAAATCACAGGTTGCTCAAACTTGATATTCTGTTTTTTGACATGATAACAAGCTGTATTTCCTATTACAGCTAAATGAGAAGTTATTATGATGAATAAAAGAAAGTAAAAATTGGAGTAGGCAGAAGGAAACTAATTGTAAATATTAACAAAATACCCATGTACAGATGGCGTGAACTTATGTCATATAATAGTTTCATATGTTATTTTTTAATTTGTTATCTTCAACGTAAATTTCGTCATTAAATAATTGATTTACCTAGAAAAAAAAAGTAATTGCTTATCTAGAAAAATAAATCCATGGTTTCCTCAACTTCTATTAACAGATACTCAAAACAATCTTGGAATATGCGTTTGCCACGTCGAAGTAACACTAATGAATATTATTAATAAATTGTTCCACGTTACTATGCCAAATATTATTGAATGGTTTTCTAATATGAAAAAACAGGACGCTAATGTAGGAATATTGGAACATACACAAACAAGTCTTCTCTAGTAAAGTTATTTTAATTATATTATGTGATTGTTTGACTCACTTTAATAAAGGTAGTTATTGATGAACAACAATGCACTGAAATCAACATTTTCTTCAACCTTAGCAACATGAAACAACCTAAAGCGGCCTCTACATAATCAATAATATTGACAATATAACCATCAATACTCGTGCTAACCAATCACAATACTTCATTACCTTACACGATCAATATTATTGAAGTAACGAAGTTTGTGATTGGTTAGTACGAGTATTGATGGTTATATTGTCAATACTGATCTGACAATATTATTGACCGTGTAGAGGCCGCTTAAGACTAAGAAAACCTAACATTTCTGCCCTTCCTGTCCAAGGCTCTAGCGGCAGCCAACACAATTTTTTTTTTTCAACCACCACCACCACCACAATTTTTCCACATCCCTAATAAAAGCAAAATACTAGAAAAAAAAACACACACACACACAGTTTATTAACCGAATACTAAGAAATAAATACTGAAAAACATTTTCCAATAGACTAAGTATAAATATCCAAAATACACAATAATCTTGTAATAAACATGTGCTCTTTTAAACCTTAAGAAAAACCTTCTTACTTTATAACACAATAGTATGTCCCTCACTCAGGCATATAACACTCAAATCTTCATTCTTCATAATGGATCCCTTCTCCATTTATCGAAATCACAACATTTCAGTGATGGGATGACCCCATTGCTGATATTCATGGTCCTGATCTCAATGCAATTGAAAATAAAATTATAAGTACAATATGCCAAGTTCGGCCGATAAACTCTGGAGTAGCATCCAAGAACAATGGGGACATACCCGGATTATTGTGAAAATCCGTTGAAACTGAAAGGTCTTTGGAATTAATATTAAACTGGAAAAAATTATATTTCAATAGTAAGTAACTCATAAGCGGTGCAAAACTGAGTACAATGCCCAATTAAAATGCTTTATTAATTTTAAAAATAAATGTTTAATTTTATTAAGATAATATTTTTGATTATCTTTAACGCAATAAAAAAATAAAAAATGAGAATAATGAAAACCACTTGAGTTTACGGGATGTGAACGAGTCAGTGGTTTGCTAGAAACCAACGTTCCGCCCATATTGCGTGGGCTGCCTCTTCAAGGATCGTTATACTTGGAAAACAAACGCTTTCAAACAGGTCTTTAAAGGTGTAACGATCCTAAAAAGGCTCGTTGCAATATGACCGAAACGTCGTTTTCTAGCAAAACACTGACACGGTCTCAACCCGGAAACTAAAATGTTTTTGATGAAAATGGCCACGGAAACCTAAAAGATCAATAAGAATAATGTTGTTTTATTGTAAAAAAAAAAAGATCCTATCCATTAAATTATTACATGGAGTGTGTGCAGTTTTGATAGTCTGTGTACGTATAAACCTATTCTTTGTTTATTTAGAACGTATTTCTGGAAAAATTTATTTTAAGTGTGTCTAAAGCTATTACTTTTGATTCCAAGAAAGTTGATTTTTGGGGATCTGAGGAGAGCTGGAATGTTACGCTTCTTTCCAAAGCTTTGCAAAGCAGTCAATTTTTTTTTTTTTTTTATAAAATAAATATAGCGAACTTTATAATTTCCAGGGTAATATAATAAAAAATAAAATTAAACTAAATTTTTATTTAAACAACATAAAAATACTTAAAAATATACTTCTTTAACAAAATCTTTTTTTTTAATGAATAAGAAGTTATGATTTATTTGTTTGCAAGTTTTAATTAGAAAGCAATGCAATTTCTTGCATTAATTTTACTTTTTTGAATTAAGGTCAAAAAGAAGGTTATCTAAAGATAAATATAAACTGAGAAAATTAAAACTTCTACTAACCCAATTAAACGGAGAGTAATACCCTTTGTAGTTTGTTCAAGGACTTTCAAGATGTCATTCTCCCTTTAAAGCTTATATTTAGTGTTATGCTATATTATTTGCTTAAACAAACATTTTACTTTCTGCCAAGTAAAAGTATCGCAGTCCTATCAATTTTTTTTTTTAAATTGAGTTTTCACAGGTATGTTTTAAGGTCACCTAAAAATGGAAAATGTTTTTAGCGAATATGTACGATGTACTGGATTGAGTCCAAAAATGTGGTTTTAGAAAACGTGTGTGTATGTATGTATGTGAACAGCACAGCTCAAAAACGAAAAATCGTAGAAAGTTCAACCTGATATTCCGTTTAGGTATCACCATGGGATAGCGACAGTAGGTTATCTGCCAAAATTCCACAACCGGGAGTATACTTTACTGATTTTTTTTTTTTTTTTGGTTACTTTGGGTGAGTGGTGGGGTTACTGTTTCCACTAAAGTGCTATTCAGTTTATTACACAATTCTATCATTTACATAATATTAATTAGAATTACCTTAAATTTGTTGTTGAAATTCTAAGCTTCAAGAAAATTAGTAAACCGGAAGTGTGTTTTCTGAACAATTTTTCAGTTTTGTGATTTTCTATAAATAAACTGACGAATTTCATTAAATTTTTTATACTAACTATAAATTATGTCAATTACAATTTTGAAAACTGGAATAAGAGAAAGTTGTGTGAGTGTTTTTATTTTTAATTAAGGCGCGTCATCTATAGTCAATGGCATCCAAAGCCTTCTCAGTGCACTCCCGGCATCCGGTTAGTATTCTCTTATTACAGACAACAATCCATCATCGGACAGTGAGCTGTAGAGGCTTCTAGGAACAGAAAATCTAAGGAGAGTACTGCTGCACTCAAACCCCAGACCTCCGCGTTTAAGCTTTCTTCCATAATGGCTGATCTATACAAGATCCATTTGAAGGGAGTTTAGGGAATCAAAAATTAAATCTTTTTACAAAACCTACCGACTTTTTAGAAGTTTTGCCAGACTGTGAGAAGTATAATAAAAGAAAGATGTATGATTACATCAGATTTTTATTTTCTCTCATTATTCAGAAAGAGGAAGTGTGATGGGTTTTTCCCTCAATTGAGAAAAGGTCCCATTTAATAGTTGAATGAATAAACTCTTTAGTAAAAAGTGGGCTGTATTTTGTTTATTATGTAATTGAATTCAACTAATATATAAAATATGAGGAAGTGGACTTGCCCCTAGAACAGCCAAACATCAAGTGTGATACCAGCTATCTCTCCCCACTACTCCCTGACAAAACATTGTTACCAACGCTAACTTTTAATTTAAATTTGAATTAAATAATGATAATACAATTAATATTATTTAGATTCAAACTCAGTAATACAAAAAAAATAGGTTAGCCGGAAGTGCGATGGTTTTGAATTACTTAGAATTTTGTCGAAAACGGTTACAACCGATTTTCTTTAAACTTAAAATGCTAACAGCACAGATACATATAAACGTATCACTTTTATTTGATGCATTTGTCTGAAAAAAAAATCGATTTTAGAGAAGTACTGGAGGTGTGTTTGTTAGATTAAAATTAAATTTGGACAAGCTTTATTGGTTTTTAAACACAAGGCCGCTCAGATATACAAACAAGTAAAATCTCGTAACACTAGAGTTAAGGCCATCTCAATTAAAAATCGTAAAGAAAACTAAAATTTTAAAGAAAATATCTTGATAAAATTGTAATAATTAGATTTAGAGAAAGCCATGTGAGTATTTCACATCAGATTTTTTTTTTTTTAATAATGTGAATATTGTGCAATTTCTTGGAGGTTTCGTTATATAAAATAAAACATTTACCTATGTAAAAAAAGAAATAAATAAATAAATAAATAAGGCTAAGAAATTTAGGTGAATAATTAAGTTATTTTTAACACATTACAGACCGGTCACGCGTAAACTCATGTTCCCACGGATGAACGCTGGTGACGGCGCACGAGTTAACTCATATTTCAAGTTCGCACGTGTAACATGGGTGGGGATAATTGTTGATCATGTACCCAAAAGACAGTTCCACTTGTGTGATATTACATTATAGTACAGAAGTGTCGAGCTAATAACAGGATACAAAAATTTAAATCAAATAGTCACAAATTTCTTAGACACACTTAACTAATTTTTTTCTGAGATAATTTGTAACAATTAACAAATGCAAGTTTAAAGGACACTGTTATAGATAGATGTTTTAGAAAAAAAATAAAAAAATATTTTGTAAATTACGCACGTTCCGGTAATCGATTGTCTTCAAATTTGGAATTCTAAAATACTTTTAATGCAACTAATATTATGTAGAGGTAGAACCATACATGTATATTTAAATAGTACTTAGAGGAAAAACTTAACTTACTATTACATAGAATCCATATAGTGATAGAAAATTCAGATGTTTAGATAGGTAAATGATGATTAAAGAAACATAATGAAAAATAAAGAAAAATTATAAAAAAAAAAATTACGAAAAACTGAAAAAAAAAACCAATAAAATTATTCTTCTGGTTGTTGAATTTTGACCGACATCTTAGTATGAGTTGTGTTTTTTCAGATACATACTTTTGTTGGAAAAATTTTTCCCAAAAAGTTCATTTAAATAAGTTTTGGCGGCGGGAGAGTGGTATACTTGCCTCAAAAAATTCATTTTATTAAGTTTAGATTCTCAAATTTATAAAAAAAAAAAAATTGCAGACAAACTTAGTAAAAATTATAAGTTTGAAAAAAAATTGTCAATTAAATCTATGTAAACTGCAGTAAGAGAAAGTCGTATGTGAGTGGTTCACTCCAGATTTTTTTATAATTTGAATTCATATTATACTTCTTGGCACTATAAATATATTTTTGTTAATTAAGAATCTGGTCAAAAAATAAAAGTAATATATATAAACTTTATAAAAATCATTTAAAATACCAAATTTAATGAAATTTGGCGGTGATTTTATGGAGAAAATCGAGAAAACTGGTCAGTAAAAACGCACTTTCGGTCATCCGATTTAAGCACTTTCTTCAAACTCGGAATTTCAACAACATATTTAATTCTAATAATATTATTTAGATGATAGAATTGTGTAATAAATTGAAATAGCACTTTAGAGGAAAATCTTATCCCACCCCTCCCCCAAAAGTGCCCTTAAATGAATTTTCCAGGAGAATGTTTCAAATAAATGTTGTAGCTCATTAAATGTATAGTGATTATCACGTTTAAAGAAAACCGTTGGAGCCGTTTGGAGAAAAATCACAAAAAATTGGGGAAAAAAAAAATAAAAATAGTGTGTCACTTCCCGGTTGAACGATTTTACGAAAAGCATATTTTCAGGGTCTTCTAGTGGCACTTTAAACGAAATATTAAGTTTAAAACATTCTGCGATTTTTCGGTTTTTGAGATATGCTGGACCCTCAACACACAACAACACGGACAATTTCTAAAAACCACTTTTGTTGGACTCAGGGGGACCTCAAATGGACATATCCAGGTAAACTCGATTTTTACAATACTTCCTCTAATAGCAGTTAGAGGGAGTAAAAATATTATAAATCTTCATAAAACATCTGTTTGTATATTTCGTGCCCTAACCAAAATCATAACGGAGGTCATTGCTAAAACTTTTCAAACCTAGTTTTAAAGGTGTATTTTTAAGATTTCAAAATTTATAATTTATACACTTGAAAATTTTTATGGTGTAATGTTTTTTGAAGTCAATATACATATTGTGACATACTGCGAAAAAATTTGCAGCATCCAAGGCGGATAAATATAGAAAAAGTGAGTGATGCCTCTTCTAAACATTCGGTCCATATTATTAGCCGACACCGTCCCACTTATAACCTCTCCAACCTAAAACTTTTTTCCACTTGACACTTTACTCCCAATCTCTTACGAAAGGATGTCGGACTTACTTCACATTACACTGTCTCCCCATCGTGAATTTCACTTTCTTTTCCTCAATAATATAATATTGTTTGATTATTACTTTGAATTGGGTCGAAGACTTTTCCCTTCGGCCCAGTGTCTATATGTTAACGTTTGTACTAACTCTTGTTCAAAAACTGCCACTAGTGGCGTACTTTTCCTAATGCTCCCAGTAAGTTGCAGGTTTAGATATATTTTTCTGTATAGCCAATGCTTTTTTTTTTTTATGGTGATCGACGCGGTTTCGGGCGTTCGTCCATCATCAGCATATTCTTAAATTTTAAAATTTTAGTATAACAAGTGGATCGTCAAGGGGAAAATCCCCTTGACGATCCACTTGTTAATACCTAAAATTTTAAGAATTAAGAATATGCTCTGATGATGGACGAACGCCCGAAACCGGTCGATCACCATAAAAAAAAGCAGGCTATTACAGAAAAATATCTCTAAAACTGCAACTTACTGGGAGCATTAGGAAAAGTACGCCACTAGTGGCAGTTTTTGGAACAAGAGTTAGTACAAACGTTAACATATAGACACTGCCGAAGGGAAAAGTCTTAGACCCAATTCAAAAGTAATAATCAAACAAATATTATATTATTGAGGAAAAGAAAAGTGAAATTCAAGATGGGAGACAGTGTAATGTGAGTAAGTCCGACATCCTTTCGTAAGAGATTGGGAGTAAGTGTTAAGTGGAAAAAGTTTTAGGTTGGAGAGGTTATAAGTGACGGTGATCGGCTAAGAATATGGACCGAATGTTTAGAAGAGGCATCACTTCACTTTTTCTATATTTATCCGCCTTGGAATGATGCAATTTTTTCGCAGTATGTCACAATATGTATATTGACTTCAAAAAAACATTTACACCATAAAAATTTCAAGCTGTATAATTATAAATTTTGAAATCTAAAAATACACCTTTAAAACTAGGTTTGAAAGTTAGCAATGACCTCCGTATGATTTTGGAGGGGCACGAAATAATACTAAACAGATGTTTATGAAGATTTATAATATTTTTACTTCCTCTAACTGCTATTAGAGGAAGTATTGTAAAAATCGAGTTTACACTGGATATGTCCATTTTGAGGTCCCCTGAGTCCAACAAAGTGGTTTTTAGAAATTGGTCCGTGTGTTTGTGTGTTGAGGGTCAGCATATCTCAAAAACGAAAAATCGCAGAATGTTTAAACTTAATATTTCGTTAAAGTGCCACTAGAAGACCTGAAAATATGCTTTTCGTAAAAATCGTTCAACCGGAAGTGCCACTTTACTAATTTTTTTTTTCCCCAATTTTTTGTGATTTTCTCCAAAACGGCTCCAACGGTTTTCTTTAAACGTGATAATCAACTATACATTTAATGAGCTACAACATTTATTTGAAACATTTCTCCTGGAAAATTCATTTAAGGGCACTTTTGGGGGAGGGGTGGGATAAGATTTTCCTCTAAAGTGCTATTTCAATTTATTACACAATTCTATCATCTAAATAATATTATTAGAATTAAATATGTTGTTGAAATTCCGAGTTTGAAGAAAGTGCTTAAATCGGATGACCGAAAGTGCGTTTTTACTGACCAGTTTTCTCGATTTTCTCCATAAAATCACCGCCAAATTTCATTAAATTTGGTATTTTAAATGATTTTTATAAAGTTTATATATATTACTTTTATTTTTTGACCAGATTCTTAATTAACAAAAATATATTTATAGTGCCAAGAAGTATAATATGAATTCAAATTATAAAAAAATCTGGAGTGAACCACTCACATACGACTTTCTCTTACTGCAGTTTACATAGATTTAATTGACAATTTTTTTTCAAACTTATAATTTTTACTAAGTTTGTATTCAATTTTTTTTTTTTTCTTTTTTCTAACTTTGAGATCTAAACTTAATAAATGATCTTTTTTTGAGGCAAGTCTAACACTCTCCGCCGCCAAAACTTATTTAAATGAAGTTTTGGGAAAATTTTTCAACAAAAGTAGGATCTGAAAAAAACACAATCCATACTAAGATTCGGTCAAATTCAACAACTCAGAAGAATAATTTGTATGTATTTTTTTTTTTTTCATTTTTCGTAATTTTTTTTTTTATAATTTTCTTTAATTTTTCATTATTTTCTTTAATCATCATTTACTATCTAAACATATGAATTTCTATCACTATATTGGGGAGTTCTAGGGAATAGTAAGTTAAGTTTTTCCCCTAAAGTACTATTTAAATATAATGTATGGTTCTACCTCCTACATAATATTAAGTTGCATTAAAAGTATTTTTAGAATTCCAAATTTGAAGAAAATCGATTTACCGGAAGTGCGAATTTACAAAATAAAGTTTTTGATTTTTTTCTAACAGTTCCTTTAAACTTGCATTGTTAATTGTACAAATTATCTCAGAAAAAATTTATTTTAAGTGTTCTAAGAAATTTGTGACATAATTTGATTTAATTTTGTTCATGTTATTTAGCTCTGCCTTCTGTACTATAATGTAAATACACACAAGTGGAACTGTCTGTTTGGGTACATGATCAACAAGTATCCCCACCCATGTTACCACGTGCGAACTTGAAATATGAGTTAACTCGTGCGCCGTCACCAGCGTTCATCCGTGGGAACATGAGTTTACGCGTGACCGGTCTGTAATGTGTTAAAAATAACTTAATTATTCACCTAAATTTCTTAGCCTTATTTATTTATTTCTTTCTTTCTTTTTTTACATAGGTAAATGTTTTATTTTATATAACGAAACCTCCAAGAAATTGCACAATATTCACATTATTAAAAAAAAAAAAATCTGATGTGAAATACTCACATGGCTTTCTCTAAATCTAATTATTACAATTTTATCAAGATATTTTCTTTAAAATTTTAGTTTTCTTTACGATTTTTAATTGAGATGGCCTTAACTCTAGTGTTACGAGATTTTACTTGTTTGTATATCTGAGCGGCCTTGTGTTTAAAAACCAATAAAGCTTGTCCAAATTTAATTTTAATCTAACAAACACACCTCCAGTACTTCTCTAAAATCGATTTTTTTTTCAGACAAATGCATCAAATAAAAATGATACGTTTATATGTATCTGTGCTGTTAGCATTTTAAGTTTAAAGAAAATCGGTTGTAACCGTTTTCGAGAAAATTCTAAGTAATTCAAAACCATCGCACTTCCGGCTAACCTATTTTTTTTGTATTACTGAGTTTGTATCTAAATAATATTAATTGTATTATCATTATTTAATTCAAATTTAAATTAAAAGTTAGCGTTGGTAACAATGTTTTGTCAGGGAGTAGTGGGGAGAGATAGCTGGTATCACACTTGATGTTTGACTGTTCTAGCGGCAAGTCCACTTCCTCATATTTTATATATTAGTTGAATTCAATTACATAATAAACAAAATACAGCCCACTTTTTACTAAAGAGTTTATTCATTCAACTATTAAATGGGACCTTTTCTCAATTGAGGGAAAAACCCATCACACTTCCTCTTTCTGAATAATGAGAGAAAATAAAAACCTGATGTAATCATACATCTTTCTTTTATTATACTTCTCACAGTCTGGCAAAACTTCTAAAAAGTCGGTAGGTTTTACTAAAAGATTTAATTTTTGATTCCCTAAACTCCCTTCAAATGGATCTTGTATAGATCAGCCATTATGGAAGAAAGCTTAAACGCGGAGGTCTGGGGTTTGAGTGCAGCAGTACTCTTCTTAGATTTCTGTTCCTAGAAGCCTCTACAGCTCACTGTCCGATGATGGATTGTTGTCTGTAATAAGAGAATACTAACCGGATGCCGGGAGTGCACTGAGAAGGCTTTGGATGCCATTGACTATAGATGACGCGCCTTAATTAAAAATAAAAACACTCACACAACTTTCTCTTATTCCAGTTTTCAAAATTGTAATTGACATAATTTATAGTTAGTATAAAAAATTTAATGAAATTCGTCAGTTTATTTATAGAAAATCACAAAACTGAAAAATTGTTCAGAAAACACACTTCCGGTTTACTAATTTTCTTGAAGCTTAGAATTTCAACAACAAATTTAAGGTAATTCTAATTAATATTATGTAAATGATAGAATTGTGTAATAAACTGAATAGCACTTTAGAGGAAACAGTAACCCCACCCCTCACCCAAAGTGCCCCAAAAAAAAAATCAGTAAAGTATACTCCCGGTTATGGAATTTTGGCAGATAACCTACTGTCGCTATCCCATGGTGATACCTAAACGGAATATCAGGTTGAACTTTCTACGATTTTTCGTTTTTGAGCTGTGCTGTTCACATACATACACACACACACGTTTTCTAAAACCACATTTTTGGACTCAATCCAGTACATCGTACATATTCGCTAAAAACATTTTCCATTTTTAGGTGACCTTAAAACATACCTGTGAAAACTCAATTTAAAAAAAAAATTTGATAGGACTGCAATACTTTTACTTAGCAGAAAGTAAAATGTTTGTTTAAGCAAATAATATAGCATAACACTAAATATAAGCTTTAAAGGGAGAATGACATCTTGAAAGTCCTTGAACAAACTACAAAGGGTATTACTCTCCGTTTAATTGGGTTAGTAGAAGTTTTAATTTTCTCAGTTTATATTTATCTTTAGATAACCTTCTTTTTGACCTTAATTCAAAAAAGTAAAATTAATGCAAGAAATTGCATTGCTTTCTAATTAAAACTTGCAAACAAATAAATCATAACTTCTTACTCATTAAAAAAAAGGATTTTGTTAAAGAAGTATATTTTTAAGTATTTTTATATTGTTTAAATAAAAATTTAGTTTAATTTTATTTTTTATTATATTACCCTGGAAATTATAAAGTTCGCTATATTTATTTTATAAAAAAAAAAAATTGACTGCTTTGCAAAGCTTTGGAAAGAAGGTTACATTCCAGCTCTCCTCAGATCCCCAAAAATAAACTTTCTTGAATCAAAGTAATAGCTTTAGACACACTTAAAATAAATTTTTGCAGAAATACGTTCCAAATAAACAAAGAATAGGTTTATATGTACCTCAAATTGTAGCAATTGTTGGCCGTTAGAAATGATCAGATGTATACAGACTATCAAAACTGCACACACTCCATGTAATAATTTAATGGATAGGATCTTTTTTTTTTTACAATAAAACAACATTCTTATTGATCTTTTAGGTTTCCGTGGCCATTTTCATCAAAAACATTTTAGTTTCCGGGTTGAGACCGTGTCAGTGGTTTGCTAGAAAACGACGTTTCGGTCATATTGCAATGAGCCCTTTTAAGATCGTTACACCTTTAAAGACCTGTTTGAAAGCGTTTGTTTTCCAAGTATAACGATCCTGAAGAGGCAGCCCACGCAATATGGGCGGAACGTTGGTTTCTAGCAAACCACTGACTAGTTCACATCCCGTAAACTCAAGTGGTTTTCATTATTCTCATTTTTTATTTTTTTATTGCGTTAAAGATAATCAAAAATATTATCTTAATAAAATTAAACATTTATTTTTAAAATTAATAAAGCATTTTAATTGGGCATTGTACTCAGTTTTGCACCGCTTATGAGTTACTTACTATTGAAATATAATTTTTTCCAGTTTAATATTAATTCCAAAGACCTTTCAGTTTCAACGGATTTTCAC
Source organism: Triatoma infestans (assembly GCA_011037195.1). Taxonomy (NCBI): domain Eukaryota; kingdom Metazoa; phylum Arthropoda; class Insecta; order Hemiptera; family Reduviidae; genus Triatoma; species Triatoma infestans. The sequence continues at coordinate 155,770 of JAAEAF010013419.1, read as the reverse complement.
AATAATCCGGGTATGTCCCCATTGTTCTTGGATGCTACTCCAGAGTTTATCGGCCGAACTTGGCATATTGTACTTATAAATTTATTTTCAATTGCATTGAGATCAGGACCATGAATATCAGCAATGGGGTCATCCCATCACTGAAATGTTGTGATTTCGATAAATGGAGAAGGGATCCATTATGAAGAATGAAGATTTGAGTGTTATATGCCTGAGTGAGGGACATACTATTGTGTTATAAAGTAAGAAGGTTTTTCTTAATGTTTAAAAGAGCACATGTTTATTACAAGATTATTGTGTATTTTAGATGTTTATACTTAGTCTATTGGAAAATGTTTTTCAGTATTTATTTCTTAGTGTTCGGTTAATAAACTGTGTGTGTGTTTTTTTTTTCTAGTATTTTTCTTTTATTAGGGATGTGGGAAAAATTGTGGTGGTGGTGGTTGAAAAAAAAAATTGTGTTGGCTGCCGCTAGAGCCTTGGACAGGAAGGGCAGAAATGTTAGGTTTAGTCTTAAGCGGCCTCTACACGGTCAATAATATTGTCAGATCAGTATTGACAATATAACCATCAATACTCGTACTAACCAATCACAAACTTCGTTACTTCAATAATATTGATCGTGTAAGGTAATGAAGTATTGTGATTGGTTAGCACGAGTATTGATGGTTATATTGTCAATATTATTGATTATGTAGAGGCCGCTTTAGGTTGTTTCATGTTGCTAAGGTTGAAGAAAATGTTGATTTCAGTGCATTGTTGTTCATCAATAACTACCTTTATTAAAGTGAGTCAAACAATCACATAATATAATTAAAATAACTTTACTAGAGACTTGTTTGTGTATGTTCCAATATTCCTACATTAGCGTCCTGTTTTTAAATATTAGAAAACCATTCAATAATATTTGGCATAGTAACGTGGAACAATTTATTAATAATATTCATTAGTGTTACTTCGACGTGGCAAACGCAATTCCAAGTTTGTTTTGAGTATCTGTTAATAGAAGTTGAGGAAACCATGGATTTATTTTTCTAGATAAGCAATTACTTTTTTTTTTCTAGGTAAATCAATTATTTAATGACGAAATTTACGTAGAAGATAACAAATTAAAAAACAAACAATAACATATGAAACTATTATATGACATAAGTTCACGCCATCTGTACATGGGTATTTTGTTAATATTTACAATTAGTTTCCTTCTGCCTACTCCAATTTTTACTTTCTTTTATTCATCATAATAACTTCTCATTTAGCTGTAATAGGAAATACAGCTTGTTATCATGTCAAAAAACAGAATATCAAGTTTGAGCAACCTGTGATTTTCTATGAACTACATTATGTTCACAATACACAACAATACAACTCAAAAATAAATACTATTAGCAGTAAGTAATAGTAAAAGTTTAAAACAATTATTTTCTGATTAATTTGGTTTGAAAACATGTTTACCAGTGAGAACTCTATGTTTTAAAAAAAATCTCACACGATCGCAATACTTCCTATTCCTACTATAGCAGAAAGAGGAACTAAAAGTTTATGAACAAAATTATAGTTAATAAATAATTAAATTCGAAATTTGAAAGGAGAACCTTATTTCCAGAATGAGAACTGCCTTTGCGGTTTTTGTTAAGCTAAAGGATGTAATTAAAAAGAATATATACTTCCATATCACGATTTTTTGCTTTAATTAACGAGAAGTTAAAGTGAACTTTGCAAGAATGTTCCGTAAACAATGCTCAAGGAAAACCACTTATAAGCTATTTTATTTGTAGTATAGATTTATGGGCAGAACTTAAGTAACTATAATATGTTATTCTATTGTTTAAGTTCCATATTTATTATTACAAGGCTAAATTTGACTTTTGTAAAACACGCTATCATAGCCAGGTTAGTTAACGTGTTTTTGAGTAAGTTCAACTTAAAATTATACAACCAATTAAAGTGCTCTTGAGGTACGCATATATTTGGTCTTAGATTTCAAGGCCACTGTGCATATGCAGCATATCCGATCTCGCTCCTCTGAACTTTACACTCCCACTAGGATACCAGCATAACTTCTATCCTCTGAAACACCCACAAGTTACCGCTCGTCATTCCTCTTCAGTCCCTATCATTAATCCGGCCTTTTTTCATCATGTTCTCCACCACTAGCACTCCAGTTAAGTTAAGCTAACTCGCTTTATTTTAGTTTTATTATTTCGCTTCTTTTTTTCCCCCCCTATTTCAACTAAATAAACTGAAATTAGTCATAGTTTTAAGTCCTAAATTTTGCTTATTTTTTATTGGTTCCCTTTCTTTTTCATGCCATTATTATGACTTTTGTTTTCTCAGTTTTACTTTATATTTTAACCAGGCTTCTTTTTTTTTTATTATTACTTTCTCTTACTGTCATATTTTCGATATCGATTTTTCACCGGAAATATCCGTTTTGAGGTCCCCTGAGTCCCTGAGGTGTGTGTGTGTATGTAAACAGTGAAATGTTATTGGTGTGATGTGTTGTATTAGTAGCTTATGGCGTGAGCGGTTTAGTAAAGGGCTTGTGTGTATCTTTAAAGAGAAGAGAAGTAATAAGAAATAAATAAGAAAACACTGGCAGATTAAAAATTAAATATATCATCTTTAAAGAAATTTAAATACTTTTCAATAACACAATAATATGCTTATTAATATACTGAAACTAGCTAGATTAAACTTTTATGTTTTAACTTATGAGGTGGCACTGATGCTAAGAGAGCGATTCCTGAGACAAGTGTTCTGGTTCAATGACTAATTCAGACTGTCTTGAAAGATGCCCTTTCTTGGTAGTTCAAATCCTCTCCTTTGAGAAGGGCAAAAGACAAAGCTAACCAAGTTCTATAACTCTTCTGTAATGGTAGTCTTCTACCACCTGAGTTTACCATTTTGCTAGCAAATGTTAGAATATCCTTCAAATTATGTATTTTTCGATAAAATATATTTATAGATGTAATTTCTGGCATCCATCACAACAGCATAGCTCAAAAACAAAAAACCTAGAAAGTTGAAACTTGATGTTCCGCTTAGGTAACACCATTGGATCTGTCGAAGTACATTATCTGTTGAAATTCCTCAACCGGAAGTACCGCTCTACTAAATATTTTTTTCACTTTTATTGCGATTTCCTCAAAAATGGCTCAAACGATTTTCTTGAACTTCCAATATAAACTACACATACAAAGATCTACATCTTTTATTTAAAACATTTCTCTGTGTAAATTTATTTAAGGCACTTTTAGGCGAGGGGTGGGGTCATGTTTTTCTCTAAAGTGCTATCATAGTTGATTATACAATTCCGAGTTTCAAGAAAATTAGTAAACCGGAAGTGCGTTTTTACTGAACAGTTTTTTCAGTTTTCTACGAATTTCATTAAATTTGATACACAAACTATAAAATTTGCCAATTATAATTTTGAGAACAGGAGTAAGAGAAAGTTGTGTGAGTGTTTCACGCCAGATTTTTTTTTTTTGCTATAATTATTCTCAGGGAACTCATGTCCCTCAATAAACATTTTTTCATTTCATTTCAATTTATACCTCTCATTGGCGTTAGGGGATAGAATCGCAGAGAAAAACCCTACGTCAATCCTTACTTAACTTAATCTATTTAAAATCTTCTTTTTTTTTTAAATGCACCAAACTATTTTTGGAGTAAATAGAGTTTAGAGTATCAATAGAAAGGGGGAAGTTAAGGGTATTCTCTAAAGTGCTATTTCAGTTTACGACGCTATGACGCCAATGACAGAGGTGTGTTAGTGTTGTATTTATACAAAGTTTGAAGAAAATCAATTGATTAGTTATTTTTTATATTTCCACTATTTTCTTTCAACTTAGCGGGTTTCTTTAAACTTAGTACATAATCTACTGATATGAAGGCCTATCATTGTTGACAGAAACTTTTCTTTAAGGGGTTTCGGTAGAGCTGAAACATTACGCTCAAATAGTAATAATTATTACTCTAAACATTATACAGTTGAAATAAGTCTCAGCAAAATAGTATCATTATTACAAATTTTTAATTTGTAAAATTAAATTTATTTAACATAAACTGATGGAAAAATACTAGGTTTACATACTACTTCTATGCCCTTTCGAGAGATATATTTGTTTACACTACATAAGAACTAATTCCTAATATCTCTTTAATTATATGTTAAATAATTTTGAGTAATCACTGAAGATAATCGACAAGGCTGGTGGATCAATGACCTTTTTTAGAAAAGGGAAAAAATTCAGCTCTTCAACAAATGTTATCTTAAATCATCACTTGAATGGTAGTATTGTTGGCTACGATGGGACCCAGCCCAATTGGCCCTCGCTGGCACTTTTTTAAATAAAGATATTCTGAAAGAATAGTAATTTTTCACAATTATTTTTTGTCTTACTGCTATAAAAGGAAGTATTGCCATCGTGTAAATTTTCGAAACTGAGCACATTTTTTAAGTTTGAATTAAAACACATGTTTTGAGATTCTTTGAGTGTGAAATAAAGGTTTTTAGCGATTTTGTATGTATATATAATTAAATAAACAATATTTGAACAATAGCAGAAGAAAAAAAGTTCATGCACTGCCGGCCTCCGAGCGGTGTTCTCTAGCTACAAACAACACTGTTCATCACCGAACAGTGAACTCCTTGGAAAAGAAAATCTAAGGGCAGCATGCTAGGACCTTCGCATAGGAGTCGTTTGTTTTTAGAGAATGAACTATTTATACGTTGAATACGTATGTGTTTGTGTTCTGTGTGAAAATAGATGACTCAAAAACAAAAGAATATAGAAAATTCAATCTTGATCATCCGGGTGAATATCGCCAAGGATCGAATACTCGGATCTGACGACCAAAAATTATTTGACATAAAGATTTTTTAATTTTTCCCAATTTTCTTGAAATTGCAAAGTTTTATGTTAAACTTAGTATACTTACTACATATATAATTATAAATTTTATTTGAAACCATAAATGATTAAAAGTTGTGGAAGTCCATAAATATCAATGAAATAATGATATTGCTTCATTTTAATTGGTTATTACTATTAAATGAAATGAAATATTGCTTCCTGTTTTAAATTTTTAATTAACCAAAATGAACTGAATATAATAAAACAAATAGTAAAAGAATTAAACGCTAGAAAAATAAATGTATCTGTTTTTAGGTCATAGCCTACACAATATAGATATGAATTGCAAAATACACCAAACTACAACACAAACTACTTTTTTTTTCTAGTTTTATCCACTAGAGACTAGACTCATTATCACTGGCGGGATAAAGCAAGGCACCAAAACGCTGGCATGTGGCATACCCCTTCCATATCGTATTTCATGTGTGTTCTAGTATTTGTGGAGTAATCGTATGAGTTAGCTTGCTGTGGCAGCACGATTTATACCCCCACCTTTAAACTAATATTTTTCTCCCCACTTAACAAAATCTCCGATAAGGTTGGAGGCCTATCGTATAGGCTGCTTTTAAGTGGCCTTTTTGTGATGGTAGGAGCACATTTTAACTTTAGTGTCGCTTACAAAAAGTGGTAGCCACATCATCAAAATTTTTTGAATCTTACATAATTTTCATTTTTTGTAAGTATTCGAATATCTATTCTCTGCAAATCGACAAACGCGAGTGCAGCTTATAGTATGTTTATTAATTTTCATAAAGATTATTAATAATCTTATAACAAAAATAGTTTTCATTACTAGTTACAGTTATTGTGTTATGAAGAAAGATATTTTGTCAAGAATAAGGTACATAATTTCAGAGCATTATTGTGAAAAACTTTGATACGCTTTTAGAGGATTTTACTTAAAATTTAGGTAAGTTAAAACTCATTTTCTCAGAATTCTTTTTCTTCTTTAAAAATGTACGTATCGATTTCTATTTTCAATAAGAAATCGCATTGGCTTGCAGAGACACTAGAGATAAGAATGGCTCCTACAAGTTTAGATATGAATACCAAAGAAGAACCAAAAGAAAGGTGTCTAAAATCAACCCAAGGTAGGTTTCGAAAGCATATTTTTTTTATTTAGAATATAAACAAGATTTAATAACATTCATGCAATCTAAAAATGAGGGCACCGAAGCTTATAAAGATTGAACATTTAAAATAAGAAGTTTGAATATGCCGTGATTTTTCGTGTTTGTTGTGCTGTTTTCAAAAATTGACCCTCCCACACACAAGTAATGTTTGTATATTTGAAGGACCTTGAAACATGCATTTCCGTGTAGATCATTTTTGAAAATTGTATACAATCGTATAATTGCTCTTAGAATAGAGAAGAAAATCTGGTGACACATTTACCCAAATTTCTCTTACTGATATATATCTCAACACACAAATTACCATATTTTCATCAGATATGCAATTTAAGATAAAATGGTACTAGAACTGTGCTGAATTGAAATAGGCCTACCATCCTACGACAAATCAATTACAGTTTTTGAAGGAATTGCGATAAGTAAAAAATTACCCATTAAAATGGAACTTCCTATAAAAGGAGCCATCGTGCCCGGAATTCCTTCTAATTTCCAAAAAGAATATCGTGTTTGAACCTATTCGATTTTTTTTTTTTTGTCATGCTGCAGTTCACACACTCCGTACAAACATTCTCTAAAACAACCTTTTCATTCCCTGGGAATATTTATTCCTGGTAAAACGTTAGTTACGAAAATTGACCCAAGCGAAATATCTTAAAATTTCTATGGTACTAAAAAATCCTGATTTCTGCTTAACCATATTTTTTTTTTTCTATTTTTTAGCACAGGGACATTTTGTTCCATTGATTGTGGCATTTGTTGGATTACCTGCTCGAGGTAAAACCGTCCTAGCCCATAAACTAGAGAGATATTTAAACTATACAGGTCATCAGGCAAGAGGTTGGTTTTATTTTCATTATAATTTTAAAAGGGATTTCTTTTATTATTTGCTTTATCTAAATATAAATAATATGTTTTCAGTCTTCAGTTTGAGTAGTTACAGAAGAAAAGTAGCTCCAGATATAGGATGTGATATTATTTTTGATCCACATAATGATGAAGCTACAGAAATACGTAAACAATATACCCATGAAGCAATTAGTGACTGTAAACAATGGATTTATATTGGGGGAGATATAGCGGTAAATATTACATCAGCTAAATTGTTTTATAATGATTTTAAATAAGTAAACAACTTGAATAATATTTTTGAACTGAATTAAGCTAACTTAAAAACTGTCATTAAATAAAACGAGCATATTGAATTTATTTTTTTGTCCTAAAGGGTTACTTGATGTTCATGACATTTAATAAATTTTTTTTTACGTAATCAGTCTAATGAATGATAAAAGAAAAGGAGTTATGTCCTTCAATTTTTATTTCATAATTTTTTTTTGTATTATCCCTTATTGATATAAACTACAAGAAATTTTTATGAAGGTCAGTTATGAAGGTTTCTTATAGTATTCAGTAAGATTTTACTACATTTTCAGATATTAGATGGCACTCATGCAACAGTGGACGTACGTCAATTGCTGCATAGTCTTTTCGTAAAACAATTGGGGTATAAAATTTTATTTATTGAATGCATTGTCGAAGATGAAAGTCTTTTGGAGGGAAATATTAAAGTGAGTTTTGGAACTGTATGAATCTGATTCGTTTATACTCATTACAGTTTGTATATAAACAAATATTTTCATAATTTTAGGATACCACTCAACTAAGTGAAGATTATGCACACTTGGAATATAATCAAGCACTAAATGAAATTCAGAAAAAAATTAAACAATTTTCAACAACCTATGTACCAATTTGTAGAAAAACTGAATCCTCATACAGCTACATAAAATTTTATAATGCAGGTAAAAAAAAAAATTGTATATATTTTTTGTTATTTAATTTTAGATATTTTATTCTACATAATTTGACTAGTCTTTATAATTTGTCCATTAGCATTAGTTTACCACATCGCCAATAGATGCTAGCATCAAACTAGTCCATCAAGAAATTAAGTTAAAAACTGTAAATCATGTTCAACAAATCTTATCCCAATAGCCCCATTTCCACGTACGCTCCCATCTATCGATTTTAACATGCCGCTCCGGAGTGTCACGCCGGAACGCGCTCTTGGAGTGTGTGCCGGAACACGTACTAGGAGTGTGATGCAAAAAATGTGAACGTGCTAGCCTGCACATCAGACTGTACGTATGGAAGTGAAGTCCAATACCGTGCACAATTTAAAGGAATTTGAGAGGCATGTGGAATTTCAACCGAGGTGGAAAGTTTTATGAGACATGCCAATACTTCTTGCACACCAAGACTGCGCGCCGAGCATGTCGTGAAGATCGAAGCATTACACAGGCTGTTTTGGCATGCACGTTTGGAGCGTACGCTTCAAAAGTGTCGAAAAACCTCTCCGTGTAAATGTACCTAATAATTACTTCTGCTGCTATAAGTGCAAGCATTACTAACATGTTAGATTTTGGCGTGTACTTGTGTAGACAGCGTAAACGACATTAAGAGATTTATTAGGAGTTCTGGTCTTTTCATCCTTCACTATACTATTTGATTTAAATGCAACCTTTACACGGCAAGAAATAAAACATTCAGTCATATGTTACCAAATTAAGTTGTAGGTGTAATTTGTCCGAATTACCAAATTATGAGCATGGACAGTGATAAACTATAAATAGCTTACTTTATCTATCCTTTATCATAATGAAAAGAGGAATTCATTGACTTGTCGTTCATTCTTAATCCCAGCTTCCATTATCTGTAAACTTAGAAAAGATGCGCTTAGAATGTCTTATAGATAAGATCTTACCAAGTTAAAACACAACTATTCTAGAAAGTTTACCTCCTCGATAATTCGGTGTTTTTTCGATATATTTTTCGTGTGATATTTATTAGTTACGGGGCAACCACAAATCTTCAGCCATATTTTTCCCATGCAAAAGTAACATAAATAGTTTTTTCGGCCTTAAAGTCGACATTTGGCCTTTACTGATATTCTCAGCTTTGATACGACAAACGGAATCAGTAAGAAGGTTTCACCCAAATCAATCAACCATGTTAGCAAAACTGCATTATCCTTATTTTGTTGACATTTTCTTGTTGACGCTATTTTAGATTTTCTTTATATTTGTTATATTAATTATTTAAGTAATTTTATTAAAAATATTTTTTCGAGTTAGAGATTTTGGGAGTGTTAGAGATATACATAATATGTATTTATATAAATAACATTGAAGACAAATGTATTTTAAAAATTACTTTGAAAAAATAAATTCCTATTCAAATTAGAAAGTTTTGGTAAGGAAAGTCATGTGAGTGTTTCACATCATCAAATTTGTATTTATAATATTTTTAGGTGAAAGTATTTTCGTACATAGAATAGATGGGCCTTTTCAAACTAAAGTTCTAAATTTTGTTTCGTCTTTTCGTCCAATGCGAAAGAAAACATTATATTTTACACGGGTAACTTATCTTCATTTTTTTTCTTTTATGCAATTATAATAACAAATTTGTTTACGAAAAATAGAGTTTTTATTATGTGCTATCTTTTAGCATGGAGAAAGTGAATTTAATTTGGTGGGAAGAATTGGCGGAGATACAGATCTATCACCTAGAGGTCACCTTTATGCTAAACTGCTAGCTAAATATTTCAATTCAAGCAAAATTGAAAATCTTAGAGTTTGGACTAGTGAAAAGAAACGCACAAAACAGACAGCGGATGGTATAAAAGCTCCTCTCGAAAGTTTGATGCCGTTGAATGAACTTGATGCGGTAGTTAGAAAAATAATTAATATATTAATTATTATACTTTTTAAAATATAGACATTTATGTGAACAAAGCTAAACAAAAAAAATGTATTGTAAATTACAGGGTATCTGCGAAGGAATGACGTATGAGGAAATACAAATGAAGTTTCCTCAAGAATTCGCTTGGAGAGATCAAGATAAACTTCGATATCGTTATCCATGGGGTGAATCCTACATAGATATAATGTCACGATTAGAGTCAGTTCTTCTAGAACTTGAAAGAGAAGATTCTGTGCTGGTAATCAGCCATCAGGCTGTATTGCGTTGTGTTCTTGGCTATTTTATGAATAGTGCTCCAGGTAAGAGAAAAAAAAACAAAATCTATTAAATTGAACAATATGCTGATTCAATGAATGACTTCATAAATCTTTAGATAGCTTAATAAACGTTTAAGTAATCCAAGTTGTAGAAATAGAGTGATTGCTGTGGGCCTCGTGGCTCAATTACGGCCGGCTTCTTTCATCCTAAGGAGACTGCTGCTTCTCTTATCCTTTTTATCAGCGAACTCTTATAATATTGAACTCTTAAAATTTTTAGCTTAATTCAGAGAAAAAAGAGTGTTGCTAGGAGTGAATATTTTTTTAGTCGGCTTATTATTAAACCTGTTGTAAAATACTTAAGGGCTTTTCATCAATTATTTCCCTAGCTTTCCGTTGAAGAAAAGTGAAATTTTTACAATTTAATTTTTACTTTCTAAAATGGCATCTTAGGGGAAAATCAAATGTGCTCTCCTTACATAGTTTAAGTTAGGACATTTTTGATATGATAGACCAAATTAATAAAAATGTTGGATCTATTTTCGAGAAAATTGAAGAGAAAAAATCTCTTATTTAGACCCTCATTTACCATCCGATGTAGAGGTTTCTTCATAAGTATAGTGGGTTTGATGAAGGAGAGAAATGGTTTGGTTTGAATGAACAACTAGATATGGCTGAACACTGTATAATGTAAAAGCGACACAGACTGCCTGGACTTTACACTAATAAAATAGTAGAGTTTGGTAGAGTGGTAAAGGGTGAGGTAAATGACACGTTGTGACTGGCGAGTGAACTACCTCCCGTTGTATATCTACCTCCCGTCGCTGTATTTATACAGTTTCTCCCACTCTAGTCCGAGAAGGTGGTCCTGTCATTTTTGTCTCTCTTTCTCTGCTTTGGATCCTATTACAATAAGGAACGCCATCTTTCTTGTTCAGCGTAGTTTTGAGATTATCTTAGGTAATTATCCTTCCTCGGGCCATTTTTCTTGTCTCCAAGGTTTTTTTTGAACCATGCTATACCATCTTAGCTACCCCCTCTTTATGGCCTGATGACTTCAAGCAAGGTTCAGGATTAACTCCCTAAATTAAGATAAGGAACAGTCGGTGGTTTTTATTTGTTTGATCGCTTTTGTTTTGCTAATAAATTTCTTAATAGCAGAAAATATTTTCCCCGCAGCGATTTCCTTGCACTGTTATCTTACTTTAATCTTCTACATCAACTTATCGTTAGGTCAGTTTTTTGGTTGTTGTTTTAATTGGGTTTGTAAGTTTTTTATTAAGTTTTATGTAAGTTTTCTGAGTTGATGTTTGGATATCTATCTCAAGCGGATCGTAAAGAATATCAAACTAATCATTGTTAAGTACTAAAAACTTGGGACTTGCTTTATTATTCGCCCATTAATGTAGATCCTAATTTCCGTTTTAGCTCGAATGCTACAGTACACTTAGCTTTAGAGATGCTATCTAATAATTAAATCTACTAAATGAAATCTGATGTGAAACATTCACACGATTTTCTCTTTCTAAATTTTACATAGGCATAAAACTTAATAAAAAAAGTCTGGTGTGAAACACTCACACAACTTTCTCTTACTCCTGTTCTCAAAATTATAATTGACAAATTTTATAGTTTATGTACCAGATTTAATGAAATTCGTCGTAAACTGAAAAAACTGTTCAGTAAAAACGCACTAAAAGCGGTTTACTAATTTCTTTGAAACTCGGAATTTTGGCCATCTATTTATTAAGTTAATAAATAGATGGCCAACATTAATTTTCTTTGGATGATCGAATTGTATAATCACCTATGATAGAACTTTAGAGAAAAACATACCCCACCCTCTCCCATAAAAGTGTCCTTAAATGAATTTTCACAGAAAAATGTTTTAAATAAAAGTTGTAGATCATTGTATGTTTAGTTTAGGTATGAAGTTTCAAAAAAATCGTCGGAGCCATTATTGAGAAAAACGCAAAAAAGTAAAAAAAAACAACTAGTAGTGTGGTACTTCCGGTTGAGGAATTTTGACAGATAAGGTACAGTCAGATTCCATGGTATAGCCAAACGGAATATCAAGTTTCAACTTTCTGCGGTTTTTCGTTTTTGAGCTATGCTGTTCACATTCACACACAGACCATTTGCTAAAAACCACTTTTTTGGGCCCAGGGGACCTCAAAACGGATATCTCCGGGAAAACTCGATATCGAAAATTTGACACGATTACAATACTTCCACTTACTAGGAGTAAGAGAAAGTAATTACTTTTTTGAGGGAAGCGTGACCTTTGAACTCCGCTCCCTTAGAACCCCACAGAAATAAATTTTCTTGAAAAAAGTTAACAAATAAAAGTGATATGTCTACAGTATAGTTAATATCCAAGTTTAATGAAACACAATAGTAACTTAATAGCAGAAAACTGAAGAAAAAACTAGTTCAAAAGAAGTCGCACTTTCGATCAACCGATTTTTGTTCAAACTCTTCATTTTAGCACACTTTTCATTCTAATTAATATTATACAGATGATGTTAAGCCACCATTCCCCATTCCCCCCACCCCCACTATCAAACTCTTCTTAAATGGATTTTATTTGAAAAATGTTTTAAGTCATAGTCTTACATATATGTAATGTATATACAATGTATAAGAAATCGTCATAAAAAAAATCAACATCTAGTAAACAAATTAGTAAAAGGATATCCGGTTGACCTATTCTAACCCAAAATCTTATTACCGGGTAGAATTAGAATGGTAGAACTTAAAGGAAATATCAAGTATGAACTTCCTGTGATTTTTTTTCTTCCTTTTTTGAGGTATTGACCAAACATAGACAGACAGATATATACACAGGCAAACGCACACGAAACAATATCTAAAAACATCAGAGACATTTTCCAATGAAGCAGGCTACCACAAACAATGTCTCTGATGCTTTCCAGCTCTGCGGAACCAACCACCACAACAAATATCTAAAAACCATTTTTTGGACACAGAGTACCCTCGAAAACAAATTTCTGGTGAAAATTCAATTTTAAAAAATTGACACGATTACAATACTTGCTCAAACATGAGTAAGAGAAAGTAAAGAATGAATCAAAAAACCCTCACACAACTTTCTTTTGCTGCAGTTAATAAAAGTATAAAATTGATCTTTTTTTTAACTTAGAAAGTTTGCCCTAAGTAAATACAGGAGTTACTTATTATTTCTAAGACAAAGCAGGTAGTACCTGAAGTGATTATAATAATATTGTAGACAAGAAAATATAAGAAACTGAAAAACCTATTCTGTAAATTCAAATACTTTCGGTTAACCGATCCTTCAGGCCTTTAATAGAAAGATACATATACTGATCAGCCCTTTAGAGAAATGGTTAACGTCACAGCCTTTCAGAACTCCAAAAATTAATTTTTCTGAAAATACTTTAAATTAAAAGTGTTAAGACATTTATGTTGTAGATAGAATACGGCGTTTAATAGTAAATCGTTGCGAGTTTTTCTAATCGAGAAAATCGTGATAAAATGAAAAAGAAAAAAAAACATTCAGGAAAGGTTCGTTTCATGTTGATGGTTATAATTATTTTTTTGGTTTCTTCCGTCTTAGACAATATAGTACAATTTTATCTAGTCAGTAGCAAAGAGAATGAAATTGACGTAAGGGCGCCAAAGTTTTAGAATTCTTTCATAAAGGATTCAATAAAGTATAGATATGTATCTTATAGTATAGTTTTACCGTATCATATATACTGCATATTTTTCTATATTCCTCTCTAAAATATATGGTTCAACCAACTATATAGTAATGTTAAGGCAAGTAAACGTTCGAATAAAAGTTCGAGTTTTTAAGAATGCAGTAAGAGATTGTCTATGTATTAGTTCTTTCCAAATTTTCTTTTTTCTAAACAGTTGTAAATTCATTTACTACATTTACATTTGGAATTGAAAACATATCCCCAGCAAATAAATGTTAGATTATTCTGTGATATCTTGATACTAGAGATAAATGAAACAACAGTTATAACTATGTTGTTTCAGTACATTTGCAATGTATTAAAATAACCATAAACCTCTATTTTATTATTATTTTTTTTTTTTAGATAAACTTCCATACTTAAATGTCCCACTTCATACGGTCATTAAACTGACAATTAATGGATATGATTGGAATATAGATTACATAAAGTTTAATGTTGATTGTGTAGATACTTACAGAAGTCAGCCAGAGGTAATTTTATTTTTTATAATTTAATCTAGATTATTTTGTATTACAATTAATTTTGTATCAAAGATATATATATTCACAAACTTCCATAATACTTACATAGAATGTTTTCTTTTTATCTAGAACTGTTCAGTTGATAGATCCAGTGAAGATGTTCTAGTAACAATCCCTAAACATTTCGATTCAAATCCATGGCGGATAGAACCAGCACTAATAAACACTTAGTCTTTATAATATGAAAAATAAATAAATTTTTAACAAAAAAGTCTAATGACATTCTAAAAAAAAATGAGACTGAGGATTATCAATAAAATAATGAATTCCCTTGATATGAATAAATATTATTTTATACAGTATTGATGCTTTTACCAACATCAGTTAGATCTGTTTTTATTATATTTTATTTTGATAGTCCATTGTATATATTATGTAAATTAATAATTTGTACATCAATTTTAAAGTTTTCATAAAATTTTTATGTTTTATCTGTTTTTTCTATAAATTCCTATTAAATGAATTTATTAATATTAATCTTCATCAAACTAACTTAAAGATTGTTCATTATGAAATACATTTTAGAAACTGAAATATTCATATTGTGGAATAGGTTTTTTTAGTTTTTTTTTTTAGGCGCGGCAACATCTATGATCATTTACGCACGGAGCCTTCTCAATGCACTACCGGCTTCCTGACAGTAAGTTGTAGACTATAGAGGCTCCTAGGAAGAGAAAATTTAAGGGTACATGACACTAGACTCGAATCCGGGATCTCAGCGTTGCTACTCAAGCAAGCTAATCCCTCCGCCCCCAAATTGTGGAAAAGTTGATTTATATTTTAATTATAGCTGGGCGTTATAACAGACACATTAGTTTGAAGTCAACTCTACACGAACTTGATCATCTTATTCTTACGACGGATGAAAATCCGAAAACGGTCAGGATCAAAAAACATGCATGAAAAGACGGATAATATCGTAGCTTGTTCATTCGTTTTCTTGGTTCTGTTTGGTTTCGGATTCTTATTACTCTGATAATGAATGACAATCCGAAACCAGTCAGTACCAAGAAAATAAAGCAGGCTATGACGGATTAAATCACAGATATTAGATCCACGACTTTGATATACATTTCTCAGAAAGTGTTGTAATTTGGTGACTATTTGTGAAAGCTCTATTCGATACTTTATTGACACCTCTAAAAGCAATAAAGTATTTACCACATTTTAATAACATAATATCTTTTTTGAAGGCAAGATAAAATACAGGCATTTATTCTGTTGTGGCTTTTATGTTCCACTTTAGTTTATTTAAAAAAAATATTGATGATTAAATTGGCCTATTTTTTCTTCCATATTACTGTTACTGGAGAAACTTGTACCTTAATACACAGGAATTGTGCTGTCAAGTTTAACATAAATTGTTCCTTTGGCATTGGCATTATGAACAAAATTTTGGCATCAACATAATAGGTGACCTGCCCATTTTGCTTCGGTGAGTAGGAGAGACTGAATTCAAAGGTCGCTAAAAAATGAAGTCCAGGGATGAAGGAAGAAGTCCAGGGCCGAGAACTTAAATCACCTGACTTTAGCCTCCAGATTTTTTTTTTTTTTACTGCAGTTAAAAGGTGTTACATTTTAAAAATTGAGTATTGATATTCCATTTAGGTAACACCTGGGATCTTGTCACTCAAAGGATAATTCGTCACCTGTGCGTTTTTTTTTTCAATTCGAGCAGTTTATTTTTAAACTTTGCATCTAATTACACTGCATTGTAGGCCTATCACTTTTATTTAAAACCTGTTCCTTTACATTTATGTTAGCATGATTGAATAAAGATTTCGTTTTAAGAAAAAAATTGTTAATTTTATAAATGTATTAATAAACTTTTAGTTAGAGAAAGTTTTGTGTATATCACAGCATATCTTTTTTTCATTATAATACACATATGATGCACCTATCATATTAAAACATTTTTACTTTTTCTTACTGCTGTAAGAAATTTTCGTTATCGAGTTTTCACCGGAAATGCACAGTCCTCTAAGTTCGAAAAGTTTTTTTTTTTTATAAAATAGTCAACAACGAAAAATCGCAGAAACTTCCGTTTGGACATCACAATGGTAACCTGCAGGAAGTTATTTGTAAAAATTCCTCAATAGGAAGTACCAAATTACTAAATGAATTTTTCAAAAACGGCTCCGATTTTCTTTAAACTTGGTATATTAGAGCTATTTCTCAATTTTATAAATCTGTTAACTGTAGTGAGATAGTCTTGTTGAGTGTTTCACACCAGATTTTTTGTTTTCATACTAATGCGCATAAAAAAAATTATCTTATTAAAACATTTTTTCAAAATTGTACGTTTAGGTGGGAATTTGCTGTAAAGTTACTAAAGAATTTGCGACCTTAGCCAACCAATATCTCTAATCTGAGATGGGAAAAAAAAAATCATCTATTAAGGCGAATTTCCACTAGACCGAAAAAACAAACAGTGACGAGTTCACGAAATTAGCAACACGTGTTTGTAAAAACGCAAACATTTTAGAAACACTGTGTTGCAGGCGAGTGTTTGTCAACATCTTGAAGTGCCGTCTCGAGTGGGAAATGATCAACATGTTTCTGTTTTGTTTTTCTACGCAATCTGCATGCTGCATGATACCGGTAGCAACAGTCATAAACATTACGTCTATATTGGGTGCAACTGAGTGCGAAGCGAGATTGCCATCTACAGTAAATCTATTTCTAGTACAGTATTTATCCGAGTACAAGATGAGGCTGCTGCCTTATTGCAAATTTCTCAAACAAAACTAAAACTAATTTTTAGTCACAGTTTGGTGGAAAAACAGTCTCAATTTTGTTTTTTAAACAAGAACTTGTTTTTGTTTCTGTTTTCGAAGGCGCAAAACATAAACACAATAGAAATAGTTTGTCCGTCTGGTGGAAATCCGCCTTTAAAGTAACAATTCAGCTCGGCTTTTTGTCGACACTTATTGTTTTTAGCTAGGCTTGGCTGTAAACAGCTTCTTTTAGCACGGCAGCTACATTACTCACTGAAATAAGTGGCCTCTTTGAGGTTGTACCTTTCTGTTTGTTCTGCGGGTCAGGATATCATTGTGTGTTGTATTATAATAGTTGTCATTTAAGCATATTTCTAAGATGTAACAGGCTATATAAAACTAAATAACAAAAGCAATTATAAAAAAAACAATAATTTTAATCTTAAAATATTATACATGATTCATGTATAGATATATATAGATAAAAAAAATTAACTAAAGTTTTTATATTTTATAAGTAAAGTATTTACAACAAATATTATTTTTCTCGAAATGTACTTAAATTAAAAATTTTGCCTATAACCACCTAAGTGTGGTTCATTTTGTCCGCCTCTATAGTAAACTTGTGTATTATCATTAAACTGGTCATTATTTGGACCTGTGTTAAACTGTGGTGTCCCATATTGCCAATTTTGAGAAGTATAATTCCTAGGTGGTTCTTGTGGCTGGCCTAGGCTACCAAGGTCTCTTGTATTATAAGCACTTTCTATGTAATCTTGATTTTTGTTATTACCAAGACCTACATAATAATTACTGTTTCCACTGAATTGTTCAGAGTTTCGTTGAAGTGAATCTTGCCTGGTACCTTGATAAGTTTTGTAAGAATTACCCATAAAACCACTATTGCTAGATTCATTCTGTCTATCCAAATTTAACTGGTAGGTATCATTTCTTTCAAATACATTATCCATTAAGGACGGTATATTATTGTGAAGATTTCTGTCAGGATTTGGTAATAAACCGGTATTAGTTGGTCTTGACAAAGATGGAAGCAATTGGGCAACTTTATCAGCACTAGCATCTGGTACTGTCCGCGATAATAACTGTGCAACATTTTGTACACCAAAAGGATTGTTTGTTGAATTATTATCAAATTCAGTATTTCCAATTTTTGTTATTTCAGTTCCGCTATTTAGTTTTGTATTTTCATTTTTCTTAAATAACTTTTCAGAAGCCGCTTTGTACACATCTTCAACACTATAATCATCGTCATCTTCATCATCATCATCCTCGTAATCCTTTTTGGGTGATATCTGTCCTTTTTGTTTTCCTTTTTGTGAATCATCAGGTGTAGGATTGACTCCTCCGACTCTTGATGAAAATGGTGACAATCTACCATCTTTATTATCATCTTTATTTTGATTACTTTTATCTGCAGTCCTTTGAACAAGTCCAATTGAAACATATTTTCTTAGATTTTCAACCCTTGTCGCTTGTGTTGATTCTAACTGTTTTAAAAGTGCTATTAAATTTTGTTGTTCATCCCGTGGTAAAATGCTGAATTTTATTAATTTTTCCTTTAACTCTTCATCAGTAACATCGTTAGCAATTTTTGGACCAGCAGGTTTGACATTTACTGGAGGAGTCCTAATTGGTTCTTTATTAGATATAGTAGGAACACTAGGTGGTTTAGCGACATCACTTGACTCAGGCACCTGGAGTGCGCTCATAACTGAGTTTACAAGAGGTTGTTTTTCTTGAATAACGGGCTGCTCAACAGGTTGAGGGGTATCTGAAATCGTGTTACTTTGTGGTTTAGATTCTATTCCTAAACTTTTTTGTGCAGAACTTATCATATTTGAAAGAATTTCATTAATATGGCTATTAGCTGTTGAATTTTCTATATTTAATTGTGAAAAGAATGCAGCAGATGATATATTTTTACTAACATTAGCATTTGATGCTTTTGCGATACCCACAACAGCGTTTATAAGATCTTCTAATTCTTCTTGAGTAACATCTGTTTTACCTTGTGCTACTAATGCACTAGCAATCTGTTGAGCTACAGCAAATTTATCAATCATACCTATACCAGGTACTTGTACAGGCTCAGACTTAGGTAATTTAGGAGGTGTTATCATTCTAACTGTTGTTGGTAATAACGGGCTTAACCTGTTTGGTTCGGGAGGATTTGTTTCTAACATGCTTTCAATCGCTTTTATAATAGCACGAGATGATGATACCAAGTTTCTCATTACTATCCCAGCTATTAATTGTCCTCTGATCTTCTCTTTTACTGTTTCAAAGAAAATGTGTATATCAACATCTTTTAATAAAGACATTGAAGAATTATATTTCGTTCTTTCAAGTACCAAAGCTTTACTTAACAATTCCATTACTCTCGGTCCCAATGAGCCTAACTGGTGTTCAAGTACAGAAAGCATACGTAAGCAATGTAAAACAGGTGGTGCAATATCATATGGCTTTCTGATACTAATAGAAGATCGTTCTGAATCAGCCGGCTGCGTAATACTTGGTGCTGATGCAAGCGAATTATTTTCCCAAGGCGAAGGTGATCTTTTTTGTTGATTTCTATCTATACTGTTTGGTGCTGTTATTTCAGAACCGGTTAATGCTTTCCATGTATTTTTTATATCATCAACTGTAACATCTTTTTGACTTTCTGGTGTCGGTGGTGAGACATCTTGTAAATCACTGCTTGGTGGCTTATCTGGTTTATCATCTACGTTCATTTTCTTTTTTAATGCTTCACGTTCTTTATTAAAATCTTCTTCACTTAATTCTTTCATCCTTTTAGCCCAATATATAATCCATTCTGGTTTAAAGTCATATGTAGTTGGATCCTTACCAGATAACTGTATTTCTTTATATCTTTTATTCCAAAATCCTTTCCATTCATCCGAATATTTTGGATGTTTTTCGGGTTTTTCTTCAAAATATTTCAATTTATTTTCGAAAGTTAATTCCAATTTACTTAATTCAGCACGATATCTATCCCATTTATTATCACTTTCCTTTTTCTTTTCAATACTCCTTCTATCCCTTCGCTCTAAAGTTCTGTCACGTCTTTCACGACTATCTCTTCTTCTCCTAAAATAGGATTTAAAATTTATTAAATAAGTAGAAATAATACAAATAGGATGGAAGCTTGGCCCAAAATCATTCTTCTAAAGCAAAAATTGTTATAAAACAGAACTTTCATAAAAATAAAATAAGAGAAAGTAAAATTTTTTCTAGTGTTAAATTTTCACAACTGAGTTTTCGCTGAAATACACTTTATATATATATATGTGTGTGTGTGCGCGCGCGCATACGTGTTTTAGAGAGAGAGTGCGTAGGATAATTTATTGATATCTAAGTTGAATCACTTGTACTAAGTAGTTATTTGTACTTCATTTTTACAAAAATTATTAAAATTAATTTTGGAAATCTAGCTGAAATCCGGAATTGACTAGATATGAATTAGTAGTTTTAATTAATAATTAGTTCAGCTTTAGACTCAATCTAAAAATAATTTCAAATTTAGTGTTTTTAGTTAGTGTAAAATTGTTAATTTGATCATTTCTGGTCCATTTCCCCTAAGCAATAACTATACATTTATGAATTAATAGTTTTAATTAATTTTTAATTAGTTGACTGTGAATTGTCCTAAGGATCTGAAAAACCTTGATCAAACGGTTCTCTAAGTTTGTGGTGACCTCAGTGCATTCTTTTATTATAAAACAATATTCTGGTCCCAACAAATTACTCTCTTTATCTCCCATTTTTTTCCCTTAATATTGTACTAATTATGGTGTAATCAGAGTGTACTATTTGTGTGTCATGTTAGCAAATATAAAATTATATTTTACATAAACAGGTGAAACTTGGATTTCACCAAATATCTGAGATTTTTTCTGTAGCCATTGTTGGGTTTGGGCTAGCATGTTTTGACAAGGGGTATGAGATTGTCGGCAAGCACCAATCTAATTTAACTACTGGAGCAAATACAATTTTTATGGTTTGTTTTGGGGAAATGTAATTAAAAACATCTTCTATCAAAATTTAATAAAAAAAAAGTATAAATTAAATTCTGAATCTATTTTCGATTCATTCTGAATTTGTGACTAACTAAGCTTTGAATGAAAAGCTAGTCTACTATCTCACATAGGCTTTCCACACTGTTAGTGGAACAGCCACTTTACATAAAGGTTATACTATTATGAAAAACATGATGTAGTATGTAGGAACATGATCAGTGAGGAGAGAATAGAGATTTATAATGAAGTCTAAGGCTTTTAGAATTAAATAATGTTTTCTGTAGAATTCACAAACATGGACTTTAATTTTCCCTGAAGAATTGCAACAATTTATTGAATTTGAAAATCCGCGTTTAAAAGATTTCTCTTGCGCGTAATTCTATTAAAATTGTTATCATTATATAAAACAAGAAAACAAAAAAATTAAATGAAAAAATATTAAAAAATAAGCCTCTAAATGATCAAACAAGAGACGCTGAGATAGCGAAAATCAGACGGTGTAGAAACTAAGCTAAGTAATCTTTAAGACAGAAGATTAAAAAAAAAAATACCAAACCAAGTGGGTTTGAACTACGACGATACATTAAAGCCTATTCCATAAATTTTTATTTTCTGATGAATTACGACATTTTTAATTTAATAAAATATTAAAAAATGATATTTTTTTTTTATATACACTGAGATAATACTGGATTTTATAATATTGAGAATTTTTAGTAATTTATAATTTCCTTGGTGTATATTGAATTTATCACAGCCGTTAATTCATTTTTACTCGAAATGTTAAGAATAATCAGACAGGATAGTTGTTTCAACGAACTTAACGCCCTTATAAAGCGGAGATTAGTCAAGTTAAGCGCTGATGTAGGAAACTTTCATTGACATTGCATCCTGAAAAGGAACTTAATTTCGAATTAAAAGTTTTGAGCCCTTAGGGAATCAATATACTAGTTTAGGCCTTTTGGGCAAATGTCCTAGCCACTCTTTCAGAGATTTTGGTATCTCTATGAGTGACCCAGCTAGCAATATGAACACCTACACTGACACCTCAACCATACCACCACAATGTAAGAGGTATCAGATTTTTGAAGGTAGTTTGCGTGGGTAGTTTAAAACTAAAAACTAGCTTACCTCCATACATCATATTCAAATCTACACTTTCAATACTTTAAATTACCTAAATTATGTATAAACACAGACATCTAAAGGCGCCAAATTAGAAGATCTAAATCAAGGTGGGTTTGACAATATGGCTATTTCCTCTACAAATCTAGATCTACAATTTTTTTTTTTTAGTGATGTATGTTTATGTTAATTATTTATATAAATTTAATTCATTGGTATAGATAAACTTTTTGAGATTTCACCAGGGCCTTTCCAGAAAATAAGTCCACCTCGTAAACAAAACTATCGTTAATGGCCATCTCATAGATCAGTGGAATCTATGGTTAAGATCTTTTGCCCATCAGTGGATTTTTTCCATTGAAAGTCAATTATTAATTGTTTACTTATTAGTTGTAACTATTTTTGTAAATTAGAAGTCAGATTCTTCAATAATTAGATTTATATATCTAATTTAAACCGTTACAAATGAGCGAAGAAAGAGTTAAGGAACCCACCCATTTGTTGTTGTGAATAACCATGAGATTAATGAGCCATTAAAAGAAGGAAATGATATATTTACCTGTCGCGTTCGCGTTCACGATCATATCTATCCCTATCTGGACTCCTGCGACGGTACCTCTCTTCTGATTGCCTGTCGTCTTGCCTATTCATCCATTTATAAACATTATAAATTTTTGTTGTTAATTTTACTACATACTCAAATAAATTAGACTAAATTAGACAGGGGAGGGACTCCAACCCAGACACTGCAGCCAGTTCATTATTCAAATAAATTAATTAGTCTGATTAGTAGCAACGTCTCTCATTTTTGAAAAATTAAATGAATAGAAATGAAAAATAAAATAAATTAAAATAAGAAATAAAAAGAATGAAAAAAATAGGAACTGGAAATGCTGGAATATACTAAGAATATGATTACCTTAATCGTCCCGACCGAGATCTTCCATATGATGGACTTTTTCTGAAACGATCCCTTTCTCTATAATAATCAGATCTTCTATGTAAATTTCTGTCTCGTGATCTGGATCTGGATCTGGATCTTGTTCTTGATCTTGAACGTGACCTTATATTTCCTCTTGGACGTCGAGGTGGTGATATACCCCTTCTACCACCACTATTACTACGATATAAATATTTACGACGATCATCTTCATCTGGTGATATCCGTCGTTTTCTTGAAGAATATCTATCTCTTGAAGAACTTCTGCGCGAATGATTTCCTTTTCTTTCATCATCTGAATCAATTGATGATGACACTGAGGAAATTGAAGATGTAACTTCTATCGGATCATTTTCTGTAAAAAATTAAATTATAGATTGTAAAAAAGGATTACAAGAGTTTGTCATGTTTATTTAAGTAAATTGAAATTACCTCCACCTATTTCTTTTCCAGAAGGTTTATCATTTCTCATTCCCTTCGGAAAAATCGTACTCGAATTGTGAGGTTTCTCTGCTTTATTGTATGGATCATATACTTTCGGCCTGAAAAAAAGTATATTTAATTTAGAATTTGATAAAATTTAAAATATTGATTTAAGGAAAAATTAAATTCCCTTACTGAGGTATAGGTGTGGGTTTGATTTTATTATTTTGCGCAGAGGAAGTAGTTGATTCAACATCTGAAAGAAACAAGAATAATAATTTTAACTATATAGACTAAATAGATATTATTTTTCTTGAGTTTTTTCAAGACTTAAATTACTATTTGTTATGATACGCTATAAACGTGCCAGTCGACAGTCTCAGCAGTTTGGGAAACTATCTGTGAAACTGATCTATTTAAGGTTAAGAAACGGGTTGTTAAGAGAAGTTTGTAGAAAACAGAAAACATCTTTTCACAACAGATCACTCGGTCGCTTATTTAAATATCTAGCAAAAAAATGACACACAACTCTATACTTCATTTAAACTTATGAAGTGAATAAACCTGTCTACACACTTTCAGACAAACAAACAAATCTTCACGAATAACAATCGGGTTATTTAAAACAATTTCCCCCTACTAATGAGGGGAGAAAATGGACAAGCAAAACAGACGTAGCGCGGTTTACCTAAAAAATATTAATCCCATCAAAAAATCGTCAGAAATTTTTGGTGATGAAAAAATGGCTGTTTTATAGCCAAATTTCAATTTCCAAAACAATATGGTCAATGGATTAAATACTACACAATCAAACATTCCAATCAAAAACTGATTAATTTAACGCTTCTTATTATCACAACCGTACAATGTTATTTCCATATCCTGTATGAAACGCAAGCTATAAGATCCTGAACTGCGTTATTTCATAATTCAATTTCCTCATATTACAATTTTGTTGAACCTTTTATAGAAATTCTGCAATGTTCAAAGGCGTTTGAAGCGCCCGGTAAATGTTACTGCTTTAAAGTGTACACATTATTACTATGGGGGCAGGCCTAAATTTAAGATTAAGGCCACCCTAGCGAAGTACGCCACAGTCTTTCAGGCTGAAGCTGTGGCGCTACAGCTCATTACTAAGGAGATGATAAGGCAAGGTTTACAAGATAGGAGAGTGGCCATATACTCCCACAGTCAAGCAGCCCTGAGGCACTTTCTTCACACCAAATAGTCTCATGACGGATGTGGGATTGCCTTACTACCCTAACCGAGGTGGGTGCTCGGAACAAGCTGACACTCGCCTGGGTGCCGGGACATCGGGTTTCTGGGCAATAGAGGGCGGATGCCCTGGCGAGGTGGGTTCGAAGAATACCTTTATAGGCCCCGCACCCTTCTCGGGTTGTCCAGGAGCCTATTTCAAACTTCTATCAAGGGTTGGATAGAAGTATGGCGTCTGCATTGGTGGGAGAGTACACCAAGACAGAGGCAGGCAAAACTCTTTTATTAAGAGACATTTGCCTAAATTTACCAGAGATCATAGCCTAAATCTACTGAGTCATAGCCGAAGCGATATAAGTGGATCTAAAAGGGGCTAAGGATATAAGCGGGCCTACTAACACGGCATTATAAGCTGAACAGGCACATGCACCACTTGTTACTTGCGGATAACGCGTTATGCCGATTCTGCAAGACTGAGGAGGAAACCCCGGCATACATCCTTTGTGAGTGTGCTGGCCTGGCGAGGACAAGATTTCTTCATCTGGGGATAAGGAATCCCGAAGCCATGAGCTTCATGAAGGAGCCGCTCTCAGCTAGGCTAGACCTGATTATGCTGAGGTCTGTGCTAGCTGAGGGATATGCTATAATTGTAGGAGATCCACAATAAACCTCTTATCGTAGGTCGCAGTGGAATGAGGCTCGCCCTCCCCGTTCGAATCTAATCTAATCTAGGAGTTTGTTGTGGTTGGTTCCGCAGAGCTGGAAAGCATCACAAATATTTTCTGATTATTAGGTGTACTATTAAAGACTCATGTCCTATACGATTTTAAGAACTGCTTTTTATTTATTTCTATTACATAGCAAAGGATGTGGAAAATGAAGAAATAAATTATAAATAGTGGTATAACTGCTTACCATTTTCTTCGGAGTATTCTCGGATTTTTTCTGGAGTAACATAGCTTGCAAAGGTAGTATTAGATGTTTCTCTGAAAATTTCAAATTCTTATATTAGTTGAAAAAATAAAAAAGAGAAAATAATAATGAAAAAAAAAAGCTCATACATAGAACACAATTTTTTGTGTAAAGCACTTCTTATTAATGTCTATTAAATCTGGTCTACTACTGGTCCCCTTTAAGTTCTTGGCCAAACCCCAGAGTTCCATTATAGGAACTCCATTTTGTTTATTTATTTTAATAATTAAAATGTTTTGTACAACGTAAAAAAAAAAAATTCTACAAAAGCAATTTGTTTTTAAAAATAAAAATTCAGATATAAACAGAAGAATATATAATATAATATTGAAGGAAATTTTGCTTATCATTACAAAGACTTAACGGTAAAGTATAAATTATTAAGTTCATCATTACTTTATAAACGATTGCCAACCGACACCTCTACAAGAGAGAAATACTGAATAATTACCAATTTAAAAAATATTCAACTTTATGACAGATCAAAAAAATAAATTAACAATATAGAACAATGTTTCACAAAAGAATATCTTGTAATGTAAATTTGTTGTTACATGATATATACTAAAAATTCAATACTAAAACTGTATATTTATTTCATAGAATTATGGAAAAATAAAATGCTCCGAAGAGTCTTCAAAACAATCTTCAAGCTTTCTATTTTAATAAAATAAACTTTGCAAAGCCCGTATTATCAGCTTATTTTATATATCTTGTTCTTTTATTTAAGTTGCAGTAGGAAATATAGTATAAAACAATATAATAATTGAGAAAATAATAATTAAAACCATATAACTTTTTATATTAATTTTATTACTATGAAAATATTTATTGTAAAAATGGCATCTACTTTGTTTTCCAAATCAAAGGAGCCCACAATAATATTAGACCTAAAATTTGCAAATACAATTAAATTACTTATAGGAGACTTGTAGGAGATTACAAAAAAAAAAAAATTTCACTTTCACTTGAATACTTCAAACAGCACTTCTAAATATTAACTCATTCTTCAAGCGAAATACAAATAAAACACTTCAGAATTAAACATTTTAAATCAATCGAAATTACAGCACTTCCACGCTAATAGTAATTTCTTTCTTCACTTTAAATAACACTTCTTGAATGCTCCTACAACACTTTATATAATGCACTTATTGTTTAATGGAATTGAATGGTGAACCATCATAAAACTAAAATTATCAAATAAAAAGAGAGAAGATGGATGATTATAATAATCGAAAATCAATAACTCACTCATAAGAATGAGTTTAAAAAATAAAACTTTCAATAAATCGGCGCCTATAGTAAATTTATTTCAATAAGATGAATTTATGATGCTCAAAAAACGATTTAAATGTATTGCTATGGAAATTGCAAGCTGGATTAAAATCAGTAACACTCAACAAAAAAATAAATAAAATCAAAGATAAAACGTAGATTTATTTTTTGTAATATAATAAAGAATTCAATTTTAATGAAATTTATCAAAAAGTCAATAAAACAATAACTGAAATTCTGCGCCATCAAATCATGTTATTGCTAATTGCTTCACCTATAATATACAGTAGTGACAAGATCTGGGTTTATTGAGTCCGTAAGATATAATGCACATATCTCGGTAGTCAAAAAATATTACAGATTTATAAAGAAAAAATTAATTTCGATACTATTTTATGCCACTATATTTATAACATTACAACATTTATTAACAATACTTTTAGTTTACAAATAAAAGGATTTATTGTAAATGGGGGTGTAAGGATACATTATGGAATTGAGACCGATTGTGAATGTAAAGATGTTATCTCAAAAATTTGGTTTCACAATTAATAAACTACTCAAAATGTAAATAGTAGAATCACTTTTCACTAAAACGATAACTGACATCAAAAAACAAAAAAAAAACAACGCTACTTATGTACCTAAAAAAAAAAGTTGAATTAAAAAATAAATTGTAAGGAAACAGCACTGATAGTTTAACTGAGCACACAATCAATATACACTGATTTCAGTTTCCACTTAACTATATATTCAACAACTAATAAAGTCCTTAGGTTTTATTAATCGGAGTATGATCTTTCAGGTATTTAAATTAATGGAATGGATTGTGGAAATTAAGTACAACCTGTATTAAATAATAAACAGAATAGGTACCCTTTTTTTCACAAAAAGTGCGTACACTTTATTACTAGAATTTATGGAAAAATACAACATAGTAGTAACATTAATAAAAATAAAAAAACTCATCAATTACACGTTAAATGCTTTATAGAAACACAGAATTTTACCAATGCCCTGCATTGGGGTTATTATAACAAGGATCATTCATGAATATTATATGTAAAAACTATCTTCTATTTTAAAAGATATGTAAACAGAAAATAAAAGGTGAGGAAAGGTACATATGTATCAGTCGAGTTCCATTTGAATGAAAATGAAGAAATTTTAAAGTTCATTCAACAAGACGTGATCCACCTAACAAACCTCTTTCTGGCCGAGTTAGAACGGGTGAAAGACCATAAAGAGTATGATGATTGAGAATAACGATGAATGAAAGGGAGAAATAATTAAGAATCTCAAGATACTTCAATATGAAAAAGTCCTCTTCTTTATCTTCAATGGCGCTTCGCTTTGAAAGAGCACAAGGACTTGGCCTCTTCAATCCACTCTTTCTGTTCTTCTCTGCCCAGTCTTTCCAAACACAACACTGCAATTAATTAAAATGGGTACCGGCATGGCCTTCCTTTGCAATCAATTCACGATCAATTCTCACCACTCTCAGAGGCTTTCCTCCATAATCCTTTTGGAGACTTCATCAGCCATATGCCCCATCGTAAGCCATCTCTCTACCTTTACACTTTGTATGATAACTAGTTTAGGAAATTCTGTAAGAACTCCTTATTGGGAACTAGGTCAGGTTATGCTGAAGAAACTGTTGTTCAAAGGCGTGTGGCATTCCCCAGTTTCACTCTAGTATCACAATCCTCAAGTGAACTAGGCGATTAAGACTTGTATAGAATTGTTTTATATCAAATTATTAGGAAAACTGCACAGCTTAGCTTCTTGGGTGGAGCATTGCGCATGAATTCATGGGAGAAACTGCGCAAGAGGCATATTTCGAAAACTAGTAGGTGAGAACATTTCTAGAAATAAATGTTCTTCCTTTTTTCAAAATCAATCTAAAAGAAAATATTTTCTGATTACTCATTATTAACACAAAACAAAAGAAAAGGAATGTTATTCTTGACAGAATTCCTTCGATCTCTTTCTTTTACTTTAAATTCATGTAAATTTATCTTAAAGGACGCTTCAAGGAATAAAATTTGTTTATAAAGCAAGAAAACTTTTGTAGCTAATTCATTTAATATCTCCATTGAAAAAACTGGAATTATTGTACTTAACAAATAAATATGTCCATTTAAAGTAAGTTCATCAGCTTCATTCCAATCAATATAATAATATTTAATAAATAGGATATATTCAAAAATACAATTTTGTGTCTTACGAATAAATATATTATAATATAAAACAATAACAAAGTAAAGTAAAGCACATAATCCTAATTTTGGAAAACTCCTTATTCCTTATTATTAATTTAATTTTTTACCAATAAAAAAGGACTTGACAATTTATCAATTTCTAACTTCCTATTTCAATAAATTTTAAGAAGAAAAACTAACCTGAAATGTTCCTTCTCATCTATTTGTCTTAGTATTTCATACTTCTTTAATGAAAATGTTTCGGCAACAGCTGAAGTTGGTTTCAGTCTTCCATAATTCTTCTCAATTTCTTGTGCTATTTTCATAATTGCTATACCTACACCTTTACGATTTTCTGCAGTTCTAGGTATCATATTTAGCGCATTACCTGCTGTTCTAAAGAAGCAACTCTAATCACACATGAATTTATTATTATTAGTAAATTATTTAAAATCTTGGTCATTATTTCATTGTAAATAATAAATAGATAAAAATATTTTTATTACTTACGATATATTTAAGACAATGATTCTGACTTGTAACATGTACCATTAGGCTACGTGGGTCACCTTTCTTTTCACAAAGTAAACAGATATATCTTGGTTCACTTTCTTCTTCAGAAGTCACCTTTCGCACAAAAAATATTTAATAACACTTCAGAAGAAAGCGCACTGAACGTAATTTTTAATTTTTTTTTCGCAAATTAAAATAAAATTGATAAAATTTTACCAATTCAACGATATATTCTAATCCTATTAAAGGACCAGGATGTTCATCGAATGTAGCCTGTATCTGGCAAACTCCTTCTACAACATCTTCCATTCCTGGTGGTACAGGTTCACCTGGGAGGACATCCGTTGTCATCTCCCAAGAACTCTGGCCTCCTACATATGAAATATATTATGCTACGTTTTCACTGATGGGAAAAATTACACAGATAATTTGAAAAAAAAAAAAAATTTCTAGGAATAAGAGGTTTTCTACTAAGATCGCCGTAAAATAACTACGGTTTTAATGAATCACATTTTTTACTAGTTATATAGGCCCTCAAATGTAGTACTTTCTTTGTCTATAAGTAAAAGATATTGAATGAAAGAAAAATTTAATTACACACATTCTCTACTACTGTGAGGATACCACTCTTATAGTAGGAACTTTTACGATAATTATCCCCAACAAAATGGTTAATTTTAGTAATTAATATTACTAATAGTTACTTAAGAATTCGATGACTATGTTGGCTTTAAATATAATGTGGTTCACGATATTAAAAATCAGCAAAGATTATGCTTATATTTTAGCATATATTTTGGTCTTTCTCAAAAATATTAAGAATTAAATTCATTATACCTTTAGCACTATAGAATCAAAAAAATGTTCTTCAAGTAAATTGCATTCTGGATTAATAAACACTGATTCTACGAACTGTCCAATGTGAAAAAGGAGATGAAGAATTCTCATTTATTTATTAGCGTTTCCATTTCTTACAAAATTTATTTTGCAAAGAGCAATGACTATCTGTCATTACTTCGTTTGCAAGCAACATTCCAAGAAATACAAAAGGCCTAAAGAACAAATAAAAAGTACTAAACATTTAAAACTATTTATCCGACAGGAATAGTAAGTACAATTGAAACTGGATCGAACTCTTTTCTATTTGAGAAAATCCTCCAATAAGAATTCTTAAGGCTTTATTCTTCACTGTCTTTTCGGATGAGACACAAAAATTGCAAAATTAATAAGGCGATATTGTATGCTGATGACATTGAAGCTTTCTAAACATTTGTAATGAAAAGACATAAGGAATTGGCGTACAATCACAAAATATGGGGAAAATGTGAAACAAGTGTATGATAAAAAGACCCAAGATAAAAATGGAGATGAGTAATGAATCTGAATACTTAGGCTTCTGTCTATAATAGATCCAGAAATCCAAATGAAAACAAGCTGGTAAAGACAGTTAAGCTTACTGGACTTAGAATTAAGGCCGTGAGATCAACGGTCAGTATAAAGTTGGGGAAATAAAATGAAATGTACCCTTCGCAATTGACGGCAGCAACGAGTTTAGAGGAAACATAGTTAATTTGCATTTGGATTAATTAAACATGTTCATATTATATATTTATTCATGAAGAATTTAATAAATTGATCTAGATTAGTATCTCCGGGTCAGTCAAACTCATAATAAAATGCGGTTAATTAGGTTTCCGGGAATATATAACGAGACAAAACGTTGTAGTAACGTAGCAAAAACTGATATACAAGATCTCAAAAAATTTTCAAATTATTGCCAGTCTTGCAATAGTTAGTTGGCTGATGCTTTCCCTTGAAGTCGGGCTAGATTCCTGGTGGGTAAACCCTCCCTCCTCCACATAAGGTTGCCCAACAAAACGGTGTTGCGTCACTTATTAGTAAAACTGGGAAGCTACAATCAGTAATGGGTCAGCTACAGAAGCCAGAAACGTGGCGAATGGTGGCAGCGATTTGTTGTCACATGTCCTCCCAATGAAATTCATCTAGAGTTGGTCCCCAAGAGTTTTAGTTTCATTGCAGGATAAAAAGATCGATGAAGGATAGCGTGTTTAAACCAATATTTGAGGGAAAATGGCCATATACCAAGAGGATTAAACAGATAGTTAAAATTAACTTAGGACTACTCTTTTTTTAGGAAATGGTGGTTATATTTCTGAAATTTCCTATCAGTTTAAAATACTATTTTAAGATTTCATTAAGTTTCCACGAAAGTGATAAATAAATAAAGTGATGTTCACGATATAAAGATAAACAGCAAAACTTTTATTTTTGTAGCAAATATTAAACAGTTAAAAGTTTGTTCAGAGGAAGTTATGAAATAAATCCGTTATAAATTCAGTTCAGAACTGTGCCTTATTCGAACACTAAACTGGAGTAGTTGAATATATAAATATATATCAAATATTTTTTTTAAAAAAATCATACTACCTTCAGTTTTAATAATTGGTGATCGATCTTTCTTGGTTGAACCTGCTAAATTCAAATTTGTTAAATGATATAGTTTATTTTTGACTAAATATTTTTCATTAATTTTTCAAAAATAATTAATATGAAATCAATTATCAAATTATTAACTTACCTTCAACATTACCATCTGCAAATTTAGTGAAGTTTTTTGCAGGATGTTCACAAACACGTAGTTTGATAGTATGAAATGGATGTGATAGATGCATAACAAGTGCTCGTTCTGAATCAAGAGTTCTTGAACAGACATGGCAATGCCAACGATTTGATGGTCCAATCGGAACAAGCTCAGAGAATACATAGCCCAACCTTCCATCGTCCAATATGACTTTCTCTTGCAGTGCTCTTTTAACTTCGCTAGTCTAGAGCAACCATTTTTACCAAAATTCAGTTTTTTTTTTTTTAAATTAGATGTCAAACTTAGATGGGTAGTAAAGGAATTTTATGTAATAAAGATGATATGTGCGTATGGAAATTTCTGTTTAATACACAAGGTATTGTAATAAAATGAGATCACTTTATCTTTGAAAAGATACAACATTCTTTTTATAGAAACCCATAATGCATTAAAATATTATCTTGGAATAAATAGAGTATATAAGTTTCCGCCGTTACTCACTAATATTTAAAAAAATAAGGCAAGTAAAATCATCTGTAAAACAAAACAAAAAACATCCACAAGACTTTCTCTTACTATGACTGGCAAATTTTTTCAAATCATGGAATCATTAGCACAGTTAATTGAAATTATTATTATTATTCAAAGGACCACCTCATTTTTAATATACTGAAATAGCCTTTTAGAAAAAAGCCTACTCCTAAACGATCCTCAGGTATTACTAAACAAAAAAATTTCATCGAAAAAATGATTTATGTAAAAGAAGCATCCATTTATAGAAAATGTTAAGCAATTTATAGGCAGAGAGCGCAAGAAAATTAGAGTTACCCATGAAATTTTTTTTTTTTTCTTGGAAAGATTCATTACTTATATTGGTTTTTAGTGTTTTTAGTATTTTTTGCTCCTCCTTTATAATTTTTGTAGAAAATTTAAATAGAAATTTTCATTTTTAAATCAGTGAATTGGAAAGAGGGCTCAACGTCCAGTAGAGCGCTCCAGTAATGGGCAGATAATATTAATAAAGAAATAAAATATCTTTGAGAACAAAAGAAATTGACACGCTCGTAATATTTCTTTTTATTAAAAATAAGAGAAAACAATAATATTAATTTAGTAGAAAAACACTTCAGATTCCGGGTTGAGACTGCGCCAGTGGTTTGCTATAAACCGATGTTTCGCCCACATTGCAATGGGCCTCTTCAGGGTCGTTACGCCATGATAGCTAATGAAGCAATATGGGCGAAACGTCAGGTTTATAGCAAACCACTGACCCGGTCGGTCTCAATTCGGAAACCCAAGTTTTTTGTTCATAAAAATGGCAGCGGAAACCAAAATGACCATTAATTTAATCTGATGTATCTGATTGTCGAATTATGAACCATTTTTTTTTTGTGTGTTTCGATGAAGAGGTCATATGGGATAGTGGTTTGCGGATTATGGTTCTACTGATATCCAGTTATTGGAAACTAATGTGATGACTTTGTCTAGTGGGATGTTGGTAAATGAGGAGGAAACATCTAGCGAGATCTTAGTATACTAGGCGGAATTTGTGTGGATTTGATTTTTTTCAATGAAGTGAAATGAATTTTTAACATCGTAGAGATTTTGGGAACTCAAAGATTGCAAGTGCTGGGAGGATAAACTTGCTAAGCTTTGAAAAGGTACTGTTTATGGAGGAAATGATGGGACGGAGAGGGCATACAACCAGAGTATTTTTGCTCAAATGTAGAAAAAATCGTGTTTTCCCAAAACACACTGACTACTATTTCAACAAATCGTATTACAAACTGGTCGATAAGCCGACAATCAGATACATCAGATCACATTCTTACGGCCAACAATTGCAACAATTTCAGTATTAATTTAGTTATTATAATTCTTGTACAGAAACTAAAACACACATACTCCCAATCACTAGTGTTAAAAACTTCGATCGAAATCATTTCCAGGGAAGTCGGTAATCTATTTAACATATGTTTTAAAGTATTGGTAGGGTTTCAAGGAAATAGTTTCCCGAATATAGCCAAAAAGTTGAGGACCATACTCACTTGTCAGTCAATTATGAACTATTGCTAAGAATGTCGAATTAAATCGAAGTCGAAACAAATATAGCAAATATCGAAAAAAATCAGTACGTTATATATATTCTACGAAATGTTATATAATGCGCATGATATCTCTCGATTATCATCATCATCGATTGTAATCATAAATACAGCTTTCACCCATTACAGAAGGCGAAGAAAAAACTAGGAGTAAGAGAAAGGAATAACATATAGTCTTATACCTATCATATGATTAAAACGTGCTTGGAATCGTAAGAATACTTTGAAATAACTAATTTTGTAATTTTTCAATTCATCCAAGATTGTTTTTAACAGGAAAAAATTTGCTACGATTACAATACTTCCTCTCTCACTAATACTCATAGAAAGTACAAATATGTATTTAAAAAAATATAAAAATCCCTTCGCTGGGATTAGAAAATTCGAGAGAGATAATCAAGGATCGGAATGTTGGATTATGGAAGGATTTAGAAAAAACTTCTTAACGTTCTGAACCTTAACTAAATGAACAATATACATATAAGTAAGACTAATGTTGAGATGTAACAATCCTCTAAAATACCTTCCGTAACTTCGGGTAACTTATATCTAAAAGTTTACTTACCTCTTGAAATAATACTAATAAATCTAAACGCTAAACTCGATTTGAAATAGGGTTTACAACAACATTACATTAAAAAAAAAAGAGTAGCACAATAAGTAAAATTTATTCTTAATCTACTTAAATAATTACAGTTCAGCTTTTAAATGAAATTATCAAGTGATTAATGAACAAAAATTAGAGCCCTAATTATTAAATGTGTATACTTGCCTTTAAAGAGTATATACCTGATTTTGATGTTCCATTTTCTACGAACTGTATACGATCATCAATTCAAGTCACTATTAACTGTTAATTATCTGCTTTCTTTATTCTAAACCTGTAAATAATTAAGTGCACACGTTTCACCTTTTAAAATATTGAATCACGGTTTTTTAAAAATTGGTGAAAAAAGGTTTGAGGGAAACGAAGTAAAAGCATACCAATCTTACTTACCAAATAAGATGATTGTGATCCTCAGCCATTAAAACACAAAGAGGAAAACAGAAAGTCTTCAAGAAAAAGTGAAAGAATAACAATTCATATACCGTAGGTAAAAAAAAAGAGGAATCAGTCACTAGTGGAATAATAAAGGCATAATACGACGTATAGAAGTTTCGGTCACTTTGTTTCACTTATAAAACTATTAACTTTTGTATCCCCCCAATGTAAGCGAATTACAAGTGCCGACTTGCCGAGGAATTCGGCAGGGCGACTGAAATGCTTAATTCGACAGATAGTACAATGAGCGAATGGCCGCGCGTGAACGCTGATAAACAGAATTTAATTAAATTTACAGCATATATTTTAAAACAGAAAATATACTTACTAAAAAATATCCATATAAATTAATATCGCTTCTAATTGGGATGTAACTGGCACTTCTCAAGATAAAAACAGTAATAAAACACTTTCCAAACTCTAGGATTGGAGTAATAAATGTTGGAAGAGAAAATAACAAGAATTCTAAAAAGTGTGTACATATGGAGTCCAATAAATGGTGAAACATATTACTAAACACTGCAGAATCGGTATTCATTCGTCATGGGTTTACACAGAAAAATCTCAGAATTCTCAAACACTCTGCATTTAATTAATAAAAACACTGGCATAAATGCAAAAAAAAAGTCGTTAAATGTTTATCTTAAGAGAAGATAATGAGATGTAATAAAAAAATAATTATTTTTTCCGCTAATATGGTGCATGTTATGGAAGAACAGACATTGTCAAATGCAAAATCAATAATGAAATATCAACATATATAAAATTCTAAGTTAAACGTAATTACCTTACTTAGAAGGAAAATTAGTAAACAATTCCCAGATGACTGCTGAATTTCCTAAATTGTTTGCTAATCACTATAGAAATTGATATCTCCAATAACGCTACGAACTTTCAGATTATGAAGCTTGTTAGGTCAATCCCCATCTCACAAAATAGACAAACCAGAAACAGTGTTGCCACAAACCCAAAGCTGAAGATTACTTAATGAAGAAACATTCTTTACAAAGAAAAAACAACTAACCCTTGAAAATGGAACAAATTTGTCAATATTGCCAAGATATTTCGCTTTTATTTCATAAATTATTATTACCTTATCTCCTATCAATATTTGCTTCTTAAAATTTTTTCCCTTTAGCCGTATTTCTTTTGCTTTTAAATTTAAAAATTAAACAATAATAAAGTAAAGAAAGTTGAATTATTGTATTTATGGTACATACTGTATTTGGGTAACCGTTGAATAAATAAATGCAAATACTTTTTCCTAGATTTTTAATTTAAACCTTTCCAAATGTTTATGATCAAATTTAGGTCAAACTACAACGCCAACTGCCCAAAAATGAGAGCTCTTTCAACAGTTTCAAATGTTGTTGAGTTGATTGTTGAATTTCTTGATGAACGTCGTACTTCGATTCTCAATTATAAACTTTTTCTTCAACCAAGGGGGTTGAAAGCATTAAATTAGCAGATGGGGAAGGCCAATCATTGTCACCAACATTTTTGGGAAATTCGTAGGGTATTTTTTTTTTAAATTCGTGCTATTTGCATGTTGTTGAAACCATATGTTCCCAAGCCTAATCGGTCCAACCCAATTTGAAGAAAATTGTGCAGTACTGCACGAATCACAAGTTACACCTTCTCACTTATACGAAAGGAATGCAGGTATCAAACTGCCCTTGGTTCGCCACCCATCCCTACTTAAAATGGAATACCGGAAGGCAAGAACAAGATGATCATCCCAGAACTTTGAAGAAACTTACAGATTTCATGGAGTTTACCAGACATCACGATCTCAGGAAGTGAGATCAAAAGAACAAAATATGGGACCTTAAACCTTGGATGTTATACTGGATATACATCACGATAGTGAGACCCACAGTAACATACTCCTTCCTAGTCTGGTGATATAGGGCTGAGGGGGGTTCATTAAAAAAAAAAAAACTAAACAAAAAAGGCTTTGGGTAGGTCCAAAGGCTCGCATGTTTGTGCATTCTGGTGCCATGAGCTCCACTCCCACTGCGGCCTTGTAGGTTCTTCTGGAACTTCCGTTTGCGGGGCAGCAGGCTCTATGGACGGAGTATAGATTGACCAGCACTCTTAACCGGCAACTCGGCTACATATCCGAAGGGCATGGAAAGATATTCGGGGAATTAGAGAAAATCCAACAGCTATGTATGGGGGCAGATGTGTTGAACCCGATGTATCTCTTTGAACCGAATATCAAGGTGACAACTTCAGATATATGAATGGAGGGGATTTCGCTGGAGCCTTGAAAGAAGGTAAAATAATATTTTAAAACATTTCCAGCCTTTTATTTTCCTTTTCCAGCCTTATTATTTTAAGAAAATTAATGTGATGCTAAAATTCCATATTTAAAGAAAATTTATTAATCGGAACCTAAATAATGCAGTAAGAGATAATCGTGAGGATTTTCCACACTATATTTCTCAATGATGACTGTTTATAGATAACTTGCTTAAACTTCAACGTTCTATTGGTTTCTAAAAACTTGAGGCTTTTCAAATAAGATGAAATTATTAAATATTAATAAATCCATAAGCACTAAAGTTTCATGAAGAGGTTTATAATATGAACTCTGGGCTTAATAGTTACCAACACTTTGGTTTCGGTCGCGGAGGCGGCTCTATTCCGTTCACTCAAGTTATTGAATAACATTGGAAAACTACCTTTTTTTTTATTCGCCTCTGAATACTACCCTATGCTACCCAAAGCACTCCAGAGTACCCAATGCTGCCCAGGCATACTATAGCCACTCGAAACTTTATTTTCAAGGCACTGCACGCTTCCGGGTAATGGACAACACACTGCTCCTTACCGGACAGTAAACTATTGAACTTCTTAGTATGATAAAATCTAAGAATAGTCGAATCTGGGATCTCCGCGTTCCATGCTCCACTGAGCTAATCTCATCTGCAACTAGATTAGCAGCCTTTACTGCACAAGCCAGTAATAGCAACATGCTGACAACACTCTACACAAAAATTTTGCTTTCTTTCAGAACTTAGCTTCCAGCGCTTAATGCACCAGTTGTGTAAAGTACCAAGGTCAAATAAATTTAGTGAATTTTACATTTATAAAAAGATATTTACTTATTGTTTTTAAAAATTTATTAATGACTATACAAAAGAAATCTAAAAAAAAAAAAACATAAAATACACATTTTTATTTACATAGGATAATTAAACATTACATCTTGACGTGCCAGTTCAAGCAACATAGGATCATCGAAAAATTTATTGATAGAAACATCTTCACTTAAACCTTTACGTCTTCTAGTTTTTATCATAAATTCTCTAGCCAAGTGTGTAGGTGGTTGTGGTTCAAGAGGTCGGATTACGATGCTCTTATCTAGTGGATCTCCTGGAACAATCTGAAATAGAAATATTACTTGAAATGTTTGATTAATTTATAAAACAAATATAGCAGAATTAAACCTACTTACTTGCCAATGATGGAATACAGAAAGACAAAATGCCTGTCCTTGGGTATGAGTACGTAAATCAGTTTCAAAGCCAAACGAGTCTATAGCAGGTATGAAAGCTTTGATTATATATAAAGGAGAACCAGGAACTGGGGCATCTTGAGTTACATGACCTCTAAAATATTAATTACATAAAATTATATGACTTTTTCTCACCTTATGGTTAACAAAAGATAAATTCTGCCGAGACAATCTCAATGTTTTCATTCAAGTTCTACTACGGTGATGCCTGATTTCTCAGTGATACTACTCGTATGGAAGATAGTATGCTACTGTCTTGTAACTTGCTTGGAAATAGAAGCATCAAGATTGTTTTAAGAGAGTCTGCCAAAAGAGTGTATAATACCCTAACAGCAACTATAATTGTTTTAAATGGACAGGGGTTGAAATGCAAAAAAAAATTGTAATACAGACAGGCGACAATTCCATTTAGTTTTACCATTGGCTATAACTATTAATAAGTCTTAAGGCAGAGCTTTGTTCGTGTTGACCTATATGTGAATAGACCCTTAGTCAGCCACGGAGTATTACATATTGCGTTATCGTCGAATTGGCTCCTATCTTCGGTACTGTCGAACAGCTGTGTAAGAATCTAATTTTGTCATCAGTGTGTTTTATTTTTTCTTACATTTTCTTTTTGGCAAGCCTCCCACGGTGAAGGAGGAAGAGCCCCCTAGTAAATAAATATTTATATAATAAAAGCATTCAATGTTTACCTTCTCTTAGCTAATACAGTATAAACTGCGGAAACGCAATCAGCAGGTGCTTGAACTTCCACAAACAAATAGGGCTCCATCAATCGGGGTGTGGCCATCAAGAAGGCTGAATAAGCAACTCTCCTGGCAGTTGGTATTATTTGGCCTAAATTATGTTGAAATAATAAGTTTAATGTGTTAAACAGTCATCCTAATTTATTAAGAAAGTTAAAAGTATGAAAACCTTAACCTTAAAATAGACATACCTCCTCCTCTGTGCAAAGGTTCCGGAGCAATGACAGCGTCAAGAATTTTGAATTTTACATTTCTTATAGGTTCCTCACATAGTGGACCTTCTCTAGTTCCCCATTGGAAACCCTGTTTTATAAAATAATATTAAATCCAAAACAAATAAATTAATCATGATGACTTCAATTCATTCACCCGAATTATAAGGCTTTTTCTTTCAGGGAATGGTGTATCCGAAGTGCTCCTCGATTAATCTCAACCCTTATTATTTATAAACGCTACCGCTTAGACGAAAGCCATTTCATTTTTTCGATGCTAACTTTTGATGCCACTGAGCCATTTGTTGCCAAGCAAACTAACAGAATAGAAAGCCATTTCAGTAATACTGAGTTA
Organism: Triatoma infestans; assembly: GCA_011037195.1. Lineage (NCBI taxonomy): Eukaryota > Metazoa > Arthropoda > Insecta > Hemiptera > Reduviidae > Triatoma > Triatoma infestans. The sequence continues at coordinate 115,417 of JAAEAF010013419.1, read as the reverse complement.
TACATTAATGCCTAAGTCATCGCGAACTCGTTTCAGGACAGAGTATTCTAAAAGGTGCTCGTTCGTCATATTTTCCAGTAGGGTAAACAAAGGACATATTAACTAGTCATTACTCCAATTCTCCGCAGTTGATATTGTAGACAATAGTGGCTTTTCAGGGGCGGGTAGCGGTGTGAGCATGGACTTGTAACTGGGAGGTCCCCAATTCGAGTCCCACGTATAACTGCTAAATTTTATATTCGTTTCAAAATGTTAATGGTAAAGTAGGTTGCCCCCCCCCCCCCACCCCCCCCCCACAACAACCTCATTTTGACAGCTGGTAACAATTGTCTTGTAACCATTTGCGGACATTCTCTTAAATACATTTCTCTTCCGAGGAGGTATATTGTGCGAAGATGTAGCATCGACCCTCGAGATACACTCATTCCACTTGACATTCCCTAGGAAAATACCGACCCCGACACGAGCATTGAGTAAAGATTTGTATAGCCCATTCTTAGACTTTTCGGCCTGACTGTTTAAATCTACATCTGAATTTAACAATTAGAATTTAGATTCAAAGTAATAAGTTGGGATCAATATATATGATCACATGCACAATTAATGGTTCTTACTTACTTCCCGCGGCTAGTGCTCATATTCCCATAACATATTAGCTTCCGGAATTTACTTTACCTTTCCGACAAAATGTTTCGGTTCTATCCCATCAGAGAGAAGAGTATTATTGATATGACCACGGAAATCTTATTCACTCATAACTATAGACATAATCGAAGGTGTTATGTATAACAAGTTTTCAAACTTCTCTTACTTTAAGGTCTGCAACCTTGCTGCAATTTTTCTAAATTATTTATTTGTGTAATTACCTTGTTATTTTGTTTAGTTATTTAATTACTACTTTTTCTACTTTTATTGTTCGGTTGATAAATACTAACTATATTCTTATTTGTATAATTTTTCTTTACAGAGAGCCCCTCAAGAAGGCAGAGAATGTTTGCCGAAACGTCGGGTTTTAAATAAAAAACACTTTAAAAATATTTGGTGTTTTTTTGGTCACTTCCTGGTCGATAAACCAACAATTAGATACATTTGATCACTTCTAACGGCCAACAATTGCTACAATTTCTTATTCAATATAACATCCTCGGTGTGAGAATCTAGGTTCTTTGAAATAATTTACAGTTAAAGGCTTTTAGTACTTGTTAACATTTTTCACGTGGCAATCAGTCCAAGCTGTTGTCCGTCCAAGTAAGTATGAAATATATTTTTCTTGATTACAGAAAATAAATAAAATATAAGAAAATTCACCTGAATAATAGAATCTTTTACAGAAGCTAGAAGTGCTTTGTCTACTTCTGAAGGTAGAGTGTCATCAACTAGAATATTTGGCCCAGTTGAATCTGGACCAAATGCCCAAATAGATCTTGCAGCTAGCAGATCCCAATCATATTTTGTTTGAAAAAATTCTCCCAAACGTTTTCTATAATCATAAAAAATTTATATTTGTGAGTTTATATAATCCAATTTTAACCTTGATGATAAAAAAAGAGTAAAATTCAAACATAAACCTTACTTGTTCCAGCCAATATTGACAACCTGATTTTCTATATCTTCGGCTAAACCTTTTTCCAATGGTTCAGAGATCATAGTGATTTTATTTCTTTTGTTAGGAGTTTCAGCGAAACATTTGAGTGAGGAAGTTTCCACAACAGTCTCACAAAAGGAAACAACAGGATCTGCTACTTTAATATCTATCAACAATTATTAGTAGAATTCATTTTTGCCATATTAAAAAGTAATCTAATATAATTTCCAATTAATTGCAATAAATTTTACACATGAGAAAAAACACTATTAAATAATAAAGTAAAATAAACTTTATTAAATATAATATGGCTAAACTTAATTAACTTTCATCTATTATAAGACCCAGAGAAAGTGGTCAAAGAATTATGGAAAAAATCCTTTCCAAAAGATATTTAGGAGAGATTAATGGACAAGAAAATATCAAAATATGTGCAGTTCAAGATAAAAACTAGAGTACAAACATACTGAAATTGAGTTTTTAATATGTTTTAAGGTCTTTAGAGCACGAAAATAAATCTGTTATGGAACACAAACAACTTTCAATTCTAACTGAGAAATTTTCTTCATATCTGTCATAGCATTTTTTGGTTTTGACTAGTTTCGAATTCTTATCCTTTGTCTAGTGAGTGGTCGTCAACGAGATCCCTACCATTCACTAGTGCTCGATTTTAGCTTTCATAGTGGGCGAAAGGAGTTTTCTGTTATTTCCCCATATATTGAATATACGGCTAACAACTTCGCCAGATTGATTTTTAATATATATTTTTCCAATTTATTTCTGAATTTTATCTCTTACCTTTAAATCTAGGTAGTTAGTTATCATAGGTACGCTTCTCTAAGTATACTCAGTTCGTTAAATTCAGTTACTGCATCATAGGTAGGCGGTAACAGAGATAAAAAAAATGGACGACAGGTACCATAAAATGGTGGCAACCACTAGCCTAAGTATAACTAACAAGTTCATGTCTAGTGAGTTGACTTCAACAATAAGTTTGTTTCTCGCACTTCCATTAGAAAAAGTCGATGTCAACTCTCTGCACAACTTTTTATTACGAGGCAATAATGCTGTAAGCATGGCGGATACCTCTCTTAAATACAGCGCTCTACCAAGGAATTACAATATTTGCTCTCGAGGTGCACTGATTCCACTTGATATTACGAAATTCTTTCTTCCTTAAATCATACTTAGATCTCCATAGTATTACATTAAAATGGAACTTTAGAACTCAATTTCGGACATGGATAAACATTCGAAAACCGGCCAGAACCAACAATGTGAACCATGTTACGACGATAAAAATCATAGACATTAATATATAGTTGGATAACCATGATTATACCAAAATGACGAGATCTCGTTTGATGTTTCCTCCCTATTTACCAACATCCCACTAGACAAAGTCATCACTTTAGTCTTTAGCAACTGGATATCAATAGAACCGCCCACCACTTGATCCATTCATCGAAACGTTAAATCTTTGCTGCAAATCAGGATATTTTGTTTTCCAGAACCGGTTTTACCTTCAAAAAGATGGTTTGGCCATGAGCATGGTTGTCTTGCCCCTGCTCTGGCCAATATTATCATGAACGATCATCTAGACACTGTCCTCCCTATTCTTAACAACTCAATCTCACATATGTTTAAATATGTTGATGATTGAATATGCAGATTTAACTCTTACCACAGCAGATTTAACTCTTTCGATTCACAATCGAAAGAGAACATAACAACAGCCTCCCCTTCCTCGACACGATCATAATCCGGAATCCAGACAACACTTTAACTTATAACTGGTACACGAAACCGACTTACTCGGACGCCTTCTTCACTACTTATCTGACCACCCTTTCCACCAAAAAGTCAACACAGCAAAAAATCTAGTGAACTGTGCGATTTTACTTTCCCATCCCACCTTCCACAACGAAAACATCAAAAAATCGAGAAAAATCCTTTCCTCCAACGGTTACCCTTCACTTCATTAACAAAATAATCAAATAAGCATTGACACCAGCATTATTCGCACCACACACTAGTAATTCCATCAATATCACGAAAACACCTATTCACAGATCTCTTACTACACACATACACTCTCTCTCACCCAAAAAATAAATAAATCCCTCAAAAAAACATATCCCTAATAACACCACTATTAATAAACTTGCTAAACTATATACCAAACTAAAAGACCCTATCCTTAAACTCAACAAAACCCACATAGTACACAACATCAAATGCACTACACCACTTTGTGAGAGAGCTCACAATACTTACACCAAAGACTAAAACAACATAAATATAACATCACCTCCAAGAAAATAGGCAGCACAGCCTTTCCAAACATGCATTATCCTTAAATCATTCCTTTGACCTGCAAAACCCATCCATTTTAACAACACAACCTAACCACACAAAACGCCTCCTAGCAGAATCAATACATACCCACCTACAACCCAATCCTAATAACCACAAAAAAGACAAAGAAATCATTTCATCTCTCTACAACAACATCCTCCATTCCTTACAGTAGACATATTTGCATCCTCCCAGCCCTGAGCGGCATCCTACATATTTTCCCCGCCTAATTCCCTTTCCTCCTATCTATCTATTAAACTGTTCCCAATAATCCGATGTATATTCCAATAACCTTTAAATTTTAATTTATAATATATATATATTATATTTGTCCTACTTCTTAGTCCCTTCACTATCAACAATTCCTAACGGTACTTCCCTCCTCCACGCCCTGGTTTTTTTCCTTCTCAACCTTTCACTTGCACTACACTCATAACTATAGACATAATCAAAGATGTGACAAGACTTCCAAACTTCTCTTACTTTAAGGTCTGTAACTTTGCTACTATTTTTCCAAATTATGTATCTGTGTAATTACCTTGGTAGTTTGTTTAGTTATTTTACCACTACTACTTTTTATTTTTATGATTCTATTGTTTTATTTCTATTGTTCTGTTTATACTAGCTATATTCTTAATTGTATATTTTTTCTTTATAGATAGCCCCTGAAGAAGGTAAACAATGTTTGCCGAAACGTCGGGTTTGAAATAAAAAACACTTAAAAATTATTTGGTGTTTTTCTTGGATACTTTCTGGCCGATGAGCCAAAAATTAGATACATCTGATCAAAATAAATTTAAAAGTTCTTTATTTCTAAAGCTAAACTTTATTAATTAAATTACTATTACCAATTTCGGAGTACATATTACGCAAGTCATGCATGACGCAATCTAAATATAATTCGCCAGTACCAAGTACCACATGTTCACCAGATTCTTCAACCTTTGTAGCCAACAATGGGTAGGACTTATTAACCTTTCTCAAACCATCCAACATTTTTGGCAGCTCCGAAGGATTTACTGGCTCAACTTTGTAAAAAATAAAAAATTAAAGATGAACAACCAACATTTTAAAATCTTAAATTGAACTGTAAAAAAAAAAAATGCCTACCTGCAATTTTAATGACAGATTGGGTATTAAATTTTAAAGGTCTGAAGATATAAACATCTTCACTTGTAATGAGGTCAGTAATTGTGGATGTTTTCACTATTGGTTGATCAATTCCTTCAATTAGCACCCAATTTCCAGCGGGTACACGATTCACTTCCACTTTATATCTTAATTATAAATAAATAATATTAAGATTCAATAGTTTTTTATTCAAATTAAGTACCGACTTATAAAGTAGGTATATGGGTAATATTAATCTTTATTGAACGATGAAAATAATGTCCTAGAACAAGACTATTATCAGTCATGAGAATTACTGATAGAGAAGTATCCGAATTACAAAATAGAGAAACGGACATCACATATCTATCTGTAGGGTACCGACTTTATCTGATGTGTTTGAAAATACAGAAGTTTTTTAGGATCTTAATAAGATATGATCATATAAGGCCTGATGATTTAGAATTGAATAATGTATTTGATTACCTAGCTTCGTAAATCCATAACCTTCCAACAGTAAGTATCCTAGAATCTTCTTCATCATTTAATGTATAGTTCTCACCAAGAACTCTAACTTCTTGACCAGCATGTAATGTACCAGACATAACACGACCACATACTTGGAAAAAAGTACAATCATCCGTTGGATACATTTTAGTACTATGAACCATTAAACGACCCTATTAAAATGAATCAAGTTATTATATTATAAAATAAATCTGTTGTAAAGAGCATAAGGCTACAAAAGTAAAAAATGAAATAACTAAAAAAATAATACTTGAATACTCACATCAGCATCACAATTAAACATATCCTGAACTAGTTTAGTATCAGTAGGACCTGTGTAGATATGTTCAACTTTATTCTTTGCATTAAAGCAGGGAGATGGAATATGCTCAATACACATATCGACAAAACCTGATAAAACACACAAATCAAGTAGAATTATTCCAAATTACACTGGATAATGAAAAATGAACTAAAGAAAATAAAAAATAAAGTCTAATTCTGCTGAGAGATAATCAATAAATGCACATTAAATAAGCTTATTACCTCCGAGATCACTGAAAAATTTTGAGAAGACTAGCCTCAATAAAGGTTTAATATTAATTTTCATTTCTTCTTTAGTAAGATGAATTCCTAATTCATCCAAAACTTTCGGAAGAGTAGTATCAACATCCCCAACAACCTATATTATAATGATTTTTATCATCTCAAAACTAAATTAACAAAATTAATTTAAACTAATAAAACTAATTTGAAATAAACTTAAAACTAGTTAATAAAATTTGAAATTATAAAAACTGGAGTATATAAAATTAAATGGCTGACCTGGGCGAAAATTTTATAAAGTGGTTCCAAAATAAATTCTACAAAACTTCTCTGGGCACTTCCATGAGGTGGTTTTTTAGAAAATTTTCTCCTAAACTCAATTTTATGTTACATACAATATATAAATTTTACAAAATTGATAAAAAAAAAAAATCAACTCACGTTTTAGTATTAAAATAAACATCTCCCCAAAGCCTCTTTGAAAATTCCCTAACACTTACACCTTCATAAGACTGAGCATAAAGATTTGCAAATGATTTCAATGTAAAACAGATATTATACTGTGAAGAAGCAAAACAGACATTTCCAATTATTGGTGATACGGGACGAACTTTTCCTTCCTCAGAATATAAGCTAAAAAATAGAATAAAATTAAAGTAAACAAATAATCAATGAAGATACCTACTAATTTAAATAAAATGAAAAGTATCAGAGACATTTTCCGTGGTAGTCTGCTTCATTTTGTGATCGTCGACCGGTTTCGGGTGTTCGCCCATCTTCAGGATGCGTTTGTCAGACGGTGTGATAACACAGATTTGCACAGAGCAAATTCAGTTTATACACTCTATACAAATACAACACCATATTTATACAACATATTTTCGAAATAAAAATTTTACCAAAATGAATGGTATAGATTGAGACTATAAACTTCCTTTTAAACTGCATTTTCATATAATATACAATTCAATTGTGTTGATCATATTAAAGATTTCGATTCATTAATTGAAGCAAAATCCCATAAAATGTGCATATCAAACTTTATACACACACAACACCTAATACAATTAACAGAGAATGTAAATACCACCACAACAAAAATGAAAAGGTTTGATATGCACATTTTATGGGATTTTGCTTCAATTAATGAATCGAAATCTTTAATATGACCAACACAATTGAATTGTATATTATATTAAAATGCAGTTTAAAAGGAAGTTTATAGTCGCAATCTATACCATTCATTTTGGTGAAATTTTTATTTCGAAAATATGACATAATGGCAAAATTTCCTCTTGAAGGTTTTGAAAAAATATATTTGGGTACAGTTACTACTTACAAGATTATTAAAGGATTTTACCTTATCAATCCATTAACTTCATCAATAATATGTCGTATTTTATAATAGGCATCTTGTGGAGGAAGTTTAAGTTCTAGAATAAGTCTATCAATTTTGTTAACGCACAAAGTCACAGCCATTTTCTCCTTAAAAAAAAGAAAAGAAATCATTATTATAAATACAAGCATTAGTAAAAGTTATTATTCATAAATCAAAATATGGTCACTGTGCACACCTGTATAGCATGTTTTATTAATCTCTCAGTATTTAACATTACACCTTCTGCAGCATCAACAAATATAACTGCGCCATCACTCATTCGCATTGCCGCTGTTACTTCATCAGAAAAATTCACATGGCCTAAAGTAATGAATAAATTATGGATAACGAATCATTAGTTAATATAAATGTAATTTTCAATGGCCAAAAAAAAAAAAATTCTTTACCAGGTGTGTCAAAAATATTCATTAAATAAGATTTTCCTTTAATGTCAGGAAGTAGTAATGTCAGAGGAGTTGCTTTTATGCTTACTCCACGTTCCTGTTCGGTGAACAATGTATCCGTATATCGTAGATTACCTTCCGTACACATTTGTTTGAATCCTGGATGTGTCTGTTTAACAAAACAATCCATTAGGGTAGTTTTACCACTATGTAATTGGCCAACTAAACATACATTACGGATAAGATGAGTGGTATCCATCATGTCTGCCAAAAATCTGAAAATGATCAAAAAAGATTCAGTGAAAACAAGGATGGAAATAATAATAATAGGGGATGTCCAAGAAAAAAACGCCATTCTCCCCTCTCTGGATTGTTATATTTATTAATCCTTATTAAATAGTTGAAGAAAAAAAACAAACAATTAAAAGTCAATAATACATGTCTTTTATATAAAAGGATAAAAATTCTGGTTGACGAAATTTTCTTGTCGAATATTTGATAATTTAATGGCATATTATATCTGAGCTTTCCGCAAATTGTTTTGAGTTTTGTATTTCACATATATCCCCAGACACACAAGCACTAATTATCCGTGATAATAATGCTTTTGTATTAAACTTACACTTCCATCCGATGATAAACTTAATTCCAAAAATAAAAAGATCGCAATCGTGCCCTCATACCAATAACAGAATTCAGAATGTAAAAACCAAAATCACTAGGAAGGTTAAACCATAAAACAAAAAAGCATTTTTGTCACGCGATAAAATACTTACACTATTCTATTATCTAAAAGTAACTGATAAAATCTACGCAGTTTTGAAAACATGATGCTTCAATCTTAATACTGACGATAAATGGATCAAAAAACAAAATGAGGAAAAATAACAGACATGATACTCCACTGTCATCACTGAGGGACATTTTTATTAAAATGTAATTTTTATATTGTTACTTCCCCTTAAATACACCCTCTAAAATTAATTTTCCCAAAGTAATATTGCGAATAAAGTAAGAGGACCATATTATACGTTTCGTTATTTAAAATAAAAAATACAAGTTTTAAAGAAAATCATGGAGCGGTTTTCAAGAAAATTGTGGAAGATTGAAAAAGATGGGATAAATTCGCTCTTACGCTTTTGAAAGACAGATCTCAGAGAATAGCCGATTACTATAAGGAATATTAAATTTGAGGTTCCTGTTATATATTTCGTATATGTGTTCTGAATTTACACAAAGCATATACCCTGACAAAGCATATAATCTTCTTTTTGTTCTAACCCTGAAAGCACCGGCCGCTTGATATATATATACGGCTACAGATAAAAAAAAACTTTTTAGTATATGTAATTGTAACTTACCAAGAGAAACAAAGAAAAAACTTTTTTAATTTAAGGCGTGTCAACATATATTGTCATTGGCGTCCAGAGCCTTCTCAGTGCACTATCGGCCTCCGGATAGTGTTCTCTCGCTACAGAGAACAATGGTCATCACCAAATAGTGAGTTTTGGCTCTTGAGAAGAAAAAATCTAAGGTGCAGCACTGGACTCGAACCCGGGACCTCTCCGCGTGAGAATCCAATGCGCTACCCGGAGCTAATCCCTTCCCTTGATAAAGTATTAAAAAATTATATATTTTTATTTTTAACAAGAACGGTAAAAAAATAAATGCATGGTTTTGGATTAAGATATAATTGATACATTTTACTTTCGTTCTCTGCATTTCTTACATAATATTGGTTTTTCCCTTAAATATTTTCCGCCCTTCATACACATTTTGTGATTTTTATTATCTGTCCATTACATAATGAGTACTATAAACTTTGTGTACTGTTTCTCTTATTGGATAGGCTTTAAACTTCATTGTTGATAATTCTTGTTAATGACTTTGAATAGAATTTTAAAAACCTTGATTTAACTGATACGTTTAGAGCTAAACACATATTTCCGGTAAAAACTCATTTCTAATATTTAACTCAGGAGTATGAGGAATTAAAATTTGTAAACCAAACGCCACTTAAAAATAAGTCTACGTCAAACAAATAAGTCTAATAAAGCCAAATAAAACCATTCTGGTTTTGAAGAAATAATGTATGATTTTAATTTTGAAAGTAATTTGATTATGAAATGCTGAAAATGCCTTTTGTATTTAAAGTAAACTAATATATCACATTCTACTCAGGTTTCTCAATGGTTTTGATAATTCTTCAACTTACTCCATATTATAAACTGTTTCTGGTAATTCTTGTTCTTTAACTTGGAACTTCTTTTTCTTGATGGGAGCCACAAGTGGTACGGTAAGTGCCTGTTCATCTTCTTCATGAACTATTGTTTCAACGTCAGGACCAAACACTTCAGCTGCTGAAGGATAATACCGTTTATCTTCATGAAGTACTATAGACATCGTATTGTTTTCCATTTCTTCAGCTCCGTCTTCCATTTCTGCACCATCCGTCTATACAAAGATGTTCCAAAGAAATAACTTAATTAAAAATAGTGAATAAAAATAAACTGATTAATAATTTTCATTCTCAATTTTTTTTTACTTACATCATAGTCTCTACCTTCGGGCTCCCTATCTGGCAATTCATCATCGTCATCGTCATCTGATTCCAATTCGGGGCCAATGTAGTTGCCGAATTCATCGTATAAATCAGCATCCATTCTAAAGCCACAAAATATTAAATCAACTCATTGTTTGAAAATCTGGAGTAGCATAATTCAATAATATTTTTAAATTTAGAAAAAATTAGTCAATGTTTACAAAAAATATGGTGTCAGTTGTGAAAAAAAACATGGCAAACTAAATGCAATGCAGTTAAAGCAGGCACATTATGAGTAGGCATGACAAACATGGACAAGATCACCGCTCAATAGAATTATATTGAGCTTCTCAATATTGCCGATACTTAGCAAATCCTTAATATTAAGGTAATCTATTGCGCAAATAGATTTCAAAATTACAATTACCCAAATGTGTATGTACTTACTTTAAAATAAATATTAATCAGATAATAGTAGGTATAATTTAATTTAAATCACACTACGGTGAGAATGAAAATAAAGAATATATTTTTTCATACAACTAACTCATGTAATAACCATTAATACGGTTTTGAATAACTTAATACAAACTAACAACTTTTCAAAATAAAGCACCGTACAAAACGTTGCATTCACATGAGATAGATACAACAGTGTTGACGTCTTTATTTATAATAAATTTAAAGAAAAAAATGAGAAACACAGAAAAGCAAAATAAATCTGAAATTGAAAATAACTTTCTCTTATAGTTTAATCTTGAGTTGTATTCAGTTTGAGTTCTGAATCTAAGTTCTAGTTAGTTGAATTCTCCGTGGGGAGCTACACACCAAATTTTTTAATGCAAAATCTATTGGTTACGAGCAATTAAAGGCAGTAGTTGTTAACTCTGTTGCTAAATTGAACTCAACTTTAGATCTTTCCGCACCAACCTTCACATTTCAGCATTCATTCCATTACTTCCCTCGTATCTAATAGACTGAACTTTGACGAAAACTATGGGACAAAGTTTACCAAAAGTACCATGCATAAATAAAACAAAAAACAATATAAAAATTTGTGTAAGCTAAAGTAACATCAGTTCTACAATTGTATATTGTTGAGCCCAGATTGAGAATAGTAAAAAGAGTTTTTGAAAGGGTATAAACTTGAGTAAGGGCTCAGATGAGTAAGATTCCATACTATTTCATCAGATGATTGGAGAACTTATTTTGAAAATTTATAAAACCCTATAATGTCTGCCGAGAGAATCTTTATTGTGTGCCTAATTCAAAATAATAAAAGATATGCACCTACTGTAATAGAGGAATTGGAAGCTGTGCTGTGTATAACCAAAAATGTTAAGGCATCAGACTGACTGGTTTTTCCATATGAATACTACAAAAATGAAATATTTTTTTAGCAGCATTGTTGCAATTTTTAATGAAATTTATGGAGCTGAGTGCGTGCCCTTTAGTTTGGGACAGGCAGTGGTCTTCCTGTTCCGGAAAGCGGCAATCCAAGTGCCATTTCTAACTATAGAGGTATTTCATTTTTTCATTAATGTTGCCAAATTGTATTCGGATGTTGTTTGATAGAATAACATTGCGGTCTAATAATGAAGTTATTTTTAATGAATTTCGGGCAGGGTTCAGACAAAATTATACCACAATGATCATATATTTACTCCAGTGAATATAGTTAAACTAAAGCTTGCAGTTAAGACGCAACAGGTCATGCTTTCTTCATTGACTTTGCCACTACGTCCGATACTATTATCGTTATTCACTAATTTTTAAGCTTTATTTTTAAGGGTTGTCATCAAGGTTAGCAGGTCAATTCTTGCTCGTTAACTAACACAGCTTCGGTAGGTGTAATAAAGAAAGAAGCACTGTATTTGAGACGAAAATGGATTAGAGCAAGGTTGTTTGCTCAGCCCTCATTTATTTTCATTATTAATGATTCTTAAGGTTTAGATGGAGGAGATGTGCTGATTGGCTCCAAAAAAATAAAAGTCCTTGCTAATGCAAATGACATCGTGCTTCTAGCTTTGGATCCTAATGCTTTGCAAAGAATGATAGGCCCATTAGATCTGTATGACAGTCTGTGAATTTAAAAATAAACGGATAAATCTAAAATTATTATTTTCAGGAATGGTGGTAAACTGGCAAAGAATAAAAAATGGTGTTGTCAAGAAGGAACTTTAAAAATCGTTAATGAGTAGAAATATTTTGGTTGAATACTTACTTCACATAAAGTGGTTCATAAACATTTGAAAGAAAAATTTTCTAAGGAGTGTTTTTCAAAATAAACATACTTCTGTTTATAAATTTTGTCATCATAAAATATACTTCTATTTATAAACTCACTTTAATAAATGATCAAATGAAGAACCACGACCATTGCCTTTAGATGTTTATATAATATCTATTGATACCAAATGGAGAAATGATTGAATAGTCATTTATGTGAAATTTCTAATGTTCCTATTAGATTTTTTTTTAATTAACTTGTTTTCTGATATTACGAAATAAAATTTTCAAAATAAACTTGGGCTCAATACACTGTGGAAGTAATTGTATTAATTTTGGTTCTAAATTTAAGTCTTTAATACAGCCATCTGTTCTATAGTATGTTACAGAGCTCAGGTTTAGTAGGGGGATATTATGAGGAAGTGGAAAAATTGCTTCGGTTTTTTGTTAAAAAATTGTTTAGATTACCGGTTTACTCTCCATTAGCCTTCATTTACAAGGAATATATATAACTGCTTACCTATTTATATTCATAAATAAAAAATGCATTTCAAATATATTATGAAAGTATTCAACTTGCCTAGCAATAGATACCCTGTGATTGTGGCAACTAATGTTATTGTTGAAAATCTCTAGTGTAAAGATATTATTAACTTGTTAAAATCTGTCAAATTGAATGTTGAATTTAATTTAGATAATGTTCATGTTTGGAACAATATTTTTAATGAGATATTGAATTGTGTTAAGCAGGTTTTCACTATTTCTTTCTCATTTAAGTTATTGTGTTTTTACTTGTATCCAATCTATATAGAATTATCAGAAGATTTTCTTTGTTGGCCGTTAGTTGTAATAAGAAAGCAAGAATTAGTTGGCTTCTCGACCAATTCAAGGTAAAAAACAAAAAAAGTAATTTTGTAATTGTTTTTTAATAATCTACAAGTTCGACGTTTCGACAAACTTTGTTTACCTTCTTCAAGAACAATACAAAAATAAAGAGAAAAAATTATAACATAAAACACAAACAAAAAACAAAATACATGGGTGCGATTACAGTAGGACTGCTAAGTCTGTAATGAAAGGGTGTATGTGTAATGCAGAAAGCCAGGAGAAGGGGGACCATTATGTGTGGAGAAAGTAATGTATGGAGAGGGGGTAGAAAAATTGCTTTTTTATTTATTTATTATTATTATTATTTTTTTTTTTATTTTATTTTTTTTCCCTTCAGGATTTTTTAAGGGAACAGAGGATATGATTGTAATGGGAAGAAATTGGGTCTTTGTCTTTTTTATGATTAACACGGTTAGGTTGGAGATGGATGTGTATGGACTCAGTAAGGAGTCGCTTGCTGTAATTGGGTTGGGTAGCGAGGATAGAAGGATTATGGAAATCAAAAGTATGGTTCAAGGATAGAGCGTGCTTGGAAAGTGCTGTACTGTCTATTTTCTTAGAAGTAATGTCGTATTTGTGCTGTTTGAGTCTTTTATGTAAGTATTGTGAACTTTCTCCTACATAGGAAGCATTGCAATTGGGAGTAGAGCATTTCAAGTTATAGACCGTGTGTGTTTTGTTGGTTATGGGAATAGGATCTTTAAGTTTGGAGTAGATTTTGTACAGTTTCTTTGAAGTGGTGAAGCCTATGGTGAGATTAGGAATGTGTTTCTTAAGGGATTTGTTGATTTTTTGCGAGAGAGAAGTGATATGTGTAAGGGATCTATAGATGGGTGGGTTATTGGTAAGATTTTGACTGGGTAACTTATGTGCGGATATAGGTGAGGCGGAATTTTTAATGATTTTGTTTATGATATGGGAAGGGGACTCGTTGGAGGCAAGTATTTCCCTAGATTTTTTTAAGGTTTTTCTTGTGAAAAGTAGGTTGAGAAAGAGAGGTAGCCTGGTGAACTAGATTTTTGACTGTGTTGAATTTTTAGTGGAATGGTGGTTAGAGAGATAGTGGAGAAGGCGTCCGGAGTAAGTAGGTTTAGTGTACCAATCGTAAGTTAGGGTATTGTCGGGATTCCGTATAATGAGTGTGTCAAGGAAAGAAAATCTGTTAAGTTCTTTTTCAATAGTGAATTGTAGTCTGTTGTGGTAAGAGTTGAAATGCTGAAGAATCTTTGATGTATCTGTTGGGTTGACGACAAGGAAAAGATCATCAACATATTTAAAAATATGAGAAATAGAGGAGCCAAGAGTTGGAAGGACTTTATCTAAAAGGTCATTCATAATAATGTTGGCCAGACAAGGAGCAAGACAACTGCCCATAGCCAAGCCCTCCTTTTGCAGATAAAATATCAAGCTCTTGGAAGACAAAATATCCTGATTTGCAACACAGGGCAAGTGTTTCAATAAAGAGATCTCGTGGGTTAGTCGTGTGAGGATGAATTGATGGCCAGTTGAGAGAAACCAATGAGATAAATAGGTCAAGTGGAATGTTGGTAAACAGAGAGGTGGCAGCAAGAGAAATCAAGATGTATGGGGGGGGGGGATTGTTATGGCTTTTATTTTCTCAATGAAATCAAAGGAATTTTTGACGTCGTAAGTGTTTTGGGAACTAAAAGGTTGTAGAGCGGGAAGAATGAATTTACTGAGATTGGAAGAGGGGCTATTATGGAGGAGATGATGGGATGAATAGGGCAAAGGGGCTTATGAATTTTGGGCAGTCCATAGGCACGGGGAGCTGTACTGTGATAGTTGAATAAGTTTTGCTGTTTAGCGGTGATGTCTCTGTCCAAAAACGAGTAAGTATTAGTGTCAGAGAAGAGGTTAGTCATTTTGTCAATGTAATCATGTTTCTCGATAATGACAGTGGAGTTGCCTTTGTGACGATAATATCGTCATGGTGAGATTGTATAAACTGTTTAGAGGCGGAGAGGTCATAAAAAAAACTTTTTGGAAGAGATGTGGTCAGGATGTGGCAATTATTTTTGTGTAAGTAGTTAGTCATAATGTTGACCATTTCTAGTCTAAGGCAGTCTTTGTTGTCGTCTGAGATGTCAGTAGTCCGTAGGATGTATTCAGTGTCGATGATAAGGTTGTGGATGCTATGTTTAGGAGAACGGTTGGGGCCAAGGCTGAGGATTTTTTGGACATCATTGGGAATAGTGATGGAGGAAATATTTTTCAACCAAGAAGGTGTAGAGGTGGGATAATTATCGAAACCAGTGGTACTTACAATGTGGGTGAATTTTCTGTGTAAGGCAGGTCTGTGGTGTTTTTTGTATGTAATGTGCAGCTGGTCAACTATGTTTTGAAAAACAAAAAAATCGGTGTCGCTGAGGATGCCGCGGAGTTTGGAGGCTGCTTTCATTACAGGCTTAGCAGTCCTACTGTAATCGCACCCATGTATTTTGTTTGTGTTTTATGTTATAATTTTTTCTCTTTATTTTTGTATTGTTCCTGAAGAATCGAACTTGTAAATTATTAAAAAACAATTACAAAATTACTTTTTTTGTTTTTTACCTTGAATTGGTCGAGAAGCCAACTAATTCTTGTTTTCTTACTATATAGAATTACTTTTCGTTCTGGTTACTGACCATTATCTATTATAGTGATATACCACTGTATGTTAAGAGATGGATTATGAAAGCTCGCGGATGTTAAATGTGTCAGTCCGTATTGCCATTTCAGCATAAAAAGGAATGTCTTTTATACAAAAGAATGGTGAGTGACCCAACATATCATTTTATTACCATTGTAGTTTATACTAAGATTGAAAAGGTTTGGGAAGGAAATCCTTTCAGGACAAGAAATGATGGATTCCTTAAATGGCAAGCAGTGGTTTTCTTTATCCAATTATTCGCTCTGCGGGGATTCCAGCCTATCAACATGAAAACCTAAACTAAGTATCAAAACATACAATACACATAAGCTATAGAGGAAGTTGACTAAGCAATCTACTTAGTTTTAGCGCTCCTTAGCATCATAGAGAAGTGGGGAACTATGGTTGGTAGCGAAATTAGGTAACGAAGGCTGGAACTAATAATAGTGTGAACCGTAGGCGTGCTTACCTTACATCTCCCCCATCTGCAAGCTTTGGTCCTTCATAGGTTATTGCGCCAAAGGTTATTTTCGTAGGCAAATTTTGTCATCATAAAACATACTTCTATTTATAAACTCACTTAATAAATGATCAAATGAAGAACCACGACCATTGCCTTTAGATGTTTATATAATATCTATTGATATCAAATGGAGAAATGATTGAATAGTCATTTATGTGAAATTTCTAATGTTCCTATCAGATTTTTTTTTTTTTTACTTGTTTTCTGATATTACGAAAACAATTTAAAAAAAATATATTCCTTACAAGTAAATATGATATATACATAAAATCATGGTTACGCAACTGTGTAGGAAGGATGCTTTAATCTAGGACCAACTGTCAAATATTTAGCTACTGTTACTAAAACTTATTTCATAGGTTTGTGAAAAAAAAATAATTCATTCCTGCAAATGCTTTTACTATAAAAAAGTTAAAAATAAAAAACATTAATTTAAATCTTTATATTGATTTTGTATCAACTCACAAAAACAGCATGTTAATTATTAATAGGTACAAATTTTAACTATCAAGGTATAAATTTCTGTAAATTCTGTATTCATTGCAATGTTTGCTAAATTTATTTGCACAATTTACAAATTTCATTTTTCAGATATTAATGCAATTTTTATAAATATGGCTAATCTTTCTTTGGTTTCCATCAATATCAAGTTATATTTCATTTTGTACTTTGAAACAATATCATTTTATTCTTGAATTCAATACCATAATCTGCTTCTTTTACAGTTCATCATACTTTTCTTTGTTTACTGAAAGAGAAAAAAAAAATAAAGTAAATATATATGTGTCTGCGCGGCAGACACCCAAGGCGAGGTGGCGAACGTACGCCAAAAAAATTAAATAAATAAATTAAACCAAAAAAAGGATGCAGATGAAAGGGTTACGACTCACCTCTGGATAGCGGCGACTGAAGTTTGCAGGCGGCGAAGTTGAGGCGATAGGTGGACGGTCAGGGAAGATGTGGCGTGTACGTGTGTGTGTGTGAGGATACAAAGGCGTAATGATGGCGTGGAATTCCGGACTCGTTGAAGCGATAATCGCAGTGGCGAAGTAGTAATGTCCACGACGTGGCGAAGGCGCGACGATGCGTTCACTTGTTGGTGTAACCTTTAATGCGAACACCAATCACTGTGGGATCTCGCTGGCGCGAACACTTGAGGCGAAACAGGCGCGAGCCTCGTTCGTTGAACTCTTTTAACGAACAACAAAAGGCGAGTTGGAATAGGGCGACTAAGGGGCAAAGTGTACAGAAACTGACAGACATACAGATGCTATCGGTTAGAATACCAGAAGAAGAGTGAGTAGACGAGCGGGGCCCTAGGCGATCGGAAGTAGAGAGAGAAACCATATGGCATGGTGATGCCATACATGGTGAAGCGGCCCCTAAACTAATATAGAAAAAAAGGAGGGAAGGAAGAAGACGGGAAAGGAGAGCTTAGTCTTTCTAAGAAGGCGCCCACACGCACGGACCGGCAATATGAAACACTCGTAAACAACTTTCTCTTACTGCAATTAATACAATTATAAAATTGACAAATTTGTAGTTAAACTTTAAACTTTTAGTGATTATATTGCAATCAGAGTCTGTGCCAATCGACAAACTCGCATTACATTTGATATTTAACATTCTTCAGAACCACCAAAATCAATTTTTCCGGTAAAATGTTTAAAATAAAAATGATACCAACGCAATTAGTATTTCAAATTTAAAGAAATTCATCAACTCGCACTTCTGGTTAACAGATTTTATTAAAATTTGGAATTTGAGGGATTGCTTCTTATGTGCCTAATTACTTAAAGTTGCCTTTCTCCTAGGAAATAAAAAATTAATTTTCCTAGAAAAATATTTCATAGAAAAGTATAGGGCTTTTATCTGTTCAGATAGTATACAAAGTTTAAAGAAAATCTCAGAACCGGCAATAAACCGAAAAAAAAATCATCAGCCTCAAAAAATCAACCTGATAGATTTGGTCCAAAACATTCATGTTAATTGTGATGGTGGTATCTAAGCGAAATGTCAAACTTGAACGCCCTGCGATTTTTCTTTTTTGAAATATTTTTTTCGTTAAATCATACCAAGCTAAAAATATTTCCTTATATACTTAGGGTACCTCACGTATGTAGTTCCGGTAAAAACTATATTTCAACAGTTTGACAATGCAATATTTCCTTTTGTCAGACGTGAAAGAATTTAATAATATAATAATGAAGACATCCTGAAAATTGGCGGACGCCTGGGACGTCCGCAAAACCACAAAATAACGACCATCACTTAAAACTGCACAATATTAAAGATATCAGTTATTTCTTTCTGCATTTTTTTCCTGAAATATGGTTATTAACTAACAGTAACTGTACAACCTAAGTCAAATAGACGCGATGATGCTATGAATCAAATTCACACATCTGCTTGGGTTCATATAACTTTACTGATACCTCTAGAAACTGTGCGACGGCAATCGCATTCCAAACGTTAATGGTGTCACGCATATGCGATTGCATATGTTTTTTCAAATTTCCGTGTGTTGTACAACTATAATCACAATCACAACACTTAAATGGCTTCTCGCCAGAGTGCTTTCGCATATGTACTCTCAAATTTTCGTACTGTGTACAAGTAAATTTGCATTCATTACATTCATATGGCTTCTCGCCTGAATGGGTTCGCATATGTCTTGTCAAACTTGAAGAATATATACAACTGTAATTGCATTCAAAACATTTATATGGCTTTTCGCCTGAATGGGTTTGCATATGTACTTTCAAATTTCCGTAATATGTAGAACAGAAATTGCAAGCACTACATTTATAGAGCTTATCGTCTGAATGTGTTCGGATATGCACTTTCAAACATCCGAATGTGGCAGATCTGTAATCACATTCATTACATTTGTAAGGCTTCTCACCTGAATGTATTTGTATATGTCTTTTCAAACCTGCCAGACTTGCACAACAGAAATTGCAATCACCACATTTATATGGCTTCTCGCCTGAATGTGTACGCATGTGTACTTTCAAAGATCCAGATGTCGTACAAGTGTATTCACATGCTGTACATTTATATGGCTTTTCGCCCGAATGTTTTAGCATATGTCTTTTCAAATTTCCGTTCTGTGTGAAACTGCAGTGACAATCAGTACATTTGTACGGCTTTTCGTCTGTATGTGTTCGCATATGTACTTTCAAACATGCGGTTGTAGCTGAACGGTAATCGCATTCACTACACTTATATGGCTTTTCACCTGAATGTCTTCGCAAATGTCTTTTTAATCCTGAGGAACTTGTACTACCGTAATCGCATACATAACATTTATATGGCCTCTCGCCTGTATGGGTTCGCATATGTATTTTTAAACTTCCAGACGTTGCAAACCTGTTATTGCAATAACAACATGCAAGTGGATTCTCGTCTCTGTAAAGTTCACTATGTCTTTGCAAGTCCTCTTTTTTAAGGCCGCTAGCATCGTCTTCCAACAGCTTGACTCCTCTGTTTCCCTCCATCTTCCTCTTTCCCTCCTCTCTAAATTAACTTATGTCATTCTATTGGTTTTCTTCCTCTGTTAGTCTTCCTACAACCTTCCAATTAGTCCTTTCCTTTCCTTGAACATTTTCCCGGTACTGCATGTCCAGTGTACACTATACAGCCTTATGATTAAAATGTATAGATGACTTTTTTCATAATGATTTTTAAACATTTATTGTAACACAATTGCAATTAATGTAATTTGTTCTTTTTTTCGTGTGTGTTTATTATATTACACATATTTGCTAAATCTGTTAATATTTCCATATTTTTAAGTTTTAATTTTATCACGTATCTCTCCCCTTTTTTTTTGCACTGATGTAACTGGAAGAAACAAAAGTTTTGGTTACTTTATATCCTATGTATGTTTTCTCTGTGTAAAGAAGTTTAAGGCACTCTAATAATATATAACATTTGTACCTTCCACTCCATAGTAAGCCCTCGGTAAATTTATATGAGAACTTCACATTAGCTTAAGCTTTTTTCTTGGATGTTTCAGTAGTATATGGGGATGAATTCATCGAAGAAATGTCAACTCTGGAATACAAAAATACATCATTAAGCAGTGATTGAATTAGTTCAACGATAAATATGAATTAGATTTATAATTAAAAGTTTAAGTAAAACTTTTATAACAGACAACCTAACCTTCTTGAAACTTGTGACTCATCTATAAAACTAAAACCTAACTTAACTGATTCAAAAATTTGGGTAGGCTGTCAATTCAGGGGAAAATATCTCCATAATAATCCCTTCAACGAACGTGAAAGTTCATTAGTAATATGTGGCAGAGTAAATAATTCAGATAAAGAAGACTTCTCAAAGTTAATGTGCCTAATTTGGAAAAATGTCATTGTTTGAGGAGCTAGCGGTAAATAAGCATACAACCTCGTACTGTGAACAATGTTGACTACGATAGGTAGACTGAAATTTAACCACGCCATTTGCCGTACTTATTCACAGAAATTTTAGCAAAGCATTCTTCAATTATGGGTGAGATACCACGAACGGGGAGGACTCAACCACATAATAATGAATTGTCCACCAATGTCACACAGTTTTGAAATTATTCCAAGCTCATTTTCGATACGAAGAGATCACTATCTCTTATAACACTGAAACTGCATAATTATTATTTCAATTCTTAGTCTGAAAGTAGTTCTGACATTAATATTGCTCTACACTTTAAACGTAAACGTCTAGTGAAAAGTGAATATCAGAAATGCTTAAATATGTTAACTCTTCGACGAATCATCTGCCCACCTTTTTTTTCCTCCACAACACTATCCCTACTGAGCTTATTTTCCACAGGCTTTATATACATATATTAAGTGTGTTGTTAATCTATTATAGTCACAAATAGTACAATGTATTTCTAAGAATATCAATATAACAGATGAACAGAACGTGAATACAGAATATTTACGCCTGCCCATCTGTATTTATACTGCCTGCACTCCTTGCGCAGAGACTTACACCTTGGGCTCTATACTGACTAATAATGGAACGTGGAATCAATCCATTTACAAGACTCAAAAAACTTATTATATGCTAGCACGATTCATCGACAGACGATCAACTGACATTAAACTACAAAGTTCTCATATACATAGCACTTCTGAAGCCAATCTGGACTTGTGGTCTCAAAATATGGGGTCAGCCAAGTATTCTAATATCTATGACCTTGCTTACAGTCCAGAATTCTTCGCCGAATAACTAAGTTCCATACTATGTCGCCAACAAAACATCAATAATGACAAACTAACAGTGGCCTTGTACTTGTAGTAGCCTTCTTCTTGCACTTCTAAATTTCAGAAGTAAATAAAAAGCATTTTAGGATATTGTCCAATAATGGAGGTTTACTGAAAAAATATGAACTTTTTCAGTTCTTTTTCTTCATAAGTTCTTTTAATAAGCAAATTATTTGAAGTAAAGAACTGACATTAATATGTAATATTTACGGTTATATTAATATGTAATATTGAGTAAATGCTCACGCTTAGGTGAGTATATATTCATATCGCTAGATATGGTAAGTTATTATTACAATTGAAGAATGTTCTTAAGCATATGTTCATATTGTGGATAACTCATATATATTAACCAACATTGTAACCTACAATTAATGCATATCATCTTTCCAATTAGATAGATATGAAAAAGTTGAGTAGCTGCAATCTCCATTATTATCAGGTATCAAAAACTGGCACACTGGATGCAAATCAGCTGTTGTGAAATCATATCAAAAAAGACAGTGTAAGAACGGTGATCTTGGAAATAAAATTGCACTCAACTTACCAGCCACGAAATTATTATGGCAACTGCTAGTTATAAAACCAAAATTATAATCATTTAAATACATACCATTTCGTAAGTGTGGAACAATATCTCAATGTTTCGAAATTTCAGAAGACGAGTCAAAATTACTCCAGAAAGGGCTAACTCAAATAACAATCATTAAACGCAATTGCAAACAAAAAATAAGCTAATATTTCAAAATAAGGCAGCCGACAAAAACAAGTAGCCACCTTATGCAGTGTAGTACACTTTGCCGTCTCTCTTTTTTTCCCAATATTTTAATTTTAAAAAATTTCAAAGCAAAATACGTAAAAAAACCTCGAAAATCAAAAGTGATGACACTAGGCAGTTAATTTCAATGAACATTCTCTTAAGGCTTTATCTTGAGGGAATAACCTTAGTTCGTCTATTTTTTCAGGAGGGAGGTCCAATCATATTTTCCTTGAAAATTAACAGGTTAATTGGGAATTGAAATATATTGATAATACAATGGAGTTTAAGGTGCTTAATACTAACATTAAATATACTTAAACCGTAATTATTACCGTAATAACCGTAACATTAAATTAGTTAACCGGAAGTGCGTTTTTATTGAACAGTTTTTTCAGTTTTGGCGAAATTCATCAAATTTGGTACACTAGCTATAAAATTTGTAAATTATAATTTTTTATTATTATACAGTGTTAACCAAGTCTTGTTAATTCATCAAACCAGACCAATTCTCTCCATCCAACAACCCCATATTATGAATTTCTCTTAAGTAGGGATGTTATTTCCATATAGTAGTAAATAAAACCTTCATGATGCCGTAAGTGAAAATGTCAGTCTAGACTCACATTGATGTAATTTCCAGATCCAGCGAATGCCAGCGGTTAATGTGTCTTTACATTCACAAGCTGTGTCACCACAATTACAAGTTGTGCAAAAAGTTCAAAATGTTTGCCCTTTCATTAAAGGAGAAGAGAAGTTAGGAGAACATGCAGCAACAGGCACATATGAACAAGATGAATGTGGTTACTGTGTACACTGTCAGAAAATTTAAGTGCAGAGGAAAGAACAAGTCCGATGATAGGACTTATAAATGTATTGAATGCGATTGCTGTTGAACACAAAGTGCTAAACTTAAAGTGCACATGCGAACACATACAGGCGAGAAGCCTTACAAATGTAGTGAATGCTATAGTCGATGTACAACAACCGAAGCACTTAAACTACATATGTAGGCTCATTCGGGCGAGAAGCCTTACAAGTGTAGTGAACGTGATTACAGTTGTTTACAATTTAGTAATCTGAAATCACACATGCGAATCCATTCAGGCGAAAAGCCTTATAAGTGTAGTGAATGCGATTATCATTGTACCACAAGCTTAGAAGTTAGATAACATATGCAAACACATTCACGCGAGAAGCCTTATACGTGCAGTCAATGCGATTACAGTTGTAAACGAATTACTTCACTAAAAGTACATATGCGAACACTTACAGGCGAAAAGCCTTAAAGAGCAGTGAATGCGACTATCGATGTCAACAGCCGGAGGTCGAGGACTTAAACTACTTATGCGAACACATTCCGGCGAGAAGACTTATATTATTATTGTTTGTCTGTGGGGAGCGACCAAACCCTACGCTATCCAAAGCCTCACTGGGCCCATATAGCTACCCCAAGAAAAACAACAACAAACCGGTCTAGAACAAAAATCCGGCCCCTGATCTAATCCATCTAAGATTCACCGCAGTCCGAATAAATCGGACAATAACCTTATGCGGAAATAGCCTAAGCTCTTCCACAGACATCCTATTCCGACCAAAGGTCCTGAACCTAATTTCCTCACAATCCAGGCAATCAGTCATAAGTTGGATGGGTGTTTCCTCCTCTGTCTCACAGACTCTACAAAATGGATAAGGCATGAGCCCCATTATGTAGAGATGTCTCCTTAAACCACAATGTCCACTAAGAGATCCAACTAAATGTTTGAGAGAGCTCCGTGCAAAACACAGCACGTCTCACTAATAACCTTGTCCGGACCCCCGATGAGCATTTTGGACTGCCGAAAACAACTGAGCTCATCCATAAGGATGAATGCTGTGAAGCTATCCATGTCTGGAAGCCTGACAGACATGTGCCAGAAGACACGCCAACAGGAGGCTCGGGACCAATGAAAGGAAGAGAGGCGCCTAATTTGGCAAACCCATCCACCTCCTCATTCCCAAAAATTCCCATGTGACCTGGCACCCAGACTAGAAGAAGCTCATCCTTCAGAGAAGAAAGCTCCTCCAGTCACTTAGAACATTCTAACACCAACCTGTAAGTAAAGACAGATGAACTCAGCGCCTTCAGCGCAGCTTGGCTGTTCGAGCAGATACAAACACCTTTTAAGTTAGTGTTACGTACCCTCTCATCCAAGACACAGTAAAGAATAGCATAAACCTCAGTCTGGAAGACTGTGGTCCATTCACCAAGATATACTGCCAAATGATCGCCGGTCTCAAAAAAAGACCGCAGCTCCAGATCTACCATCCATTCTGGAACCGTCTGTGTAACACCGGAAATAATTATCAGGTATCACACCAGACTGACCCAATTTTGACCAGTCTTCCCTAGAAGGTAACCTGACACTGTAAGAATGCTCGAAAACAAAAATCTGCAACATTCTATCAGAAGGAAAACTTGTAACAGGAACCTTCAAAAGCATCTCGCGATGAATGGTGGAATGACCATTCGCTTACCCTGCCAAAAACCTGCATGTTAATTCTATAACAGGCTTTCATTGCCATAGTTTTCACCTCTACAAAGAGCAGTGGAATTCCTAATAAAGTCTCCATTGCAGCTGTAGGCGTGGCCCGCATCGCACCGGTCACCGCCAGACAAGCCAAGCGTTGAATATCCTCAAGCAGCAGTCTAGCGGATCTTATCTCAATGCGACGCCAGCACACCACAGCCGCATTCAACAACCTAGGTTTAATAACCATACCATAAATCCAAAACATCATCTTGGGAGTAATCCCCCAATTTTTACCTACGATTCTTCGACATTGCCAAAAGGAAATAATTGCCTTTTGATGCTGTGCCTTAACATGTTCCGACCAATTTAATTTACTTTCAACAACCACCCCAAGAAACTTCACCGATTTGCAAGTCTGAACAGAAGTTCCTAATAACCTAGGAGGTTTTAATTCTACAATCTTCCTCTTATTAGTAAATAAAATCATCTGGGTCTTATGGGATTAATTGAAAGACCCTGATCCTGAGTCCCATCAAATACCATGTTGAGGGCACTTTGCATTAAGTCTGAGATAGTAGTCAGACATAGCCCCATCAATAAAATAACATCATCATCGGCATATGCCTGTACATAGAATCCCGATGAATTCATCCTGGTTAACAGTTCATCCATGACAGCACACCATAGCTTTGGTGACAGAAAATCACCTTGAGGACACACTCTCCCCGCTCCCACAACCACATGCGCATATCTACAGAAGTCTGTATAACTCTACTCCTTAAATAAATACCTATCCAGTTAATTAAAACTGGTTGCACACCTTTTCGACCTGGGGAATCTTCAAGAGCATCAAACGATACTCTGTCAAATGCCCCTCCAACATCAACGAAGGCCCTTTGATGTTTAAAGTTGATCCTAAAGCATATTCCTTTGTCTCTAGAGCAGATTCTATCCTACCGACCAATCAATGCAAAGCAGGCTTTGTCGATTTTACTACTGTATAAGCATGTTGGTTTGGATGGAGTGGATGATCCTTCAAAGACCATCAGTAATTTACCTATCCACCAAGCTTTCCAAAGTTTTTAGAAGGAAAGACATAAGACTTAGAGGTCTAAATGCTTTAGGGTCAGAATAGTCACTTCTTCCTGGGTTAGGAATAAAGACCACCCTAACTTCCCTCCATAAGTTGGCACATAACCAAACATTAAACTACCTTTAAAAATCCTTATCAACACCTTCATCAGTACATCCTCACCATTTTGTAGCTGACAGGGATAAACTCCATCAGGTCCAGGGGACTTAAATGGTGAGTAACTTCGCACTGCCCAAACCACTCTACCCATAGTAACTACCTCGTCCACGGTAGCCAAGTCACTAGGTTCTAGCTTCCTTCCACCAACCGCAGGCGAAGCAGTGCTGTTTATGTTTATGTTATCCGGGAAATGGGTAGTAAGCAAGAGCTGTAATGTCTCCATTTCTCCATCTGTAAAGGAACCGTCAGGATATCTTAAAGTACCCAACTGACAGTTCTTATCCTTACCAAGAATCCGTACCAGCCTAGATGTCTCTTGAATCGAATTTAGATCCTCGCAAAAGGATCTCCAAGAGTTTCTCTTAGCTTTCTTTAAAGCATATTTTTACCCTTTTTAAGACTATTGTGACTATCCCATGATTCCGAAGAATCGGTTAGGACAGCCTTCCTGTAAGAGCCCCTAACTTGTCTTCTTAGCTTTTCTAACGAAGATGACCACCAGGGGTTCCTACTACCACTAACCAACTTGAGAGGACAAGTCGCCTCGAATGAAGAGTTAATGTGTTCATGAAGAATACCAGCCTCTCTTTCCAATTCGGTAATATCACCAAGAGCACTTGACTGTATAATGATTCTATCTTCTAGAAGTTTAGAATAAGAATTCCAATCCGTCCTTCTGGGGTTCCTGTAGGTAGCCATGGCGATTGGATCAATCCCCAGACTAAACCTAAGAATGCTGTGATCAGAAATAGAAGCCTCCAATCTCTACAGTTTACTAATATTCCAAGAAGCCAAGTAATTCAATAACTTGTCTTCTAATCCTGGTTACAAAAGTGGGTTCAGAACCCCTATTTACAACATCCAGCTCAGTACCCATCAAGAAGTCCATGACAGCACGACCCTTAATATTGATGTCGCTGCTGCCCCAGACAACATGTATAATTATAGGTGTGTTGCTGGACTCCGTAAACCGTACCAAATCTTCTAATTCCTGCGGAGGAGGAGAGGGATGATCATAGGGGAAATAGGCCGAGGCCACCACCAAATCAAGATATCGGCTACCAATCCCCAGAGCAACCCTCACCGCCACAGATCCCTAGAGCAAAACTGTCCGAGTAGAACGGCGCCGACATCTCTACTAACGCAAATAGATGCTCTAGGAGTGTCCCCACCATCCGCAATAAACAGCCGGCCATTGACCGCACTCAAACCTCGAACCAATCCTTTATAAGCTAGGGTTCTTGTATAAGTGTAAAATATGTATGCAACCCAGCAATAGAGCGGCACAAATTAGCCGTTGCATCTTTGCTTTGCTGCAAGTTAAACTGAACCATTTCTACCCTTTCAATCATAGTGATAAGTCAACTAATGGAAGAATGGAACTTCTGACATACTTGATAGCAGGCAGGAACAAAAATAAATAAATAAATAAATAATAATAATAAAAAGAATAAATAAATATAAATAAATAAAAATAAAAATACCTGCCTTACAAATCTCTCCTTTTTCCTTTGACCACGTTACAGAAATCGCCGCAGGGGGACAAGTCCTCCGCGGCTCCTCCTGACACGTTCTCCTCCAGAATCAAGTCTTCCCTGCCTCTGGATATTTTTCCAAATTCCCACCCACTAGTGCAGCCAGGCCCTGGTCACCCGACTCTGGATGTACAGAGGAATTACCCCCACCACCGGTGGCCCCCTCCTCTAAGGGGCCCCCGGCTGACGAATTTAAAATTAAAAACATATAATAAATAAAATTAAAAATTCATCTCCAGAGCTCTCCACCCTCCACGGAGCCTCACAATTTGGGACGCTTTGAAGAAGCGCCAGAGCTACCCTAGAGATATAGCGCCCAGGGATTGTGAGCCAAGGCCCACAATACCCGGGAGCTCACCCATGCGTTCTTTACGCTAGCCGATTGACCAGAGCTGGGTTAGGCTCTGGCCGCCTGTTTAGTGGAGTCAGGAACCAAAGTGGTGTGTTGGACTGCAAGGCACGCCGAGGGAACTTGCCTCCAGCGAGAACCTGCGTCCTCAACCACCAGGACTTCCCTTCCCCACGACACAGGTATCCACACACGGCAAACATGTGGGTGGCACCAGCACGTGCCACTGGCGTGTAAGACTGTAATTGTGTAAGTGTATAATGTTAAGGCGTTTAGGTGTAAGTGATGCAGTATGAATTCCCACGGAGGCTCCGCAGCAAAAGAATTCGCTGCAAGAGATTCAGGCCGCACATAAATTATGGCGACCCAAACAGAGGGCAGAAAAGTCTCCACCAACTCACACTCCTAATGGGAAAACCACTGCACTTGTTAGTCTGTAATTGTAGCTGAGGTACGTGGGAGTGCTAGGTTCCCAAATAGCTCGAAGGCTACCCTCTGCGTTCACCCTCCAACTTGGCCACCCACGCTTCCACAAAAGTGGAGCGCAGAAGTTTCCAGAGCCAGCGACGAGGACGCGTTGGATGGGCTAGAATGAGGTTCCGCGACGGAATAGCCGTCTCGAGAAACATAGGGAAGTTTCACCCTATGTGAGTACGAATACTCCCTCAAACCTTTGGCTCCTAGGAAAGAGTAAGAAGAGCTCACCCAAAACGGTTAAAAAGAAGAAAGTTGGAAACTCACCGGAAGTAAAAAGCACGGAAAATTTTCGTCCCTAATGGAATACCTATCAACAACATGAAAATTTTATTTTGGAACGTCCACGGATTCAACAGTATAAATGGCTGTTAATGAATTAAATAACTTTCAGATAATCTGTATGGTTGAAACTTGGCGAACTAGTAGCTGGTAAAGATACCCCACCTTCATAATTATGAAGTCATTGTTTCTCCAGCGATTAACGAAAAATTAAAGAACTGACCTAGTGGAGGGCTTGCCATTTATGTGAAAAAAGGTATTTTTGAATTGTGTGTACTGGATAAATCGGCATGGTGGTTCTTCATTAAGGTGAAAATTTCAACTTTTCAGTTAGTTATTGGTAATATTTATTTTAAACCTGGACTTGAGTCAATTTATATTGATGCAGTTAACTTTGGATGACCTCTGTAAATTATACCGCAATTCCATATTTATAATACTTGATGATTTTAATTGTAGAATGGGGTTATTAAACCAATTGCAAGAGGACCTTTTTGATAATAGCTGCTTAAATTATAATAGAAAATCAACAGATGTAGTTGCAAATAGGCAGGGTTATAAGTTGGTAGAATTTTTTGAATAAAATTCATTTGCTTTATTAAATGGTAGATCGAGTTCAGAAGAATTAGGACAAAGTACCTATTGCTCTAAGATGGGAAGTAGTGTAATCGATTTAGGTTGGTGTGATTATTACAATTTGGACGTAGTTAAAGATTTTTCGGTAATTCACTGGCCGGCTTTATCTGATCACTTTCCCATTGAAGTTACTCTAAATTTACCATTATGCTTGGATAAAAAAAATAACAAGAATAGTATTCCGAAACCGCTCCGTCAACCGCAATTAATGTGGAACAGTGATAAGCTTTTAGAATATATGTACAAAATGCAAATGTCACCTTCTATTGCTCTCAATTTAAATTGTGAGTCTGTTAACAAAATTGGTGCAAATCTTGCTGATGCTATTTGGCGGGTTGCAAAAGAAATGGGTCTGATTTGTGATAAAAAAAATAACTAATAATTATAATCCCTATAATATTAAACCTTGGTTTGATGAAGAATGCCGTTTAACTAAAAATAATATGATACAGAAACTAAAACAGTTTAAAAGCGACAACTTTTCTGAGGCCTCAAAAAGTAGCTATGTTGATTCGAAGAAACAGTATAGTAGAATAATCAAAATTAAAAAGCAGGCATTTTTCAATTGCACTATTCGCGATATAACTGAAGCCAGGGATAGTAAGACATTTTGGTTTCATGTAAATAAGTTTAAACTGAAAAAATATGTACCATCTGAAATTACCCCTGACAACTGGTATAATTATTTTAAAGCTATTTATTGTCAATATAATCGTTATTCTCCAGAACTGCATTTTCATTATGCTAGGCATCCTATTCTAGACACATATAACTTCAGCAGAGATTTTGGCCGTCCTAAATAAAATAAAAACACCCGGAATTGATGGTATTTCTAATGAATTTTTCAAGTTTTTGCCAAATAATTGGTTATTATATTTAGAAGTGTATTTTAATAAGATATTAAACTTAGAAGAAATACCTACTTCCTGGAAAAAAATATTGTTCACTATGATTCACAAGAAGGGTAGTGCTACTGAATTAACGAATTATAGACCCATTGCATTAGTTAGTTGCGTCACTAAGGTCTTCAAGCAAATATTACTGAATAGACTAAAATTGTGGTGTGACGAAAGCAATATAATTCCGGAAGCTCAGTCAGGGTTCAGGTCTAATAGAAGCTGCATAGATAATATTTTCGTACTTAGCTCCCTAATCCAAATAAAACTATTGCAGAGTAAACGCAAATTGTTTGTTACGTTCATCGATTATGAAAAAGCCTTTGATAGTATTAACCACTCTCTACTTTGGGAGAAACTTTATAGATTTGGTGTCAGCGGCAAATTTGTGAGAGTACTGAAAAACTTGTACACTAATGCTTCAATACAGATTAAAACTAATTTCGGCTTTACACCGAGTATTAATATCTCAAAGGGTGTTCTGCAAGGCGAATCGCTTTCGCCGATACTATAGATAGATAGATAGATTCTACCGGGGGAATGGCTACTCAGCCTACGCCACCGCGACACCCCAAGGATCTATTGTGGCACCCCCCTAGTTGGAGACCCTCCCCCTATCCTGTCCTTAACCGAACTGTGGAATTGGGGGGGGGCTCCCAGGTGGTCAATCAGAGCACCCGCCATCAGAGCACCCTCTCGAGTCCTGCTTGCCTTAGAAGACTTAATAGGTCCGAGAGAGGGCCCTGGCTGAGGCTTGTTGGCACCAGCTTCTCTTTACCAAAGAGGCGGTACCTTAGCCAGACCAGCCCCTCGCACTGACATACCACATGCAGTGCCGTCTCCTCTTCTTCCTGACAAAACCTACACAGGCTATCCGTTGCCAGGCCCATGCGATGCATGTGCTTATTTAGTCTACAATGGCCAGTGAGAATGCCAACTGCTATCCTTATGGCCACCCGGCCTAGTTGGAGTAATTCTGCAGTTAGCTTGGGCGAGTAGCTATAGATAAACTTTTTCGCCTGTCTCTGGCCTGGAGTTTTGACCCACCATTCCCTTGATCGGTCCTGCATCCATAGCTTAATGGATGCACTCCTGAGGCATCTTGAGACACCACAGAACGGCTCCGGCCCGATAAGCGCTCCCATTGAACCCTCCCGGGCCAGGCGGTCCGCCGCCTCATTGCCTCTGTGACCCGAGTGCCCAGGTACCCAAACCAGGAAGACCTTATTATGGCTACTAATTTCCTTGAGTGCACCTAGGCAGTCCCACACCAGCCTTGAGCTGATCTCCCACGAGTCAATTGCCCGCAGAGCAGCCTGGCTATCCGAATAAATGACGACTCTGGAGTTATGCACTCCCCGTCTTCTTATTTCGGCGGCGCAGATAATAATCGCGACTAGCTCCGCCTGAAAGACCGTAGCTAGCCTTCCCAGGCTCACCGAGATATTACATCTCGGATGAGCCCCGTACACGCCGGCTCCCACTCCGTCACCCATCTTGGACCCGTCCGTGTACCACATAGATTCGCCTGTAATTGGCGGCCCATTCTTCCATGCCCCTCTGTCTAATATCAAGACTTTGAAGGGTTTTTGGAAGTCATACCTAGGAGTCATCATATCCGTAGGCAGGCCCAAAATCGGGTCCGCCTCCAGCTCCTCCCATAGGTCTTGATGCTTCCCATTGTGCCTGGGATAAATGGGTGCTTGTCCCTGTTGTAGTCGTGCCACAACTGCTCTTGCAACGCCTTGGACGTAGATGTGGAGTGGTGGAAGGTTTAACAGTACCTCCAAGGCCGCAGTGGGGGTAGTCATCATGGCACCCGTCGTACTCAAACAGGCCAGCCTTTGAATACTTCCGAGCGCTCCCGGCCCCCCCATCTGCAAGGTCTTTGTCCACCACGCCACCGCCCCGTGGGTTACCATCGGTCTCACGACACAGGTATAAATCCACAGAGCCATCTTCGGACTTAATCCCCAACTTTTACCGCATAGCCTCCTGCACCTACCCATGGCGATTTTGGCTTTGTGTGCGGTGATATTAATATGGGAATTCCATGTCAGCCTTCGGTCAAAAGTGACCCCCAAATATTTGGCTTCCATGGCAAAGGGGATCGCGACCCCTCCGAGCATTGGCTGTTGTAAGCCTTGTAAATTTCTCTTCCTCGTAAAAGGAACCACTTGAGTTTTGTGGGGATTGATGGAGAGACCCTCCGCTCTACACCATTTGTTCACAATATTGAGCGCCCCCTGAGTGCGCTCCGAGACGGTTACCGCGAACCGCCCCCTCACCACGATCGCCAGATCGTCCGCGAACCCTAGGCAATGAAAGCCTTCCGCGGTTAATTTGGTCAGGATGTCATCGGCTAACAACGTCCACAGCAATGGCGACAAAACGCCTCCCTGCGGACAGCCTCTACTCACCCTGGCCACAAGAGATGAATTGTCGATGGTGGCTATATTAGTCCTTCCCAAAAGACTAGTCCTTATCCACTGACTAATTGTAGGGGGCGTGCCCCTTCTTGTCAGTGCACCAACAAGAGACTCTGAGGACACATTATTAAAGGCGCCCTCTATATCCAAAAAGGTGACTACCGCAATTTCCTTGTCGTCAAGCGTCTTCTGGAGTAGCCTATTTAGGTCGTCCAGAGACAAATCTACGGACTTCCCTGCCTGATAGGCATATTGGCGATTATTGAGAGGATTAATCCTCAAGATCTCGTCCCTTATAAACCTGTCAACCATCCTCTCCATCACCTTCAACAGAAAGGAGGACAGGCTTATTGGCCTAAACGACTTTGGCGTTTGATCTACCGATCTCCCTACTTTCGGGAGGAACACGACCTTCACCTGTTGCCATTCTATCGGTATGAATCTCCAGGCCAAACAGCCTCTAAAGATCCTACATAGGTGTGGTGTCAACACCTCCACCGCCTTCTGCAGGAAGACGGGGTAAATTCCATCCACGCCTGGTGCTTTATAGGGCTTGAATCTTCCAATCGCCCATCTTAGCCTATTCGGCTGTATGACGTGATTCGCATTTTCCAATCCGCCCGACCAGGCCTTCTCAGCCCCTCAACCTCTGAAGGGGCCTCTCCATAAGAGGACCCTGGGAAATGTGTGCTCATGAGCAGCTCCAGCGACTCCTCTATCGAGTTAGTGTAGGTTCCGTCATCTTTCTTCAGGAACCCTACCCTGTCCGCAGTACCTTCTCTTGCTAAGATTCTGTGGATTCTCGCGCACTCCGAAGTGTCTGCTACGTCCTCACAGAATCTTCGCCAGGCTTTACGCTTGGCCTTCCTTATTTCGACATTATACTGCGTCAGTACTCGCCGATACTATTCAATATATATATATATCGGACATGGAGCAGTTTATTAGAAAACACAATGTTTGTGGTATTAGAATAACAAATGATACACATATTTTGTCTTTACTTTATGCGGACGATCTTGCGTTGTTTTGTGACTCAATAACGAATGTTAACAATAAATTAAATATATTAAGGAATTATTGTGAAATTAATCAGCTTAAAGTAAATGTAGAGAAAATCAAGGTGGTCGTATTTCATAGAGGTAAATTGGCCAAGTCTAATATATCATTTAAATATGGAGAATCCATAATAGATGAATGTAACAGTATTGTTATTTAGGTGTCGTGTTCAGTAATTCTGGCCTATTCAAGCGGGCAGTAGAATCTTCTATAAGTAAAACTAATGTAGGTTTTGGTGCATTAATTAAATTATTAGGCCATATGAAATGTAACTCTTGGGAAGTTCGAAAGAAACTTTTCCAATCGCTTACTTTAAACTCGTTGTTATATGGTACAAGTTATTGCATTGAATTATCTACGTGTACTAAAGCCAGCATTTACACGATTTTATAAGAGAATTCTTTCTTTACCGGTGAGCACTCCGCATCATGTGGTAAGAATGGAAGCAGGAATACTCCCTGTTTCCTATTCTGTCCTAAAAATGTCTTTAAAGTGGCTACTAAAAATCCTGAAAATGAAACCGAACAGATACCCTTCAATTTGTTTCATAAACTGTTTGAGTTGGACAGTAAACCAAACAATGTTTTGAAATATAACTGGTGGTTCCAACTCAAGCATTTAATGCAATGTGGCAGTTTTAAGGCAAATCGTTGTGATTTAAATTTTGGAACATTAAAGAAAGAATTTTCGTCAATTTTGGCCAATTACGAGACATTTTTATTGGATAAATATACAACGTGTACAACAAAGTACCTTCTGTTATATTTACAAAATATTGAATATCAATACAGTAACCCGCAATTATATTTAACACTTCCATTACCCCATAATGTCACAACAGTAATAGCTCAATTGAGAACTTGTAATACATTAAATTTAAAATTATATTTTAAACATAATACTTACGAGATAAACCCGACAGAAATTTGTCAAATTTGTAATATGATGGAAATTGAAGATCTTTATCACCTATTGGTGATTTGTCCTCTGTAACGCCACTAAGAGAAATATTATTTACAAATTTAGGTGTTAAAAAAAAATTAAATGTAAGCAACTACTTTGGAAGTATTAAACATCGATACAAAAAATAAAGCCGTATGGATTTATAATTATTTTCATAATATATATAGATTACGCTCTTTTTGTTTGGGTCAATGACCCATTTACTATTTGCTATTGTACCCTGAATGTACAAGAAAGGTATGCCCTTGTTTTAGCGTGGTTACTGTAACTTGGATAAATTTAAATATAGTGTTTACAAATTAAAAAATGTACTTGTATTTGTGTGTGAAAACGAGAAAATTTATTCAGTCTGTTAATGTATAAAGATAAATTTATGTTTTAATTTGAAGGAAATCATTATTATTTATTGTTCTTTTTGTTTATTTATTTATTAATTATTAAGTTTGTTCATAATCATGTAAGTTTGCTTGTTAATTATTTAGTGTGAACTCTGTCCAACAAGATTTTGTATCTTAAGATGGATAATAAAAAAAAAAGGAAAAAAAAATACTAGAGCTACAACTTTTATTTGAAACATTTCTCTGGGAAAATTCATTTAAGGGCACTTTTAGGGGAGGGGTAGGGTTATGTTTTTCTCTAAAGTGCTATCATTTTGATTATACAAGTGTATCATCCAAAGAAAATTAATTAGAAATAAACAGATGGCCAAAATTCCGAGTTTCAAGGAAATTAGTAAACCGGAAGTGCGCTTTTACTGAACAGTTTTTTGTTTTCGACGAATTTCATTAAATTTGGTACACAACTATAAAATTTGTCAATTATAATTCTGAGAATTGGAGTAAGAGAAAGTTGTGTGAATGTTTCCAGATTTTTATTCTGTGTAAAACTGTTTTATTATTTGCTATATTTTATATTTACAGATGTTAATATTTTGATGAACATACGAAATATTTTGATCAATATTTTGTTGATACGAGCATGTTTCTCTAAGGATCTCAAAACAGTCGAAGATAAGTGAAATCAGATGAGTGTAGAGGAAATTTTGCTGCAAAAATTGCACAGACGCGAGAGGATTCAAATAATAAACTGAAATTTAGGTTTCCACCTTTTAATTAGATAAGAAGCACAGATGCTGAAGACTGTTTTTTTTTGTGGGGACCGATCGCAACTAACTGGGTCAACACAATTTCTTAGCCCTCACGGGAATCGAACCCTGCATTCTCACACCAAAATCGAGTACGCCAGCCATTAGAGTAAAATATATTTCAATAAATAAATTCAAAGCCAAAACCGGAAATCGAACCTATACATCAAGTTTGATGGTCCATGCTTCTAAGCATCTTAGCTCCTTTATATATATAATGTATATACATATAAATATAAATTTTGTCTAATTTGTAAAAACAATTATTTAATTTAACAGTATTAACATGTCAGCTATATTATTTTTAAAGACGAAATAATAATATACATATTATTAAATTGAATAATATATAGAATACAATATAAAAAATAAAAAGTCCGATATGTTCTTGTACTGCTTATGTGCATATTTCATAATAATGAAAGGAACGCAATTAAATTACAGAAATTCTGTAGGTTTCAAAAACTGTTCAGTCTTCGAACGAGGTTGGATGTCCAAATGGCATTTGATTTAATGTACTTCATTGCGAAGTGTGAAGTTACCATTTAAAAAATAATATATTTATTGTATTTTCAATACAAATTTACGTTCTGGATAACAGACCATTTCAATCGTTGGCTCACAGATAGGTTTAAGTTGTAGAAAATGATGGCCAGTATTTCGAGGAGTAAGCCTAGTTGTTGAGTAAACAAGTATTTTTGAATTGTAACTCCCCCCCCCCCCATAGTTTCTCACATGAATAGGTGCATATAACAATTTCAAATATCTAAAACTTATCTAACTGTAATTCCATTCGTTTAAGCTATTTATATGGCATCTCTCCTGATGTTTTTGGATCTGTTTATTCAAAACTCTGGGATGTGTACAATAATAATTGCATTCATTACATTAATACAGTTTCTCGCCTGAGTGTGATCGCATATGTGTTTTCAAATTTCCGTATGATTTACAACTGTAATCACATTCACAACATTTATATGGTTTTTCGCCTGAGTGTGATCGCATATGTGTTTTCAAATTTCCATATGATTTACAACTGTAATCACATTCACAACATTTATATGGCTTCTCGCCTGAATGATTTCGTATATGTACTTTTAAATTTGCAAACTGTGTACAACTATATTCGCATTCACTACATTTGTAAGGCTTATCGCCTGAATGTAAACGCATATGAACTTTTAAGTATCCGGATGTGGCACTAGAGTAATCACACTCATTACATTTATATGGTTTCTCGCCTGAATGTATTCGCATGTGAACTTTCAAATTTCCGTATTGTACACAACTGAAATTGCATTCACTACATTTATAAGGCTTCTCATCTGAATGTGTTCGCATATGATTTTTTAAACACACGAACGTACCGCAAGAGTAATCGCACTCATTACATTGATATGGCTTCTCGCCAGTATGTAATCGCATATGTCTTTTCAAATCTGCAAAACTTGTACAACCGTGACTGCATTCATCACACTTATACGGCTTTTCGCCTGTATGGGTTCGCATATGTACTTTTAAATTTCCGCCTTGGGTAAAACTGACATTGCAATGACTACATTTATATGGTTTTTCTCCTGAATGTGTTCGCTGGTGTTTTTTCAACGCTCCGGAACTTGTACCGCTGTACTCGCATACATAACATTTATAAGGCTTTTCGTCTGTATGTGTTCGCATATGTACTTTTAAACATGCGGATGTAGCTGAACGGTAATCGCATTCACTACACTTATATGGCTTTTCACCTGAATGTCTTCGCAAATGTCTTTTTAATCCTGAGGAACTTGTACTACCGTAATCGCATACACAACATTTATATGGCCTCTCGCCTGTATGGGTTCGCATATGTACTTTCAAACTTCCGGCTGTTGCAAAGCTGTTACTGCAATAACAACATGTAAGTGGATTCTCGTGTTTGTAAAGTTCACTATGTCTTTCCAAGCCCTCTTCTTTAAGGCCACTAGCATCGTCTTCCAACAGCTTGGCTCCTCTGTTTCCCTCCATCTTCCTCTTTCCATCATCTCTAAATTAACTCACGTCATTCTATTGGTTTTCTTCCTCTGTTACTCTCGTTATGACCTTCCAATTAGTCCTTTCCAAAACAAAAAACAGAAGTTTTTGTTACTTTATAACCTATGTATATTTTTTCGTGTAAAGAAGTATTGAAGCATTCTAATAATATACAACACACCCTCCACTCCATGGTAAGTCCTTGCATATTTATATGAGAACACCACATTAACTTTTCTTGAATGCTTCAGTAGTATATTGGGATGAATTCATCAAAGAAGTGTCAACTCTGGAATACAAAAATACATCATCAATGATTAAATTAGTTCGACGATAAATTTGGATAAGATTTATGATTCAAAAGCTTAAGCAAAAGTTATATAGCACACAATCTAACCTTCTTGAAACTTGAGCAATGTTTTTAAAAAGGACTGATTACAAATTTGTGACTCATCCACAAAACTAAAACCTACTTAATTGATTCAACAAATTTAGATATAGATAGGCTGCCTATTCAGAGGAAAACATGTCTATAATAATCCCTTCAACGAACGTGAAAGTTCATTAGGCACCAAGTCTTTAATATGTGGTAGAGTAAATAATTCAGATAAAGAAGACTTCTCAAAGTTAATGTGCCTAATTTGGAAAAATTTCATTGTTTGAGGAGCTAGCGGTAAATAAGCATATTTAAGTAATTAAGTCACTGACTACGATAGGTAGACTGAAATTTAACCATTCCATTTGCCGTACTTATTCACAGAAATTTTAGCAAAGCATTCTTTTATTATGGGTGAGATGCCACGAAGGGGGAGGACTCACCACACAATAATGAATTGTCCACCAATGTCACATAGTTTTGAAATTATTCCAAGCTCATTTTCGATACGAAAAGATCACTATCTCTTATAACATAGAAACTGCTAAAAGTAGTTCTGACATTAATATTGCTCTACACTTTAAACGTAAACGTCTAGTAAAAAGTGAATATCAGAAACGCTTAAATATGTTAACTCTTCGACGAACCATCTGCCCACCTTTTTTTTCCTCCACAACACTATCCCTACTGAGCTTATTTTCCACAGGCCTTATATACATAGATTACGTGTGTTGTTAATCTATTATAGTCACAAATAGTACAATGTATTTCTAAGAATATCAATATAACAGATGAAAAGAACGTGAATACAGAATATTTACGCCTGCCCATCTGTATTTATACAGCCTGCACTCCTTGCGCAGAGACTTACACCTTGGGCTCTATACTGACTAATAATGGAACGTGGAATCCATTTACAAGATTGAAATTTAACCATGCTATTTTCCGTACTTATTCACACAAATTTTAGCATAGCATTTCTTTATAATGGTGAGATGCTACGAACGGGGGGACTCAACCATACAATAATGAATTGTCCACAAATGTCGCATGAAAGGACAGTTTATAAATTATTCCAAGTTCATTTTCGATGCGAAGAGAGCACAATCTCTTATAACATAGAAATGGCAAATCTATTTCAGTTCTTGGTCTGAAAGTACTT
This sequence comes from Triatoma infestans, assembly GCA_011037195.1. Classification (NCBI taxonomy): domain Eukaryota; kingdom Metazoa; phylum Arthropoda; class Insecta; order Hemiptera; family Reduviidae; genus Triatoma; species Triatoma infestans. The sequence goes on along the minus strand of JAAEAF010013419.1, from coordinate 75,587 downwards.
CAGACATTAGTATTTATCTACACTTTAAACGTAAAGGTCTAGTAAAAAAGTGAATATCAGAAATGCCTAAATATGTTAACTCTTCGACCAACCATCTGCCCAACTGTACTTATACCAGACTGCACTTCTTGCGCAGAGCCATTTTCATACCTTAACTCTACTGATTAACAATGGTACGTGGAATCCATTCACAAGACTCAAAAAACTCATATACTAGCACGCCTCCTTGACAGACGATCAATGACATTCAACAACAATGTTCTGAAATATATAGCACTTCTGAAGTCCATATGGACTTGAACATGGGTTAGTCCAGTATCCTAAAATCTATGACCTTGCTTTCAGTCCAGAATTCTGCGCCGAATAACTAAAGCTCCATACACGTCACCATCACAAGATCTTTAATGGCTTAAACTTACAATTTAAAAAGACTTAATTTCAACGGACTACAAAAAATTTCATTCTCTACTCTCTGGTAACCTAACCTCTATAATGCATCACATCTCATATTTGTCCCTATAAAAGACCTCAACATTTGTCCAATAATGGAGGTTTATATTAATATGAATACACTCTTCTAGTACACTCCTGAACTAAGAGTTCTTTAAAAAGGGAATTATTTGAAGTAAAGAACCACCCGTTATATTAACATGCAATATTGAGTACACGCTCACATTTAGGCATATATTCATAACGCCAGATCTTGTAAGTAATTATTACAATTAAAGAATGTTCATAAGCATATGTTCATATTATGGATAACTCATATATATTCAATTTCCCAACATTGTAACACATATCATCTTACATATAATACATATCATCTTTCCAATCAGATAGATATGAAAAAGTTGAGTAGCTGCAGTCTCCAGTATTAGTAGGTAATCAAAAACTGGCACATTGAATTTAAAGAAGTTGTGAAATCATATCAAAAAAGACAGTTTACGAACGGTGATCTTTAAAATAAACAAAATTGCACTAATTTACCAGCCACGAAATTATTATGGTAACTCCTAGTTACAAAACCAAGGTTATAATCAGTAATTATCATTTAAATACATACCATGTGTTAAGTGTGGAACAATATTTAATTTCATAAGGCCAGTCAAAATCACTTAGAGAGTGCTAACTCAAACCAATAAACGCAATAGCAAAAAAATAATAAGCCAATATTTAAAAATAAGGCAGCCAACAAAAACAAGTATCCACCTTATGCAGTGTAGTACAACGTTGCCTTCTAATAAAATCTCTTTTTTTCCCAATATTTTAATTTTAAAAAATTTCAAAGAAAAATAGGTAAAAAACCTTGAAAATCAAAAGTGATGGCACTAAGCAATTAAATTCAATGAACATTCTCTTAAGGCATAATATTGACGGAATAACCTTGGTTCGTCTATTTTTTCTGGAGGGAGGCCCAATCATATTTTCCTTGCAAAATTAACTGGTTAATTAGGAATTGAAATATATTTTATAAAATAATGAAGTTTAAGGTGCTTGATACTGATTGTTTAGATTGTTTTTTACTTTACTGAGCTTCGAAAATATGAACGAATTTGTTAACACTAAGCAATGTTTAAACAGAGTAAAATCACTTTTGTCGAGAATTTCTTTGATGTTCATATACATCATAGTAAGATATTACTATTTCATAGTAAGATATTACTATTACATAGTAAGATATTATCATTATATTACAAGAGTAAAGGAATATTTTCCAAACGCCAATTAGCTAGTGCTCCGGATGCTTTACAGATGTTTTTATATAAATCTTTTGCATTCATGTCTGGCAATCTTTAAATGAAGGGCCCAAACTCTCCTTACCGATCATGTTAAACATTAGAAAAAACTGGGAGACGATTGTTTCCTGCCGAACAGTGCTGTAGTTGATAAAAAAAAACCTCTGATTTAGAAACAATGATATAATAGTATAAAAAATTATGAGTGACTTCTAGAAGTCTTGATCTCAACCTAATTATTCATATGTGTTCTATCATAGACAAACAGTATTACTAAGGCATCATTAATGGACCGAGTCATTGTTCACAATGCCCAAAATTTGGCTATAGATTAGATCAAAAAAGCCTAATTTAAATGAAGTGGTTCAAAATATTCAAGATTAAGTTAAAAAAAAACGTAAATTGGTTCAGAGGGTTAAGAAAACTTCATTATCAGAGACAGTTTCCGTGATAGCTCGCTCCCTTCTATGGTCATCGACTGGTTTCGGGCGATCGCCAATCATCAGGATGTTTTTGTCAAACAGTGTAAAATAACATAGACTTGCACAGAGCAAATTCAGTTGACACACTCACATAGTTTATCAACTGAATTTGCTCTGTGAAAGTCTATGTTATTACACTGTTTGACAAAAACATATTGGCGAACCCCGAAACCGGTCGATGACCAAAAAAGGAAGCAGGCTATCACGTTTCCAGCTCTGCGGAACCAACCACAACAAATTCCATTATAGTTCTAAATATTCTTAATAAGCTAGTAAATTGGCTCAGAAAAGAATACATTTTACGGAAAAGGGTTAAAAATGTTCATAATGTTAATAAACGTAATAAATTAGTTAAAATGAGGATTAATTAGATTGAATCATTGTTGAAGTTGAAGATTGTTTTAAAACTTAATTAATTATTAAAATATGGTTCAAAATGTGCATAGTGGTAATAAAAGAGTTCTAAATAATATAATATTGAGCCTTAATTCTGAGTTCTAAAGAAAACAGATATATCTGAGTTCTAAAGATATATCAATCATCTGAACTATGGAGCCGATATGAAAACTCATTGATGATCTATAGACAACAGATTATTTCCAGAATTGATTATGGCTGCTTCTTTATGGAGATGTTTCAAACACTAATTTAGAAAATGTCAACAGGATTCAATTTGAAGCTGTGAGATCTTGTCTGGGAGCCCTTAAATCCACCCACTCCAGCCAACGCCTTTCTTGTAGAAGCTCGTGAATTCCCTTTGAAAATAAGAAGGAAATTTATGGCATCTCGATTTATAGTGGACAGACTTGGTGTCAGCAATCATCCAGTAATTAAACGAATAAGTATCATAGCGGCAAGAGTATTTACTGAAAGATATTGGTCGAAAAAGAAAATACCAATTATAGTCGAGGTTTTCTGCGACTTGTCGCATTTTTTATCCTCTCTAAACCATACCGAACTCCTACCCAGATATCGTTTTGACTTTCAGAATCTCCTTAAAAACCATTTTATTATATGCAGCCTCTACCATTATGATTCCGCTCTTCCAAATGTTATAAACAACTCAAATTTTATCTTAAAACTTGAAACTAAGTTCACTGATTATCGCCATTTTTATACGGGTGGTCGAAAATGTGAATGGGGTTAGATGTTCAATCTATCATTTGTAGTCTGACGCAATGTTACAATTCAAACTTAATCATTTTGCCTCAATATTTACAGCTGAACTGATAGCCATTAGTAAATGTTTATATTGTATTCAGTCCAGTAATATAAAACGTTCACTGATTAATAATAATAATAATAATAATAAGTGTTTATAAAATTTTTTGTCAATACATTGGCATATAATAAATCCTGATTACTGACATACTCATGGTCGTACGACCGTCTGAGGAAGTTGTTGTATATAAATTAGATTGCAATAGAAAAAGTATCAATGCACAGATTCAAATTAGTAAATTAGTAATAAATACAGTAACAAGCAAAATTCAGGACATAATTAAATAAAAATACAGTACACTAACGAAATAGGGGAAGTAAGGACTCAAATATGGAAGCAAAGGTGTCAAGAATAGGATAGGATTTGAATTGTACATTAGTAATTAAATTAAATCACCAGGTGTATCTGTAAGACCAGGCCCGTTTACAATAAGATATCATGCTCAACCATTTCCTTTCATTTGATAATATATCTTTAAATTCATCAACATCCAACTGGTCTGTGTTAAAACATGCAAGCCTAAATGGTTTCAGATTAGGGCACACGCCTACAAAATGAAAGACATCCTCATTACAACCCAAATTACAAAGAGAACACAACTTTATGTCATTACCGTATCTGTAATTATTTGGGTACAAGAGTTCGCCCGTGCATTTTATAATCCAACTAGTGGCTACAGCATTAAGGTTGCACTTTAAAACACAGACCTTAGAATTCAGAGTTTTATATAAGGGATGACTGCGACTGGCTTGTGCCTTACAATGTTATTCTGTCATCAGGTCTTCCCTAACTCTTTCTACTATCCGCTTAGGTTTAGTATCCTCACTAAATATTTCATCCATAGAGATATTATACTTGTGACAAAAACATTCTTTATACATACACATCTTTTTCCTAATCATTTCTTTGATTAATATATGAGGATATCTTTCTGGCGGTAAATTAATGCATCTGCGGATATATTTTAGGTGAAGAAGGACAGTATATACGTATGAAGATGTCATGTCATTTTCTAAATAAACCATGAAATCCGTTGTATTACGTGGCAAAATAAAAACTTTTTTAATAAAGTATTTGAGGGAAGGGAATAGCTAAGTGGTTAGCGTACTGGACTCTCACGCGGAGGACCCGGGTTCGAGTCCAGCTGTGCTACCCTTAGATTTTTTCTTCCTAGGAGCCTCTACAGCTCATTGTCCGGTAATGGACAGTGTTGTCTGTAACGAGAGAACACTGTCCGGAGACCGGCAGTGCACTGAGAAGGCGCGGCGCCAATGACCACAGATGTCGACGCGCCTTAGATTAATAATAATAAAAAAAAAATAAAGTATTTGAATAAACCACTCTCTCAAATCTAGATATACCCCAAATTTGCGCTCCATAGCAGATAACTGCCCGAGATACGGCATTATAGATTTGAAGTTTCAAATCAAAAGGAACACTTTTGTTCTGTATAATCCTATTGAAAGTGGTGAAGGCAAATTTCACGTTTGAAACTCTCTCTCAACGACCTCAATCTTCTCACCTTTATACCACGAAATTTCATGTCTAGCAGATCGGCCGCCGTTTCTGAAAACTACGATTTTTGATTTTCTTAGGTTTATTTGCAAATTCCAGAGATCAAAATACTCCGCTATGGAATCTATCATTTTCTGCAGAGCCACCTTATCTGTAGCCAGCAGAAGTCCGCAAGCGCGGGAGACCTGGGCGCACTAACACACCGACCCAACAATAATAATTGTAATAAATATATTTTTTCTCCACTGTTTTTTTATTTTTTTTAATACTTTGAGCGTTAACAAACTTTTTTTTTTAAATTTTACGAGACGTTTTCGCAGGGCAGTGGCTAGTATAAAATGACAAAAATTTGACTTGCTGCCCCACTCGCTACTACAGACAAACAATAGTACTTACACACACACACACACACACACACACACACAGAGTCAAATTGTTGACAAGCGTGACCCACTACAGAGAGCGCCCGATGTACACAATGCCAGTGGACTTATTTAACTCGTATAAATCCCAACTAATATACTATTTATAGAATTTAATTAATTCAATAAGGAAATTCAATTGAGAAAACTGTTAATAACTCGGAAACAAAACGTTCACTATTATGAGTGATAGTAAAAGTGTGTTGCAATTATTGAAACATCCTGGTAGTGATCCTTCTTTCCTGATCCTGGACACCATAAATATGATAAACAAGTTAAACTCCAATGGTGTATCAGTCTGGATTATATAGGTGAAGGGTCACTCTGGGTTGTATGGTAATGAGAAAGCGGATCTTAAAGCAAAACTGGCCATCCTACAGTAATGTCCAAACTTGGTTTCACTATCTGCATCTGACATTGAAAACTATTATAAAAGACTATGCTACCAGAAATGGGAAGAATTTTATGGACATACATCACTCATAAAAGGAAAATTCTACAACTCCATACAAGCTTCATACCTAAAAAACCTAAAAAAAATAGAAAATTATTCCGAAAATAGAAAATTCTACACTGCAATAAACAGGCTTCGTTTGATCATAATTATTTGCCCCATCACCTAGCCCTCTCAATAGACTCATTATGTCCGTATGATCAGGAAACGATAGCTGATGCTAACCATTTAATACTAACAAGCCTGTCAAAAATATACAATTAGTAGAGATCAATTGTGGAAATCGTTAATACAAACGAATTGTCCACTACCAACAAACTTACATATGATTCTGAGTCATAACAAACACTATATATATTTAGACTTGTACAGATTCATAAAAACAAACCATATTGTTCTCTAAACACATCCACACATACATAAAAATCAAAAGTAAAATTTCTATTAAAGTTTCCTTCAAGATAGTTTTCTTATTAAATTTCCATCTAAATAATTTATAAGTCATTAATTTATAAATATATTTAAATTTTAAAACGTGCAAACCTAATAGGCCAAATAAATTAATAAACTATAAACAGTTAATTATCTTTATACCTTTTATATCATGGGTAGCTGCTGAAGGCCATCAAAAGATAAAAACAAAGTCAATAACTTTCTCCTCAGTGTTTTCAATTTGGCTTTGTTGTTTAATGAGGTGATTGTAAAAAATAAACTCTACTTTTTCTTTTAGTTCCTAAGAATATAGTTGCTTTAATTGTCCATGCCCTTCACATCACAGTATTTCTAAAAAATTTCACCCTCAGTGGGTCTCAAAACATACTGTCAGTCAAAAATCATAACTGGCATATTAAATATTCTTAATACTCATGTTTGCAATAGACAGTATTATCATTTCATTTGATTCAGACAAAAAGGAGGCATAAATATAGCATAAGATTCTATATAATGGAAATCATTTCAAGTTTGAATAATATCTTCTGATGTCTTAATATCTTATAATATCTATAGCAGCTTATGTTGTACTTCCGGTCAAGATACCTATATCAGTTTTTTTTTTTTTTATTGAAACAATTCACACAATTTTATAGAATATTATGCGGCTGAACTCACCATGAACTTACTGAATTTGAATTTATGCATTTTTTTTTTACCTTTAAGAGAAAGTATTGCAATCGTCTGTATTCACTATCTGCAGCAGATCAAGTTTTCACCGAAAATACAGGCTTTCAGATCCCTGCGTCCGAAAAAGTGGTTCTTAGAAAATGATCGTATATGTATTTGAGTAAGTATCAAAAACGAACAACAGCAGAAACTTCAAACTTGACATACTGTTTAGGTATTACAATAGGATCCGATAGGAAGTTATCTGTCAAAATTCCTCAACCGGAAGTACTACTTTACTGAGTGGATTTCTCAGTCTATTTGCGATTTTCTCGAAAACAGTTCCAACGATTTTCTTTAAACTTACTACTACTACTACTACTACTACTACTACTACTACTACTAATAATAATAATAATAATGTCTTTATTAAAAAAATGTTTTACATAAAATTATGGCATTAACTACAAAATATTGATATGACAGACATATTCATGGTCCTTAGACCGTCTGAAGAGTCATCAAACAAAAGTTATGAACAAATAGTTACAGCAGGCTTCCACAAAAACAAAAGAAGAAAGAAAAAAAAACAACAAAAAACCTAATATAATAGATAGAAAAATGACATTACAAAAACAAACAAAAAATACAAAATGTGAAAAGAAACGTGTAATACGAGATTCCATAAATAAAATCCGAGAACTTAGGAACAGAAATGCACATTGATTGCAAACTTAAAAAAGAGAATACTCCTACATAACATAAATAAATGCCAAAAACTAGATCAAAGAAGAATGAAAAGCATAAGAATCATACCGCCATAAGGTATTTCAAATATATCATTAACAATAATCATTTCGAATATAAGGATCAATAGTTAAACTCAGATAGTAGAAAGAATCTATACTTCCAAGCTTCTTTGCAAAGTTTAACCAGATTACCCCAGTCTTTCCCATTCAAATATCCAATAAATTCATCAAAATTTAGTGAACGCTTCTTGAAATACCTTAGGCGGAATTCGCTCAAAATATGGCAGATTGTTATGAAGTGAAACACAGTTTCTCTGGCTCTCAAATTACAAAGCGAGCACAATTTTATATCTTTAGTAAAGGAGTAGCCATTTAAGTACAAAAGTTCACCTCTAGCCTTCACAATCCTCCCTATCGAACGCGCAACAAGCTCACTATAGAGAATGTTAGCGTTAGGTTTCATGTTTTTATAGGGGGTACTGACTAGTTAAGGATTTTGATCTAAAGCTATTCATCATATTTATTTTCACTTTGTTAAGTATTTCGCTTAATTTAGTATTGCCATAGAGATAGTCATCTATATTAATTTCGTACTCAGTGTTTAACCTGCCCCATTCTTTGTTCCAGAAAAGTTTGTCATCTATAATTCTTCTTGAGAGTATATGAGGGTACCTGAAAGCAGGCAAATGAATATATCGCTTTATATGCTTCAGATGAAGTTTCAGAGTATATAAAAAAGTTGGTGCAAGATTACTTTCCAAATAGATGATGAAATCTGGCGTATTAAAGGGCAAATTGAAACCCTTTTTTTACAAAGTATTTAAAAATAATTTCGACACTAGAATACATCTGGAAACCCCATACCTGTGCCCCGTATGTAACTACTGATCTAGATAATGCATTAAAGACTTGAATCTTGGAAGAGAAGGGAATATCTTTATTTAATAGTAGTTTACTGACCGCATTTAATGCGAATTTAGCTTTTTCGGTACTTTCTTTAAAATGCTTTTCTAATGAGAGGTTAGAGGATAGTGTCAGACCGAGGTATTTGTAGTTGTTTACTACCTCAATTTGTTCATTTTTAAAAAACCATTTTTCTCTTCTAGCTGGGCGGCCAACCCTTCTAAAAACAATTATCTTTGATTTTTCTAAGTTAACACCAGATTCCATTTAACACAGTACTCTTCGAGGGAGCGAATCATTTTTCATAGTGCGAGACGATCTGATCCCGAAAGAACGAGGTCGTCTGCGTACGCTAAGACCTTTATGACAGTGCGTCCGACTTGAATCCCACCTTCCACACAGTCAATAATATCATTTATAAAAAAAAGAGTATAATAATGGGCTCAAAAGGCAGCTCTGTTTGAGTCCCATCTGTTTCTACAGCGCTCGGTCTGTCCATTGTAATACCAAACTGAATTATACGTATGAGTATAAAGATTTCTTAAGCCTTAATCATTTTAGTGATCATTTTACTGAAACTCCTAATTCAGTGAGTTTATAGAATAGAGCATATCTATCAATACGGTCAAATGCCGAACTCAAATCAACAAAAACTGCAAACACTTTTGTCTCTTAGCTCTAAGTTTAATTTTCACTAGGCTCATGAGATTAGTGATATTATCTATTGTAGAATAGTGTTTTCTAAATCCTCCCTGAAACTCACCTAGTATGCCTCTTTCTTCCGCCCAGAGAGTGAGCCTCCAAGAGGAGGCCTGTATATAGTTTTCCCACCCCATTACAAAATGAAATGCCTCTGTAATTTTTAACATCGTCGGTTGCCCCTTTCTTATGCATTGGAATATTATGGCATCTTTAAAATTGCTTGGCGTATTCCCGGAATCATAAATATGGTTAAAACAGAGCAACAGTTTATCGAGAAAAATATCTGGGGCATTTTTAAGAAATTCATATGCTATGCGGTCGCGACCTGCTGCCTTATTGTCTTTAGCTTTATGAACAACGTTAACAATTCGCACATCTTGTATGCGAGTCCAGTAACTGGTCCGAGACATACGGATCCGCATACAACATTCTAGCGGCATTCAAAATTGGATTCAACAAATTATTAAAATGATTTACCCACTCATTAACCGATATGCTGGGTTAAACTTTTTGACTTAAAATTATGCACCAGATTCCAAAAATCCGAGAGTTTTTAACATTTCTAAACTCAGACACCATCCTTACCGCATATTCCCTTCTCTTCACGTCACATAAATTTTTATAACTTTTCCTAGCTTCAAATAATTGGTTTTAATCACAAGGGAGTTAGTTTTTCGGAAAACATTTAGTAAATTAAATAGTTGCGATCGCATTCTATAACATTGAGAGTTGAACCAGCTATTCCTAGGGCTGAAAGGTTTACTTTTAAAGTTCATATTATAAGTAGAATCAACTTCCATTACAATATTCAATAAATGTTTAAATCATTACCGGCCTTGTCATTACAATCCATTAAGGCTTTGTTTATATCATTCATGAACGGTTTTCTGTACCGGGAGTTCCATCTCAATTTAGGTAAGAGCGGAAGAATGCCATTATGTTTTCTATCCCTTAAGACACATTGAAGAATTATGGGCAAGTGATCCGAAAAGTGTTGACGACCTACTACAAAACCTGCAACGTATGGCAAAAGCTCAGCTGAGACTACACAATAATCAATAACCGACGAGCCTCTTGCACCAATATAGGTAAATTCCCCCTGGGCATCACCTTCAGTTCTGCCATTGAGAATAACCAAATTAAAGTCCGCCAAGAAAGCCAATAATTCACATCCGTTCGAATTCAGTACAGTATCTTTAGACCTTCTATTTACTTCTACATTAGACAATCCACTTGTCAGCTACTCAGGAAGGACTTGGGAATTGCTGACTCTGCAATTAAAATCACCGATTAAAACAATAGGGCAGCCGTGAGATTCAGAAAGCAGTTCATTTAATATATGAAAATCTTTAATCCAAAATTTACAATTCAAATAGACTGGGGCAATAAAAAAATTAATAAGTTTACTTTCAACTTTTATAAAGTATAATTAAAAAAACTAGTGAACCTGACAGACTTATCCCGAACTAAAGACTTCTTAATTACAAATATTTCCCCGCCACTTGCTGGTCCAAACTTATTTTCCTTAACCGCTGGTCTAAATCTGAATTCATACTCCTTAAGATTATTTGTAAAGTTAGTGAAAAAATTCATAATCAACTATAAAAAAATTTCAAATAAGAAAAATATCTCATAATTAGATAAAAAAACATAAAAGTTTACATCAGATAATTTACTCTTCAACCGTACTACATTATATGCAACTACACTTATAACTACACTCTCTTCATTTATATTAGATCTTAGCAGATTTAATTGGTGCGATTGAGTCGGAACGCGCTCGAAAAAGCTGTTTACTCCCTAATAATGCAGAAAGCTGTTCTCCTACTAACCTCCTTTTTTTTGGATTCTCCGGGTCATCATGCACGTAGTCATCTACTTCTTTACAAGTTCAGCTTTCCAGTAGCTCTGAGATATGAACAAATTTACCGTTAATTACCAGTCCATTTCTTCTTCTTATACACTGTTTTCCAGATCTTTCATCTCTATACAAATTTGGTACAACTTTTTACGTTGTAGAACCGATTCTTCATCCAAATCTTCAGCAATGAAAATTTTGGTGCCTTTTAACTTATTGGCATTCCAAAGTATTTTTCTTCACCTAGCCCTCTTAATAGACTCATTATGTCCGTATGATCAGGAAACGATAGCTGATGCTAACCATTTAATACTAGAGTGTCAAAAATATACAATTGGTAGAGATCAATTGTGGAAATCGTAAATACAAACGAATTGTCCACTACCACCAAACTTACGTATGATTCTGAATCATAACAAATACGATATATTTAGAATTGTACAGATTCATAAAAACAAACCATATTGTTCTCTAAACACATTCACATACACAAAAATCAAAAGTAAAATTTCTATTAATGTTTTCTTCAAGATAGTTTTCTTATTAAATTTCCATCTAAATAATTTATAAGTCATTAATTTATAAATATATTTAAATTTTAAAACGTGCAAACCTAATAGGCCAAATAAATTAATAAACTATAAACAGTTAATTATCTTTATACCTTTTATATCATGGGTAGCTGCTGAAGGCCATCAAAAGATAAAAACAAAGTCAATAACTTTCTCCTCAGTGTTTTCAATTTGGCTTTGTTGTTTAATGAGGTGATTGTAAAAAATAAACTCTACTTTTTCTTTTAGTTCCTAAGAATATAGTTGCTTTAATTGTCCATGCCCTTCACATCACAGTATTTCTAAAAAATTTTACCCTCAGTGGGTCTCAAAACATACTGTCGGTCAAAACTCATATCTGGCATATTAAATATTCTTAATACTCATGTTTGCAATAGACAGTATTATCATTTCATTTGATTCAGACAAAAAGGAGGCATAAATATAGCATAAGATTCTATATAATGGAAATCATTTCAAGTTTGAATAATATCTTATAATATCTATAGTATCTTATGTTGTACTTCCGGTCAAGATACCTATATCAGTTTTTTTTTTTTATTTTTATTGAAACAAATTTCACACAATTTTATAGAATATTATGCGGCTGAAGTCACCATGAACTTACTGGCATTTGAATTTACTTACTGGGAATGAATTTGAATTTATGCATTTTTTTTTACCTTTAAGAGAATGTATTGCAATCGTCATAGTATATCAAGTTTTCACCGAAAATACAGGCTTTCAGATCCCTTGTCCAAAAGAGTGGTTCTTAGAAAATGATCGTATTTGAGTAAGTATCAAAAACGAACAACAGCAGAAACTTCAAACTTGACATTCTGTTTAGGTATTACAATAGGATCCGATAGGAAAGTATCAAAATGCTGTCAAAATTCCTTAACCGAAAGTACTACATTACTGAGTGGATTTTTCCGTTTTTCTGCGATTTTCTCCAAAACAGTTCCAACGATTTTCTTTAAACTTACTATATGAACTACATATATTAAGAGCGATAACTTTTATTTCGATGAAATCTCAGATAAAATTCGTTTAAGGTTGAAAAACATTGGTTGGCCGGAACAGTTTTTTACTTCTCTGTAATTTTCTCCATTAAAACACTAATGTATTTAATTAACTTTGGAATATTTATTATACACACAGAGCCCTATCACTTCCATTTGAAACTTTTTCCAAGAAAGTTCCCTGATTTAAGGGATTTTGTGAAATAGTTGTAATATTTCAACAAATTTTGAAGATATTGATGATATACGATAAAGCTTGACACAGATAATAATATTGAACTAGTAAACAATTTAATGATAAAATGACATGATGCTCAAAAAATGATACTAATTGAAGAGAAATTATCTATGTAATAAAAAAGGGTGAATTTATGCTTTTAATAAGTGATTTAAAAAATTGAGCTTCATAAGGATAGCTGGTGATATGATGAGCTGTAGTTGCCTTTCTTATCTTCGAAGTCTGGGTAATGAACAAATCTTGGTGATTGGTCTCTTGTATAATTAACCGTTTGCAGTTCTAATAGTCACAACTCTCACGTGACTATCGTCTCCTGGATGTGTAGCGCGTATTCTCGCTAATTTCCATACTGATGGAGGTAGGTTGCCCTCCATGAGATGTACAAGGGTACCAACCTTGATGTTTGTAGTCTCCCTTCTCCATTTCGTTCTCTGTTGAAGTTCGTTTAAGTATTCTTTGGTCCACCTTGACCAAAAGTGTTGTGTCATTTGCTCCACATGTTCCCAGCGGCTAAGCATAGAGGATTTGAGCTCACGCACATCGGGAGTGGGAACGGAGGTGGGAGGGGTTCCTATAAGGAAATGTGCTGGGGTTAAGGCAGAGTGATCTGAAGGATCAGAGGAGATGGGTGTGATAGGTCTAGAGTTGATTAAAGCTCTATTTGTGTTAACAAAGTTGTAAATTGAAAATATGTAAGTACTGATTTGTCAATAACCCGCCTTGAATGCAGTTTAACTTGTCGGACCTCGGACCCCCAAAGACCGCCCATGTGGGGAAAGGCAGGAGGCAAGAAGTGCCAATTTATACCCTCTATTGATGAGAAGTTGGCTAACTTCATGTTCCCGAGATTTCATTAAATCAGCAAGTTCCTTAAGTTGTCTGTTCGCTCCGACAAAGTTGGTGCCGTTGTCTATGTAAACATGTGCAGGTTTTCCTCTTCTTGAGACAAATCTCTTTAAAGCTGCTATGAATGTTTCAGTACTAATGTTCTCGATCAACTCTAAATGCAGAGCCTTAGTTGCAAGGCATATAAAGAGAGCCACAAATGTTTTGATTGTTCTGGCATTCCTCCGATTTGTGATCTTAGACAAGATAGAATCGCAATAGTCTATTCCTGTGGAGCTAAATGGTCGAGACGGTGTTACACTAGGGCTTGGTAGCTGGCCCATGAGCTGCTGAATATTAGATGGTTTTGCTTTAAAGCATGTAATACAAGATCGAAATAGCTTCCTGACTACCTGACGTCCTCTCACTGGTCAAAACCTTTCTCTGATTATGTTTAACATATCCTCTGAACCAACATATAAGTTCCTTAAATGTTCAAATCGAACAATTAGATCTGCGATCTTCTGATGTTGAGGAAGCAAGATTTGGCACTTCTGATCCGGGTGCACTTGTGCATTCCTGAGTCTTCCTCCAACTCGAAGAATTCCCTCCTCGTCTATAAATGGGTTTAGGGAGAGAATTTTACTTTTCGGGCTAAGCGGATGGCCCTTCCTAAGACGAACCATATCTTCAGTGAAAGTCTCTTGTTAAGTAAATTTAATAAAACATTTTAGCGCTTCATTGCAATCTTCACCATTAAGGAATCCGAAGGTTCTCTTTTCTGGTTTCTTTTTGCAATTCGATATAAAGCCCTTGCACTAGGCTACTATTCGTATAAGGGGCAATGATTTGTGATATTTCGGGATTAACAAACCCACGGTAGTCAAGCTAACGGCTGTTATGGTAGTTCTCCGTCTCTCCTCTGCGAGTCCGCTGCTTAGCACTGCTATGTCCTGAATGCTGTGGGTGAACTTCACAATGTCATCTGTAGAAGCCAATAAGGCCCATGCCACCAAAGTTGCGAGGTTTTAAGTTGTACGGCTAAGCATCCCCTTGATATTATATCAGCTGGATTTCCGTTACTATTCACATGCTTCCACTGATCTATTTGAGTTAAGTTTTGGATCTATGAGACTCGATTCGCTACGTAGGTGGTCCACTGTGAGGAGGGCGCGTCCCAATTAATTTTTAATTGCCATAAGTTTTGCATTATGATTTTTGCTATAGTGACAATCGGGCCAATCAGACCAAGAGGATCGAAGATGTGCGCAATGTCTCAATAACAATGATAGAATGGCTCTTTTAGTTATAACTCCATCTGGCTTTATTCTGGCTGTAGTGAACTGAAGTGTATCGCTTCGAGGATTGTAGATAACCCTAAAGTTTTCACTCTTGGCTCGTTATCTTCTTTAATCATAACAAATTCTTGAGAGATGTCTGGTGTTGGGAGGTGCTTAATAATTGCCTAACATTTGAGCACCACTTTCCAAGAATTCCTAACCAGCTTTTCAAGAATTTTTATGATTTCCCTTTGCTTCTGTAATGCTTCCCTTTGTAATGCTTCCTTTAAAGAATTGGCTCCGCTGAGGAGATCGTCTACATAAAAATCCTTTGCCATGGCTTCAGCCCTTGTATATGTCTGCTAACTCTCTGAGGGTTCATGTTGCTAGAAAAGCGGAGGATGTTATTCCGTATGTGACCGTTTGTAATTCAAAATATCTTATGGGTTCGCTCAGATTTTCTCGCCACAAAATGGTTTGTAATGGAATCTGAGATGGATACAGTCTAATTTGGCGATACATTTTTTCAATGTCTGCTAACATGATACTATAAAATCTGAATTTTATAAGAATTTCAAATAAAGATAGTTGCACGTTTGGCCCAACCAATGCTATGTCGTTAAGAGATTTTCTTGAATCAGTTTTGCAGGAGGCGTCAAAGACAACGCGCAGTTTAGTTGTCGTGGACTCCTTGAGAACTGGGTGATGTGAAATGAAGTATCGTGCGCAAGAATCATCGTTTGCTGCTGTTTGGGAAATTTCTTTCATGTGCCCGAAGGAAAGATATTCTAACATGAAGGTGGCATGGTCGTGAGATAGTTGGTTATATTGAAGCCTGCGTTCAGATGATAGAAGTCTTCTAGTGGCAATTTCTAGAGAATTTCCTAGACTTGATGGGTCTTCCTTTAAAGGGAGCATCACAATGAAACGTCCATTTTGATCCCTACTGGTAGTTTCTTTGGAGTGTTCCTAGCAGGTTTTATCTTCACCAGACAGTTCACTGCCTAGATCAGATTCTTCTATTCGCCAAAATTTTTCTATCTGCGAATTTAATTGATCATATGTGACTAAGTGACAGCTACTACTGTCAAATTCTTTAGTAATCCTTCCAATGACAATCCATCCGAACTTTGTAGATTGAAGCTTGAATTTTGTGTTTTGAATAGTGATGCTTCGATTTTCCAGGATGTCGCTCCAATCAAAGCATCAACTAAACCCGGCTTATAGAAATCTGGATCTGCCAATTATATCCCTTCGTGAACATTTTCCCTGTTGTATGATATAGGTAAAGTGGGCAAAGTGCCAGTTATTTTAGGAAAATGTAAAAGATTTAATTTTTAGATGTGTAGGTGCCGTCAGAAGCTGTTGAGCTATTCCTTTAATGGCGAGATTCACCTTTGTGCGGTGAAGACCTAAAGATTGAGCGAAAGATTCCGTTATGAAACTGGACATCGATCCCTGTCTAGCAAAGCTCTGCACTTCTTGGATTTACCATTTCTATCAAGGATGTGAATTACTGGATAGTGGGACAAAACTTTCTTGATTTTGACTTTTCGATGTATGGAATGATATAGATTCCTGAATTGTAGGCGGTGAAAGGTTTGTTAATGCCGGGTTCTGATTTGATGATGTTTTGTTTTGTTTGTCGCTGTGTATGATGGTATTGTGTCTTCTTGAACATTTCTTGCAATTTGTGGGGGACTTGCAGTCTTGTAATGTATGTCCTGGTCGGAGCCACTTTAAGCACAGTTTTAATGATTTAATTTTATCTGCTCTGGCTTCTGAAGAAAGCTTCAACATTTCTTGACAGCGGGAAATGTGATGTAGTTCGTTGCAAAGAGCGCAGAATGGTTGTTTAATGGTATTATTGCTGTCTTTAGTTGTTAAGCAGCGTTCTTCTTTAGTTTGTTCTTGAATCCTCCTTTAAATCTGTATAATTAATTTGATTCCTCGTTGCAAAGTTTCGGAGTAAAGAATGTTTGCTTAAATGTGTTTGTGCGGACTTGCTATTGGCATCTATGGAATTAAGAATTACACATTTTTGCTTGAGGAAAGCCTTTATATCTTGTAATGTAGAAAGCCTATCAGTTGGGGAAGCCTCTTGCCAATCCTTGTATGTGGTACTGTCTAGTTTGCTTGAAATCAAGTGTACGAGTAGTGTGCTCCATGATTTTACAGGTTGCTTTAAGCTTTTAAAGTTGATATGTGCTTCATGAAGTTGTAAACAATTGCCTCAGATGATAAGCGGATACATTTTCTATCTTTGGCATATCAAACAGTGCTCTAATATGTCGCAGAATTATCAGATTTTCATTGTGGAAGCGTTCTTTAGGCAGGTTCCATGCCTCTTGATAATTCTAGATTAGTTCAAAGGAGTTAATGACTTTTGCCACTTCTTCTACTAGTGAAGCCTTAAGGTAAAATAATTTTTGTACATTGGTGAGTGATGGGGTGGTTGTCTATGACTGACACGCAGAGATCTTGAAATGACAGCCAATCTTCAAGCGCACCGCTGAAATGCGGCAAGTTGATAGGCGGAAGTTTTACAAGAGCCTGAAGAGCATTTGGTTCGAAACCTTGAGGTGTGTTTGACGATTTTGGAAGTTGTTCGACTGCAGCCGTGAGGTCGAAGTATTGCTCTTCAAAGATAAGCCTTTCACTTTCTTACCCTTCTTCCAAGAGTTCAATTTCAGATTGTACTTCCTGAAATTCACTCCATGCCTCTTCAAGTTTATGTAATCTGATGTTGATTTGAGAGAGGTCTCCGGTTTTGAATCTATGCCTTCTAAAAATGTACTAAATCTATCGAAATATGATGTAATTTGATTTCTCTTTTTAATTAGTTTTTTTTAAAGGATTCATTATTCAAAATTCAAAACATAATTCAATATTGAAAGATTAATAAATTCTAAATGCGTAAAAAATATGAGAGTAATTGCGTGCTATTGGCAAAGCTGTGAATAAAGTTTATACCTAATGATTAGGAGAATAAAAAATGCTAAGTACAAAAAAAATGGAATAGAATTAAAGTAAAAAATTGATTAAATGCTTATAAACGTAAAATTATAAGCTGCTTAAGAAGGGATAATGAGAAAGGAAGTATTAGGATTGAAAAGTCACCACGCCACACTAACCGGATGATGCGTCACTCGGCCGCAACTTGCGCCATTTGATGTTGTGCTGGGCTCGCTTGCGCTTCTTGTTGGTGATACTCATCGAAATAATCTTCAAAAATTTCTTGTTGATGTGAAAATGTTTTGAATGTTCGTAAATTTAAATTCAGAAAATGAAATAATGTCCAGTTTGATCGGAGGACCAATAAAATGTGTGTGTTTATGATTTAAAGACAATAAAGATGTATATGTTATTTAATGGTTAACTGTTTAAATGGAGCAGGTATAAATGTCTTAACAATGAATGGTTGCGGGAGAACCCATACACGTAAGTACAAACTTTAAAAAACACTTTATTAGCAAAAACTGTTACAAATATAAATATGATCAGGACTGACTAGTTATAACTCCATCTGGCCTTATTCTGGCTATAGTGAATGAAGTGTATCGCTTCGAGGATTGTAGATAACCCTAAGGTTTTCACTCTTGGATCGTCATCTTTTTTTATCATAACAAATTCTTGAGAGATGTCTGGTGTGTGAAATTCTCTCTTATTCAAAGGAAATATATCTTTAGTGAATAGAGTACGGGTATGGTAGTTCGCATTTCAGCCTAAAGGGTGCTGCAATGTATACAACTTAAAATAATCTATTCGAATTAATGATATTTTACTGAACATAGACCTTTGTGGCTGAGAATGTTGTCTTGATAAAACAGAACTTTCTTCTTCACCTGGCACGTTTTCCTTAATTTTTGTTTTAACCGGCCCAAAAGATTTTTTTCTTTTATATAAGGGAATATGGTAAGATTCCCTTCTCTGTTAACATGAGCTCTTTTCAGCCCAAATAAGTTTTTCCTAAAACTTAATTTTTGATCCTCATTTTTTTTAACATTCTTTATCAAACTGGCTTTCAGAATATTTCTATAAATTATTTTGAACATGCAACCTACTATTAATACGAGTTTTCTAACCTATGTGATGAAATATACTCTCAATTTAAACAGAACCAGCTTCATGTTTTACAAAAGCCCTAAAGTGTTCAATATTAAATTCGGTTTTTGGTTTTCTACACACATTTATGCTGCCTTCGGATGGAAACATTAAATTTTGACTCATCACAAAAAATCATTCTTAACTCCGGATCCATATATATTTTCTTCGGCAAGTCTGAACCGTTTTTCCTGCTAAGTTCGTTTTCTAATGCTTTTCATTGCTATTTTCTCAAGAATCGCCTGCCTTTAATTACGTCCTCACTGGGGCAGAGTCTCAATTTCAAAATATTCAAGTAGCTCTGTTTTAATGGTTGGGGCACTTAATAGAATTTTGTCGTATTCTGCAAATAAGTCTTTCTCAGCATAATTTGATAAAAACTATAGCCTTCTTGTAGAATAGGAGCAACTTTATGCCCTATATATTTTTTGATATGCTCTCTTACTATTCTTACTAATATTTAACAATTCCCCGAACCTTCGGTGAGTTTTCCTATCATCTCGAATACAATAATAGCAAATTGTTGTAATTGTTGGCCTTTAGAAGTGATCAGATGTATCTGATTGTTGGTTTATCCGTGGCTCTACTGTTAAAATGTAGAAAAATTGCAGCAAGGTTACGAACCTTGAGCCTCTGAAGATTGACAAAATATTTGCCGAAACGTTGGGTTTTAAATGAAAAACATAAAACTATTTCGTGTTTTTTTTTTCTGGAAACTTCCTGGTCGATAAGCCAACAATTAGATACACCTAATGTAATAATTGCTTTACGTTGCTCTTAAGAAATTGAGCAACTCGAGGACTCACAGCGAAGTGGATTCGAAAGTGATAGATACACTAAACAAAACGCTATTTAGGATTAATATTTTTCTCTTTGATAAATGGAAAAAATGAGATTAGAAATGTGAAAGTTCCTCTGAATGAAACCCTTAAGTAAATGAAATTTCGGATTAGGAATGTACTGAATTAAGTTTGCTAGTAATATATACATTTTGTAGCTGTTAATAAAAAAGAAACCTTGCAGTCCGGAAATTTTTGTACACCTGATATAAACAATCATACAACAGATTAAACTGCAATCGTCACAGAAATTCAAAAATTGAATATTGCGTCATTATAACATATTTACATTTTTAGAGTGTGCTTATTCACTGGCGCTGGGCAAGTACTACTATACACTTTACCAATTTTCTTAGGTTTGATAATTTACGCCACTTATCATGATTGTGATCCTGCCATGAGTGAGGTAATAATAATTTGGATTAATAATTATTCGTGATATTTTAAGATTTATAAGATCTTTTTCATTATAAATATTTTAGTTATTAAAAGACAGCAATAAGTTGGTGACGTATTACATATCTGAAAAGGCTGTTAAAATTCCTGGTTTTGGTGGTTTATTTGTTGCAGGAATTATATCCGCATCTTATAGGTATATTATTATATATATTTTTAAGACTTGAATTATATCAGTTTTTTTATTTAAAATGTAAGTTTTTATTATACTTCTAGTACAATGTCTACAATAATGAACAGTGTTTCTGCAAAAATATTCGAAGATTTAGTCAAACCTATATTTCCTTGGGAACTGAGTATGGCACAATCAAGTTTAGTGATGAAATCTATAGTTGTAATTGTTGGTTCAGTCGTTACTTTGGGAACGTTAGCTATGAATACAAATAGTAGCGTATTGCAAGTAAGTATCTTGAACATAATTTATTCGATGCTATTGGAAATAAAAAATAAATATTTTTTTCATTGGCCCTTTTAAATATTATAAAGTTTTAGTATTATATTTAAAAAAACTTTAAGTGATTGTTAGAAGAAACTGAGATGACACAGTCATATCATATTGAGAAAGAGAAAAATGAAGTAAAGGGGAATTCTCTAATAAAAAATGATTAATTTTCAGAGCAAATCAAAACGATTTATATAAAATCAATACTAATTAGTCTCTAGTTCTGTCAAAAATAAACATATTTCTCATTAAAAAATAAGTGACAAAACTGGGATCAATGTCTTACGGGATTTCTGTTGGGATTATCTTAGCATTATGTTGTGATTCATAAATTTAAAACTTGATGTATAATATAGATCTAATTTATCGCTGCAACAGGAAAACTGCCTTGAATATTTATAATTAAACTTACTTGTTTTTATATTTTCAGTTTATATATATTCATTTCTTATAAATAATAATATTTATAATATATTTAACAGTATGTTTTTAATTACAGCTTTATTACACATTTAACAGCTTTACAGCCAGCTTCGTAATATTTGTTTTTAATTTTGGATTATTTTGGAGGAAATCTAATTCTAAGGTAAAAAAGTAAAAGGATGTTTACTGTATTGTTTTATAATTAAATTTTTGGGATCATTCATATCGCACTTAAAGAACAACTTATTTATTGATAATTAAATGTTAGTAACTTCTCCTAAAGTTTTGGTTCTTAATTTCATTCGGCTTACGAATTATTCAATCACGTTTTGGAGATAAATATCCTAATCGCGAATGACTCCACCCTTTCCACCAAGGCCGCCTTAAATGAATTTTTCCAGAGAAATATTTCGATAAATGTAGAGCTGCTTATAAGGATAGTTTTCGGAACCATGTATTATGGATAGTTTATGGAACCATTTTCGAGAATATCACAAGAAAGTGAAAAAAACCATTTGGTAAAGCGGTACTTTCAGATGACTGATTTCGTTCGAAACCTGATCGTGAGGCCCATTCTACCACTTAAATGTAAATATTAAGTTAAGTTGAGTTTTCACCGGAAATACACGTTCTGAGGTCCCTTGAGTACAAAAAAGTGATTTCTAGAAAATGGTCTGTATATGTGTGTGTGATTATCGAAAACCGTAAGTTGCAACTTAGTATTCCGTTTAAATGCTACTACCGCATCAGACAAAGAAGTTTTCGGGCAAAATCCATCTACCGGAATTTCCACTTTAATGAATGTTTTTTTCACTTTCTTACGATTTTCTCTAAAACAGGCAACAATTTTCTTTAATACTATTTATGTGAACTACACATGAAAATGCTGCATCTTTTATTTGAAACATTTCTTTGTGTAAGTGATTTAAGAGGGCTTTTGGTGGTGGGGTGGGGTAATGTTTTCATCTAAATGTGCTATTTCAATTTATTATATAATTGTGTAATCTAAATAGAATTAAATATATTGCCAATATTTCGAGTTTCAAGAAAATGAATAAACCGGAGTACTGAACAGTTGTTTCAGTTTTCGCGATTTTTTCCATAAAAACACCATAAATTACAAATTTTATTAAAGATTTATAGGATCCGAAGAGCGAAGAATCAGACATTAGTTACTCCCCAAATGGCCAGACTAGGGAAGGAGAATTCTATTTTCAGCAAGTTGAAAAGTTCTCGGCCTAAGCCATAGATGACACTGCTATAAGGAGTCTGTACCTTCGTTATCAATAGTAAAAGACAGCTGAGTTTAAACGTGGTAATCATCGATTGAAGACAATAAAGAACGACCAAAAACTGCACTACAGAAGAAAATATCACGAAGATAACAATATGGTTTTAGATGATCGACGATTAAAGGTGTATGAGTTGGCTAAGGCTGCAGGCATCTCAGAAGAAAGGGTACGGCACATTTTACACGAAGAGCTCAGTATGAGAAAACTGTGTGC
This sequence comes from Triatoma infestans, assembly GCA_011037195.1. NCBI lineage: Eukaryota > Metazoa > Arthropoda > Insecta > Hemiptera > Reduviidae > Triatoma > Triatoma infestans. The sequence goes on along the minus strand of JAAEAF010013419.1, from coordinate 52,758 downwards.
AAGATGCGGTACCACATTTGTTAAATGGTGATCACCAACAAATGAGGGGAATCGTGTTTCCTAACGTCGTTGTGCCGTTCTAAAAAGAATTCAACCGATTTTCCGCGCTGATTTGTTTCAATGGATGAAACGTGGGTTCACCATTTTACACATGAGTCAAAACAACAGTTCAAGCAAGTGGGTAGTAGTCAGTAGTTCTGCACCGAAGAAAGCAAAAACAACTGCATTGGCCGGAAAGGTTATGGCTAGTGTTTTTGGGATTCCAAAAGGATTCTTTTAATTGCTCCCTGTCAAAGGGTCAAACAATTAATGGGGAATACTTCGCACATCTTCTTGACCAGCTAGGTGAAAAATTAGCTAGAAAAGGTCCTGCTTGATTTGCGCAAGTGCTCTGAACGCTACTCGGGGGCCTTCATTTTCCTGTATGTCTGCCGTTGGAGTGGCTCCAACTCCAACCTTGGGCAAGCCAGTCTCCGTGCTCTCCAGCCGGCGTCTTACATACTGCTCTACCTCGCCTAACTTCCTCTCCATTTCAGATTTTAACTCTCTTGGACCTTTTTGATTTCTTCTTGGACCTGGTCTATTTCTCCTTGAACCTGGTCTATTTCTTCTTGGACCTTATTTATCTCCCTTTTTATTTCGTTCATTTCATCCTGGCCCCTCTTTATTTCTTTCATTTCATTCTGGCCCCTCTTTATTTCGTTTTTCATTTCTTTCATTTCTCTCTTCAAAAATGTCATCAGTTCCTCCATTTTCAACAAAACTGATACTAAACTGTTACCTGCTTAGAGATTTTATCCCACTTCTGACACCAAATGTAGCGTTTTTCCCTCTAAACTAGCTACTAGTTTAACTAGAGCGTGTCGCCAGCGCTTCCCAGCGGCTACTGAGAGAACTTGAGGTACATGCTTTCTCTGCTACTGCACTACATGGCTGCGTTACAGTATATTTAAATTTCGTTGGTTACCAGCCCATGAGGATGATAACAATACTGTATCATCAGCATATAATATCAAGTTAGGCTCCCTATTTGAATTTATACTAATTCTCTGTGCGCCACCATTATTGAAGTGGCCAACTATATCTGCAGTGAAAAGTGCGAATAATAATGGGCTTAAGACTTCCCCCTGAAGAACACCTTCAGAAATACCAATCTCACTAGACTGTCCAGTACCTTGCGAGATAACAAATATTGGATTCCTATACAGATTCATCAATACTCTCAAAGTTTTTCCACAAACACCCATATTGTATAATTTCTGCCAGAGCAATCCATGTCACACCGTGTCGAAAGCTCTTTTATAATCAATGAAGAGGGCAAATACCTTTGCTCTGAATTGGATGTCAATGGCTGCTGCCAGGGAAAAACCGCATCCCTACATCCTCGCCCTCTGCGAAAGCCAAATTGTTGCTCTGGCCACAACCCATGCTGCTCCACCCAGTCTGCAAGTCTTTTATAAATAATGCATGTAAGAAACTTAAAAACTGTGTTAAGGATGGCTATTCCTCTATAATTACCTGGATCTTAGGGTCTCCCTTTTATGAAGTAACTTCATCTTAATTTTGTCCCAAGAAGCGGGAAAGTGTTCATCGTACCAGATTTTATTAAAAACATTTAATAGGTAATGTGTCCATGAGGGTGGTAATGCTTTAAACAGTCATTAGGCATCAGATCCAATCCAAAGCCTTGTTGTTTTTATAAACGTTTATACTACACAATAGTTCATCATGCTTTATGTCTACATCCGGGATTGGATGAAAACAAAAAATAAAACCAAAACAAAAAAATACAGAAGTATATAGACATTTAGGAGAAAGAATAGTAGAGTAGAATTGTACCCATTCAGTAACTGAAATAGGACTGTCAGTAGTTTGTTAAATTTACATTTTCTAACAGCTTGCCAAAACTCCTTGGGATTTATATGAATTTTTCATTATAAATATTTTAGTTATTGAAAGAAAGCAATTAGTTGGTGACGTATTACGTATCTGAAAAGGCTGTTAAAATTCCTGGTTTAGGGGGTTTATTTATAGCAGCAATTTTATCCGCATCTTATAAGTACAGTATTATATTTTTAAGAATTAAATTAGATCAGTTTTTTATTTAAAATTTAAGATTTTATTATGCTTCTATTACTATATCTACAATAATGAACAGTGTTTCTGCAAAAATAGTCGAAGTAACTTCTCCTAAATCTTTGTTTCTTAAACTCATTCGGCTTATTCAATCAGTTTTGGAGATAAATATCCTAATCGCCAACAACTCCACCCCTTCCACAAAGGCCGCTTTAAATGAATTTTTCCATAGAAATGTTTCGAATAAAACTTGAGCTGCTTATAAGGAAATGTTTTCGGAACCATGTATTATGGATAGTTAATGGACGCATTTTCGAGAAAATCACCAGAAGGTGAAAAAAACCATTCGGTAAAGTGGTACGTTCACATTACTGATGTTGTCCGAAACGTGATCGTCAGGCCCATTGTAGCAATTAATGTAAATATTAAGTTTGAACTTTCTACAATTTTCCATGTTTCGATTTTCTCCCGAAAAGCACCGACGATTTGTAATGAGAGTCATTAAAGATTCATAGGACCCAAAGAGCGAAGAATCAGACAGTTACTCCCCGCACGGCCAGAGTAGGGAGGGATTATTCTATTCATATATAAACAGGTACAGAACATTTTTTTTAACAATCTTGCACATCAGTCATCGCTTTCTAATTACTTAGCCAGTCTGTCTCTCTCTCTCTATTATTCCCTCGCTACCTTATAATCTAACAGTGTAGATGTAGAGTCTTTGCAGCTTGTGAGTTTCTATTTATTATATCAGTGTTCAGCAAATCTACAAGTTTATTTCATAACATTCCTAAATCTATCTCTCTAATAATTTCCTCACATCCATTATAAATTTCACCATCAAAATTTAGTTTAAAACTTTTTTCTGAGAAATTCATTTAAAGAATTATTGGTGAGAGGGAGATTAAGCTTCCCTTCAAAAAACTCTGTATATTAAGTTTAGTTTTCCCATTGATATAAAACTGGAGACAAACATTTAAATAACTTATAAGTTTGAAGAAAATTTGTCTGTTACAATTTGGTTAACTGCAGTAAGAGAAAGCCGTGTTAATCTTAAAAAATTAATACTTTAAAATTGCATTTTAAGGTTTAGTTATGGAGAAGTGTTAATGGAAGTTAGGCTAACAAAATACGTTAACACATTCTAAAATAAATATTTTTATCGAAAATAGTTCATTTTAGTTCAGTTTAGTCATGGTTCTCTATTCTCATTAATAAATGGTATAACATTGTTTTTTCTTGAATATTTTGATAACATTTCAGCATGTTTTATAATTTTGTTGTCCTAACGCCCTTAACATAAATAATAAAGTAATAATTTCTGTATATCAAGAAATTTATCAAAATAAGTATTCGATTGATATAATTTGAAGGTATATAAAAATAAAAAACATATTTTTTTTTTTACTAAGCAAGGAAATAACTAAATATTAATATAAATGTTTACTTTTATATTAATATTTTTTTAATTTATTTATACAAACTTCAAGTTATATTTCCTTTTTGTTTACATTTTTTATTCATCTTTATTCTTCTGTTTCCAAGGCAACTAAGCTCCGACGGTCGAATATCCAAGAATATGTCTGTCTTAATAAGATTTCTTAGTATTATATTCTGTTTTCTAGTTGAATAAGAAAGACTATTATTCTTTTTTTTTTACATGGATCCCGAATTTTGAATTTTTTTCTTTTCCTATAAACACTGTTGATAAAGATGAAAGCAGCGTTAAATAGAATTCTTTCCAAGTTAGTCCCAAAGTTTTTTGGCTTTTAAGGCCCCTAATGTTGCGGCGACTCTTTTTACTATCTAATGGAGTTTGTCTCTGACCTCTTTTTTTTTTTTTTTAAACACCTGTATCGGTCATTTGAGATTTTCGGTATGTGGCTAAAATATTGAGAAGTGCGAAAAAGTTTAAGGGTACGGGAATATGGGTTAATAAAGGTTTGCCTTATGAGATTAGGGAAGATTTTCGAAAAATTTTTCCCGCAATATAAATCAAAACAGAAGTAAGAACCTTATTTTTTTTTTGAAAATTTTGATGATGACTATCGATAGTTAATTTGCACTCAACTGGTTAGTCTTGGAAGAATTTCGGCGATCATGCACCACAATCAGCTCAATAAGAAGAGCCAGTTACCCTTTAAAGTAATATAAATATAGAATATTATGAAATTCTATATGAAATCTGTAAGATCCATACTGATCCACGAATTTCAGTTTGAGCAGTATTATTCCATAGAACTTTCATAGAATCAAATAAGATAAAGATGCTTAAGTTACAGATAAATGCATTTTCATCTATTGCATGCATTTCTGTTTGCTATAGATAAAGTAAGCGCATGATACAAAAGAATACATCCCTGTGCCACTGTTGTCTTGTCAGTAATTCACTTGTTATTTATAACAGGCTGCTATAATAGGTGAGCTTGTAGGGTCTATAGTGTCAATATGGTCAAGTGTGGGAGTACAGCTATAGATTCTGATAAAATTAGTTATAGCCCAAAAATCGTCAGCATCGAAGGTTGTTCTCAAAATATAACTGAACATCTAAATTTAAAGTTAGTATACCATCTTGTAGGAGTTGGCTGTTGTGATTCATACAGAACGGTTACGTTTAGTGTGCTCTGCAATAAATTCATTTTTTCAGTGGTTAAATAAAGGTTTTTGAATCGGATTTTTCATGATATTGTGTAAAAAGTGTTTTTTAATCATTTTATGATGAAATTGGTTTTGCTAAAAATTGAAGAACAGTTTAATTACAGTTAATTAAATTAGCTAGATTCTTTTAATTTTAGAAGTTGAAATTTGGTTCGTCTCTATGTGATCAGTGGAGTGGGGGGCACCTGGTTTCTGATAACAACAGGTAGAGGGAGAACAGTAGCAACAGGTAGACACGCCCACTTTGTCACAAATCTAGTACTTGCATTCGTAAATTAGACTAATTAGAGGTATCTGCTACTCTCAAATTCCTATGTGTGGTCGTACACAGACTAATACAAAACAACAGGGTGCAGAACCGAGGGATAATATTGAGTTTACGGCAGCAAATATGGAAAATTTATTCGGCAAAGTAAATGAGGTGTTAGTCAAAATAAAACTCACTGCCTACAAGAGAAGATTTTAATAGAATTGAAACTCAAATTGCGAGCTTGGTAGATGAGCATACTGAGATAAAAACAGAATTAAATATGTAATTTAAAAATTCAAGATTTGCAACTCAAAAGTAAATTGGACAGTTATTTTTTTTTTCTAAACGTAAGAGACCGATTTTTGGTGGTATTCCCGTAGTAAAAGATGGAGAGGAAGTTAAGGTAGTTAAAAGATTTACATAGCAGTATTCTTGGTATCGAAGATGATATAGTAATTGATGGAGCTGTTAAAGTAGGAAGAAAAGATAATAATAACAGACCAGTATTAGCTGAGTTTGTCATGGTTGTGGCTAAAATATTGAGAAGTGCGAAAAAGTTTAAGGATACGGAAATATGGGTTAATAAAGATTTGCCTTATGAGATTAGGGAAAAAAAAAAAAAGTTATTAGAAGTAAGATACAAGATTAGAAGTGTGCATGCGGACGCGAAAATAGTGATGAGCTACGATTATTTAATATATCAGAATCGAAAGTTTCTATGGGAGGAAGGCTTACGTCATAAGGAGAAGATGGGATTGCAGTTTTAAAGAACCTCACCAATCAGCAGTTTTCAATGACCAGCCCGCAGGCTAATGATAGCTATAAACCAAAATAACTAAAAGCAAGCCGGCAGTGGACATCAGTTACTTCCAATGATATTTCTATTCTGTGCTATAATGTTTGGGGATTTAATAATAAAATAAAAAAGGTAAATTTGTTTAACTTTGTTAAAGATTTTGATATATTTCTTTTGTTTGAAACTCATGTTAAGGAAGAAGATTACATTTTATTTGATAAATATTTTGATGGATTCAAATTGTGTTGGGTCAGTGCTATAAAATCTTCAAAATTCGGTCATGCTGTTGGGGGGGGGGGCACTTTACGGTATCAGGATGATAGTAGGTTTTCAAATTTGTTTGAATTTATAACAATTGATATGTGATAACTTAATATATTGTAAATTAGCTGATTTGGTGTATTACATATATCCGGTTTATATAAATTGTAATAATTGGGATGCAGAGTTCGAGGTTATATCGGATTTTTTGGATGATCACTCGGAGTACAAAATTATTTTAATGGGGGATTGCAATTCTAGAATTGGTGAATGTCAAATTATTTCGAAAGAGTGTATTGCTAGGGGCTTGAATTAAATTCTGTTAGAAAATCAAAAGACCTTATAGTAAACTCTAATGGTAAAAAATTGTTGGAGTTATGCGACAATAATAAGCTTGTTATTATGAATGGTAGAGCTAAAGGAGATGAGCAGGGGGAATATACATTGATAGGGGGGGCCAGGCTGCTCAGTGATCGATCTATGTTGTGTAGATTCAGATATGGTAGATTATGTTGTAGATTTTAAAGTTATTCCTGAAATATATTCCGATCATATGCCTGTGGCTTTATTTATTTCGTTAAAAATTAAAATTAAACAGAACTGTATATTGCCGCTTCTCTCGTAACTCCGTTGGACTGATAAAGATAAAAAATATTTTAAAGAAAAACTAGTTTTAAAACAAGAGTTTCCTCTTGATCCGCAAAAGGGTGTGGAATTTTTTGTGAATGCAATTAGAAATAATGCAGCCCACTTGGGAAATAGTAATAGTAGTAACAGTAATAATTTTACATTTCATTCAAAAAAATCAGTGGTTTGACAGCGAATGTAGAAGGTACAGAATACAGTCATTTGCTTTATTAAAAATCTTTAAGAAAACCGCAACCCATCAGATTAAAGATCAATATACTTCAAAACTGAAACAATACAAACTTTTATGTAAACAAAAGAACTTTTATGTAACTATTACTCCGAATTATTGTTAAAATTTAAAAATGTAAAAGATAGTAAAGATTTCAGGGTAATAGTTAAACATTTTAAAAAAAGAAAGTTTTTAACTGGCTCTTCAATAACTTCTGATTGGATTGATCATTTTCACGGACTGCTTAACCCTCAGTTGTTTCGGCTCCTATTTTATATGGTCCACCTTTTAATGCCGTAGACTGCTTAGATAAACCATTTGAGTTTCATGAATTACGGGCTGTTGTAAATAAGGCAAAGAACGGTAAAGCGCCTGGCATTGACGGCATTCCTTTTGAGTTTTATAAATACAGTAATAAAAATTTTTTTGGGAATTTATTAAGTTTTTTCAACTTTCTTTATGAATATGTAAAAGTCTCCAACAGCTTTAGTAAAGCTATTATTTTCCCTTTGCATAACAAGGGAGACAAAATACAGTATCCAATTTCGTGGCATTTCTTTTATTGATACCATAGCCAAATTGTTTACAGGCCTCTTGTTAAATAGATTAGAAATGTGGGTAAATGAGAACGGTATATTAAACGAGTATCAAGCAGGTTTCCGTAAAGGATACTCTACCATAGATAATATATTTTGTTTGACGAATATAATAAAAATTATAACTGCCCAAAAAAGGAGAAAAGTATACGCGTTTTTTATTGACTTCAAGTCAGCGTTTGACTCCCCCGCAGACTGGCACTGTATTATAAATTATTCTCACTAGGCGTTTCAAATAAATTTATAAATATTCTCCAAAATATTTACTCGAATACCGAGTACTGTGTGTGGACCAATAGTGGAGTGACTGAGAGCTTCCCCGCTAGGATGGGTTTGCGGCAGGGTTGTCTACTCTCCCCTGCTTTTTGCACTCTTTTTAAATGATTTTTATGATTTTATTGGGGGTGGATTGTACATTGGTCAAGAAAATATACGATGCTTGCTATATGCGGACGATAGTGTCCTATTGCCTTCGGACCCGCGTGTGTTTCAAAAAATGATTGATCGCCTGGGAGAATATTCTAATAGGTGGAATTTAGCCATTAATCTGAATAAATCGAAGGTTATGGGTGTTCAGAAATGGCAGTAAATTAGCGAGGAAGGAAACCTGGAAATTAAATGGGGAAAATTTAGAAATTGTTAACTTTTATAAGTATCTGGGAGTCGGCCTAACCCCTAAATTATCCTTAACTCGTCACTTTGTAGAGAAGTTAAGTTTATCTAAGACAGCTATTATGATAACGTACACTGATTTGATTAATAATAATGATGTACTTCTGGGTGCTAGGTTTACTGTTTTCAATTCGGTAATGCGCGCTATAATTTGTTACGCTGCCCAAGTGTGGGGTTTTCTTCGTATCCAAGAAGTTGAAAAATTAAGTACCTTTTTCCTGAAAAAACTTTTCAAACTGCTTCTGAACACCCCGCATTATGTTTTAAATACTGAAACAATCTCAAACCCTCTGTTTCTATTTACGTTTAACTTGCACTATAAATATGTTCAAAAAGTATTGTCAGTGCCGGAACAACGCCTCCCGAGAATTTTAGCCAATACAATTATTAGTAAAAAATTATACTGGTTTAAAGATTACACGGATCTGTGTAGTAAATATAGCTCTTCAGATCAAGTAATTGAGTGCAACTGCGAGGGCTCAGCTGACATTTGTTAAGCGCTATTCAGACGCAGTTTAAAAGTAATTTAGTTAATGGTATGAATAATTCAAGATTCCATAAGTTGTATAAGGAATTAAATTTAGAACTTGCGTCTGATAATTATGTTAATGATGGCAACGCAATTGGTCTGATTAGTATCATTATGAAATTGAGGGGCCAGGTACTTAAATTGAATTTTAATGTGAGTAGCGATGTAGAAAATGTGGTACATTTTGTTGGTTCGTGCCCTGTATTGCAGGAATGCAGATTAAGATGGCTCGGTAAACGGTTTTTCCCCTTACAAGAAGTAATAAATTATTTAAATGGTCTTTATGGATGGGAAAAACTTTATAAATATACTGTCTCTGCATTGAAATATAGGTCATTTTTAATTAATAAGTTTAATTATTAGGCTGGTAATTTATGAATCTGCCCTCTCGTTAACTAATTTGTTATTCTTAAGAATTAAAAATTATTATTTTATGTATTAAAATAATTTTGGATTATGTCTAAATTTTGAAAATCAGTATTTGTTCATTTAAATATAATAATCAGTTATTATTAAATGTAGAAGAAGTTTTAATTTATGTATTTATTTTTGTTCTTATTCTAGATTATTTCTATTATGTATCCCTAATAGAGCAGTGTTTACTTTTTGTTTAATACAGAGCATAAATTTTGTTTACTGATGGTCAACTTGGCGGACGGACCTTGGTCCATGCCTATGTTGTGTTGTGATTTTGCTTATGTGAATTATGTAAATATGATATTAATAAAAAACAATTGTTATTATTATTATTATTATTATTATTGTTATTATACCATCTTGTATTAATTTTCTGTTTATATTTATATTTTTGAAATATTTCAACAGAGGAAAAATAATGTTTCAGCATGACAACAATGGGATATCGGGGTTATGTTCCATTAACTTTCTCTGAAGATCAAGCATATCCTTATCGGATTTCCTTTCATCTTATTATACCAATTGGATTTTTGGTTAGTGTTCTGGTTGGTTTTATTGTTACTTTATTTACATCAAGTGAAGTTTGTGTCGATGAAACTTTACTTATACCGCAGCTGAAAAGAAAATATAATAATACTACACGAACAGAGGAAGAAATGGAACAGCTAAATGTTCCGAGTTAATACAATGTTATTTAAAAAAATTAGACTTTATATTTTTTTTTTATAAATGGGTGCTTTGCAAGTAATTAAAATTAATTAAAACTAATATCAAAATCAATATATATAACCAAAATTGAAAGAAAAATTATGGAAACAAATTAAATGCTTGCAGAACTGCTAGACATTAATTACATTATTCCTAAACATATGAAAATAATACTACAATATTTAACCTAGTCCACTATGAATTTCTTTTTAAAGAATTAAGCAATAAATACAAACTTAAATGATAACGAAAATATTTATTAATAAGAAAAGCAGATACAAATCAGTGCTATTTTGTAACAAACCAATGGTCATAAGACCTTCAGGTGAGCAGATAATTGAGATTTATATCTGACATAATATTCAGATCTTGATATAAAAACTTATACGTACATCTGCTACACTTAGCTGAAGAAATACCCTCAAGCTCGTATCTTGATTAATAAGTTTTCTAATAAATACTGTAGATTATTACTGACAACATTATCAGCAATTAATCAAAATATTGATTACATCAATATCTGTCAACAATTCACGAAACAATAATTAATATTTAAGTATATTTGACACATCCCCTTATTGATGTAGCTAATATATGTAGAGTCTTCAAGTCATCTTGTTTTCTTATTTTGTGTTATTCAGCGTTCAAAACGATTTTACAAAATGTTAAAAGTGAATTTAATTTAAATTTTCAAGGAATGAATGAAAAATTCCTCATCGTTTAATCGACTATTGTTTTGTGTGTATAGTCCGCTATGAGCTTGCATAAAATATGCTTAATTATTTATTAACAATTGCTTATGGCTGACAGTAAATAATTATGTTTGAAAGATTATACATATAATAATGCGATTAGCAATAATTGATAATTATTTATAATAATAGTTCTCCTAGAAAGAAAAAATCTATGGGCAACGGCTGGAATCGAACCCGGGTCCTCCGCGTAGGAGTCTAGTCGCTAACCACTTAGCTATCCCTTCCCTTTAGATAATTCTTATTATTATTTTGTTTTTTAAGGCGGTTCAACTTCTATAGTCACTAGCACCCGGAGCATTCTCAGTGCACTACCGGCCTACGGACAGTGTTCTCTCGTTACAGACAACACTATCCATCATCAAACAGTGAGGTAGGGTTCCTAGGAAGAAAAAAATCTAAGGGTTGCACTGGACTCGAACCCGGGACATCCGCATGGGAGTCCAACGCGCTAACCACTTAGCTAATCCCGCTCCTTGGTAATTCTTCTTCTTATTATTATTAAATCTGAATGGCTATCGGCGTGGGACCTAAACCAATATGGCTATTATCCCTCCAAATCATCCCCCTAATTGATCTCCCCCGGCAGTCTTCCCGTCTGTCTTCAATATCTTTCAACTCCACCTCCTCAGGCTTTCCCGTGAGGTGAAACTCCTCCAAAAACCGAAATCAAGTACCAGCAAAACGGGGGCAGTGTTAGTGTTTGAAATCGTCGGCATTTTTATGGAGAAAATCACAAAACTAAAAACCTATTCAGTAAAGTCGCACTTCCGGTCAACCGATTTTCTTCAAACTGGGAATTTTGGCAACATATATAATTCTAATAATTATTATTTGGTTGACAGATTTGTATAGCACATTGTTGAACTAAAATAGCACTTTAGAGGAAACCATAACCACACCTCTCCACCAAAAGTGCCCTCAAATGAATTTCCCCCAGAGAAATGTTTCAAATAAACGTTGTGGCTCATTGTATGTATACTTGATATGTCAAGTTTAAAGAAAATCGTTGGATTTTACATTTTATTAAGTTTAGATTTTCCCATTGATATAAAACTGAAGAAAACATTTAAATAAATTATAAGTTTGAAGAAAATCTATCTATTACAATTTTGTTAACTGCAGTCAGAGAAAGCCGCGTTAATCTTAAAAAAATTAATATTTTAAAATTGCATTTTAAGGCTTAGTTATGCAGAAGTGTTAATGGAAGTTTGGTTAATACAATGTGTTTACATTTTCTAAAAAAAAAAATATTTTATAGACTTTTCTCGAATATTTTTGATAACATTTCAGCATGTTTTACAATTTTGTTGTCCTATCGCCCTTAACACAATTAATAAAGTAATAATTTCTGTATACCGAGAAATTTATCAAAGTATTTGGTTGATATAATGTGAAGGTATATTGTAAGAGGCGCGCAGTTATATAAAATATGTTTGTATTAGAATAATTTCAAATAATATTAAAAGAGAGTGAAGTTAGAAAATTAGGACACTGCTGAGTCGATATGTACCACGCTGGCATAGCAGCTAGTAATTGAAGTCATTCTGGTGAGTGTCGCCGTGGAGTGAATGGTGATCCTGCACCTGTGGCTGATCCGCGGTAAGTCCTAGCGCAGTAAAGTATTTTAAAGGTAGATGTGCGTTTGGAATGCCAGAGTGGTAGTCGCCCAGCAGATTGGTAGTAGTAGTTAGTGGATAAGTGTTAGTACTTAGTTGTTAGTAAATAGTAAGCTAAGGGTTATATGATCGGGGTTTCTTGATGTAGTTGTAAGTGGGTGTCATATAGTTGCGTAGGTATATATAATATATATAACGGGGTATTGTTGTACTATTCGGGGTTATATGTAGTTGCATAGAGTGTTTAGTTAAGTAGTGTTAAGTAATTGGTTATAATAAATGGATGATTTCTGAGTTTAGTTAAATAGTGTGTAAGTAATTGGTCTGTATAGTTTGTTAATTTATAATAAATGTATGATTTCTGAGGGTGGGCTTCTTTGGGTTCCTTGGCCGAACCTTACAATATAAAAATAAAAAAGAAAAAACATTATTTATTTTTTTTTTTAACAAATCAAGGAAATAACTAAATATTAATATAAATGTTTACTTTGTGTATGTAACATTTGTTACATCACAGAAACTTAAAACTTCTTTAGATGATTTAAGACAAGAAACTAGTAATTTTTAATTTTTTTTTTTTTTAAGTTTCTGTGATGAAGGGAAAGAACGTGTCTTTGCCTTTGTGGTAGTGAGTTTTTTGCTTGGATTTTTTTTTTGCTCAATTTCCTTTAGCACAAGTACGCTTTTCTGAGGTGACTGACGTGGTAGACTCGTTATCGGACCCCAGTGCATGTTTGATCGCTTCTTTCCATTTACAAACTGATAAAATTAAACTGATTACAAAATAAACAAAAATATATAAGTGAAATACAAAAAAAAAAAGGAATGACAAAAGAAATAAAAAATAAAAAGAATAAAACAGAAAAATGAAAAAGAGTCTATTAATTTTGTTTTAATTATAAATGAAATTCTTAAAAACATAAAATTCTTAGGAACAATACAGTTTTCTGTCTCTCTCCTCCCTCCCTGTTGATTACGTCAGCAGTGAATGCTCCCCACTACCTAAGTACATTATTCAGAAGGTCACTTATTTTGACTGCCCCAAAAGCAAAAAAGTATGTTTTTATTTTTTGCTACGGAGGGCGATGGCGGTCGAGCAGCATGTCGCTAGGGAACCGGTGGCCCGTGCGAGTTATGCCGTGGGGCAGTTGGACCCACCTGCAACCTCCCCCCCCTAAAGCCCGAGGGTCTCTGATTGTGGGGGGGCATGCTTCCGATGCGGGCGGTCGGGACACTTTGCAAGGGAGTGCCGTTCCCTACCCAATTCAGGGGGCGCGAATAAAGCTCCATCCCGGAACCGGGCTCCCGGGCCATCTTTATTTGTGGGCAGCGGGGTCATCTAGCTCGCTGGTGTGGAGCGGGGAGCAAAGTGGGCACCGCCACCGTGGCTTCCGAGGTCCCAAATGGGGTCGATCTGGCCGTTGCCCCGACGCCAGGTCGCTAGACCCAAGGGGTACTCTATCAATTACTAACATTCTATTGCCGAGTGGGGGGGGGGCTAGAGGTCAGCATGGATATTAGCGGAGCGGCCTACAGGCTGTTGATCGACACTGGTTCTGAAATTACGATACTCCGGCGGCCGGTACGGGATGTTCCACTAGAGCCCACGGCCGTCACAGCCAAGGGAGTAACGGGGAGCCCGCTGGGGATACAGGGGCAGCAGTTGGTAAGGTGCACCTTTGGGGGGAGGACTCTCGCCCATCGAGTGTACATTTCGGAGCTAGAGGCGCAGTTGGACGGCATACTGGGCCTTGACCTGATGAAAAGATTCGGCCTTATCATAGATCTAGGTCAGCCAAGGGTGGAAGTGAAACCAGTACAGGTAATCGATTCGGGAGCCAAGGAAGCGAGGGGCGAACAAGAATTTTATGCACTTAAAGAAGCGGTGGAGGATGTCATCAAACGCTGGAGCTCGGGATACCACAGGACCGGGACTCTTGAGGTCGGGGAAGCGAAGGAGGTGGCTGACCGCGCCGCCGCGATCTCTGAAGCCGGGGAGCATTCGAGGGAGATAGGAAGCTCCGAGTTATCTGTTGCTGAGGGGGGGCCCATGCCACAGGGGAACCCAGGGGTGGCGTTCGCAGGGGAGGCTCAGGCGAGCGAAGCGAGTAACTTGGATGGCGAGATCCGGTGGGTCCGTTCGCTGGAGGAGGTCTGTGTGCCACCCATGGCCGAGTGCTTGGTGCGACTGGCGATCCCAGAGGGGGCGAAGGAAGAAGTGATAATCGAGCCGGTCGAAGTGAAACAGAAGGGAGTACGAGTGGCACGGGTCCTTGGTACCGCCACTCGCAGGCGTACTAAGCTAGTCAACATGACGAATCGGGAAGTAACGATAGACCGGAATCAAGTACTGGGATACGTTGAACAGCTGGACGATGGATGGGCGCTGTCCGTGGAGGAAGGGGTAAATAGCCCGAAGAGCCCGGAAGTGCTGGCAGCCTTCAAGGAGAAGACTGGGCACTTCTCGGCGGAGGACCAACAGGCCGTCCTCGCTGTCCTAGAGAAGCGCGCTGGGGTGTTCGAGGACCCAGGCCGTGACGGTCGTGGGTGTGCGGTAGAGGTGTACCATCACATACCGACCGGCGACGCCCGTCTTGTGGTGAAAAGACCCTACCGCGTCCCTTACCATCAACGGGAGGAGATGAAAACCCAGATCCAGAATCTGTTACATCAAGGAGTCATCGTACCGTCCGTCAGTCCCTGGAGTGCCCCTGTGGTAGTGGTGAAAAAGAAGTCGGTAGCGGGAGAGGGCGAACAATGGCGGTTCTGTACCGACTTCCGAGGCCTTAACGCCGTGATAGCAACGGATTCGTATCCCCTGCCCCTGATCCAGGAGACCTCAGAAGGACTAGGAAGGAGCGTGTATTTCACAACCCTAGGCCTGGCTAGCGGGTACCATCAAATTCCTATTCACCCCGCGGATGCGCACAAGACGGCGTTCACTACTTCGGAAGGACATTTTGAGTACGGCCGGATGGCTTTCGGCCTGTGCGGGGCGCCGGCTACCTTTCAAAGGCTAATGGACTGCCTGCTGGCGGAGGTAAAGGGGGTGGAGTGCTTTGTTTATTTGGATGACGTCATCATTTTCAGTCAGACAATACCGGAGCACGCTGCTCGGCGGGACCGTGTGCTGGGGATTTTCGCCCACGCCAACCTGAAAGTCCGGCTGGCTAAGTGCAGGTTCGCGCAGTCGGAGGTGAGTTATCTGGGACATCTAGTCACGGGTGATGGGGTAAAACCTGACCCTGCGAAGGTGGAAGCGATCCGCAAGTATCCTGTGCCGCAGCAAGCGGGTCAGGTGCGCGCGTTCCTGGGCTTGGTGGGCTACTACCGGAGGTTCATTGAAAATTTTGCGGCCTTGGTGGCGCCACTGACGCGACTGACCAAGGAGGATGAGCCGTATACTTGGGGACCAGGTCAGGAGGCCGCGTTTGCCTCCCTCAAGCAATGGCTGTGTTCAGATTCCGTACTCGTCTATCCGGACTTTCGAGAGCCGTTCATCCTGGCTACCGACGCCTCTGGCGTCGCTGTGGGGGCGGTGTTGTCACAGAAGCGGAACGGCCAAGAGAGACCTATCGCCTATGCAAGCCGGCAGCTCAACCGCGCCGAGACGAGATACGCCACAATCGAGAGGGAGCTGCTCGCGGTGGTTTGGGCGACCGCCCAGTTCAGGTGCTATTTGTACGGGCGTCGGTTCACCTTAGTCACGGATCATGCGCCCCTACGATGGTTGCTGAACCTGAAGGACCCTTCATCCCGGCTTATCCGCTGGGCGCTGAGACTGATGGAGTTCGATTATGAGGTCGAACACAGGCCGGGGAAGCGGCACACCAACGCGGATGCACTGAGCAGGGTCGTTCAGGCGGTAAACGTGACTCCCTGGACCAGCGGGAGCGGGAGCGCCTAGCGGAAGAGCAGCGGCGCGAGGGGTGGTGCCAAACCTTGCAGGCTGAGCGACCCACACATGTGGTTGAGGACGCGGACGGGGTGCTATATTGGACCAAGGATGGGGGCCAGTCAGGGAGGAAGTTGATGGTCCCTGGGGCGTGGAAGCAGCGGGTAATCCGGCAGTGCCACGACGAACCATGGGCGGGCCATCCGGGAGTCCGCCGGACACAGAAATTGGTGAAGCTAAGATACTATTGGCCCACCCTGGCTCGGAACATCAAGGCTTATGTGTCCGGGTGCGAGGCCTGCGCTCGCGGAAGAGTCCCGCCGGGCTCCGTGTTCCCATCGCTGAATCTTACGTAGCGTCCGCCCCATTCGAAATGGTGTCTATAGACATCGTAGGGGCCGCTGCCGTCCACTGGGAGGGGGAATCGATCCTTACCTGCATCGACCACTTTAGCCGCTACGCTGAGGCCATCCCTCTGCCGGAACAGACCGCCCTTGCGGTGGCCAGAGGGTTCGTGGAGCATGTAATAGTGCGGCATGGGGTGGCCCAGCGCCTACTCACCGACCAGGGACGCAACTTCGTTTCAGACCTCATGAAAGGGTTGTGCAAATACTTGGGAATCCGGAAGGTTCAGACAACACATTACCATCCTCAAAGCAACGGCATGGTGGAAAGGCTCCACCGTACTCTCGTGGATGCGCTGTCCCATTATGTGCGCAAGGACGGACGGGACTGGGATTTGTGGGTGCCGTTCGTCTTGATGGCATATCGGGCGACCCCTCACTCTGCTACGGGCTATTCCCCTAACCGTGTAATTTATGGGCGAGAACTTCCGGCCCCCTTCGAATGCCGAGTAGATCCACAGGAAGAACAGGAACCGGGCCGCCGCCTTGAGGAGGTCTACCGCGAAGTGGCTAAGCGGAGCAGGAGGGCCACGGAGGAACAAACTCGGCAGGCTAACCAGGGCCGACATAGCCGACTCCTAGAGGAAGGGGAGTATGTGTTCGTATACAACCCAGTGCCCGGACTCGGGGTGGCCAAGAAATTTTATAAGCCCTGGGAAGGACCTTACCCGGTTGTGCGCCGTCTCTCAGGGGTAACGTACCAGTTGCGTATCCAGGGAGAACGGCTGATGACCATCCACATCAACCGGCTCAAGTCTGCAAGGCGAGGGGTGCCAGTGGAACCCCTGGAGTTAACTGAGGCTATGGCCAACGAAGTCCCCACTGGGAGCGCTACAGAGCGGCCGCTTAGCCCGGAGGCCGACACAGAGGAAATTGCCATTCCCCCGCGGAGCCCCAGCCCCGAACGAGGCGAAGCCGTTCACCCTCTGCCGGAATCTAGGGAAGCAAGGGACGTCCAGGGGGAGTCCAGCTCCCCCGTCGGGAGCTTGGGAGACATGACAGAGGAGTTTTCCCGATTGTGGCCAGAATCACCAGAGGCGGAGGCACGGGGGGACGCTGATTGGGAGCCCGCTACACCAGTGGTCATTAGACCAAGGTTTCCCTACCGCCTGAGGCGACGGCGAGAAGCCCGAGAACCAACTAGTCTACACGTTGCAGTGGCTTAGAAGCGAGAAGTCTAGTGTAGTTATATATAGCGGCCTTAGTGAATTATTCTATGGCCTTAAGAAATTCAAGGTTGGTCATGCTCAGATATAATTGGAAGTAAAAACAAAAAAAAAATGTCTCAATGTATCAGTAAATAATGTATGTAAAAAAAAAAATGTATGAAAGTATAAAATGTTCATGATTGCTGGTCGACTACACGGTATTCTGGTCAGATAAGAGTAGTCAGATAGTTCTGAGCCTATCCCAAACAAATACAAGAAAAAAAAAAAAAAAAATACCCACCACCTTTTCTGCGCTAGGCTAGAGCTGATTTCAGGTAAAGGAGATGGATATCATCTACCGTTGCTATTCGTGGCCGCGGTAAACGCCATGGCCGGTGGGGGTGGCCATCACTCTGCTGCGATACGCCTTCCTAGGGTGCGGCACGATCGTTTTAGTTTAAAGAGCTACTAATTTGATCTTCAGTTCAGTTTCTGTAACAGTTTCATTTAAAGGCGTGACAATGTTTCTGGCCTCCGGGTATTGACCCACATGATAATCCACCAATGCCAGATCTGAGCGCCAGATGCGGCTGAAGAGGCGTATACTGGTAATGAGGCAGCCAGCGGGTGCAGCAAGTTCCACCAGGTCGCCCCGTTGTCTTTTCAAGGGGAAGGCCTTCCGAAGAGTGAGACTTCTATGAAAAAGGGAGTGACATGACCCCCCCCCCTAAGTAGCAACACCAAAGGAACCACTAAGAGAAGAAGGACCACTACCACCTATTAGAATAGCTGAGCAAGGCCCAGAAGTAATTAGAGAGGGCGCCGCAGATCTGCGATCATGGACGAGGGTCCCACCCTGGCAATAACAACCTGACAATTCCCTGAACATACCAGTTGCCGTCATTTGGAAGGCAATAACCGCCTTATCCATAGCTAGAGGAGTGAGGAAGAATCTAGATCCAGCAGAGGCACACTTTCGATATGCGTTCCAACCGGTGAAGGCTGCAGCTGCGAAATATTGATTGGTCCGCAAAGTGAAGCTCATGGAGCTTCACTTTGTGAAAAGGGGGAGTAATGTAAGAGGCGCGCAGTTATATAAAATATGTTTGTATTAGAATAATTCCTAATAATATTAAAAGAGAGTGGAGTTAGAAAATTAGGACACTAGCTGAGTCGACATGTACCACGCTGGCATAGCAGCTAGTAATTGAAGTCTTTCTGGTGAGTGTCGCCGTGGAGTGAAGGGTGGTCCTGCACCTGTGGCTGATCCGCGGTAAGTCCTAGCGCAGTAAAGTATTTTAAAGGTAGATGTGCGTTTGGAATGCCAGAGTGGTAGTCGCCCAGCAGATTGCTAGTAGTAGTTAGTGGATAAGTGTTAGTACTTAGTTGTTAGTAAATAGTCAGCTAAGGGTTATATGATCGGGGTTTCTTGATGTGGTTGTAAGTGGGTGTCATATAGTTGCGTAGGTATATATAATATATATAACGGGGTATTGTTGTACTATTCGAGGTTATATGTAGTTGCATAGAGTGTTTAGTTAAGTAGTGTTAAGTAATTGGTCTGTATATCCTGCTAAATTATAATAAATGGATGATTTCTGAGTTTATTTAAATAGTGTGTAAGTAGTTGGTCTGTATAGTTTGTTAATTTATAATAAATGTATGATTTCTGAGTGTGGCCTACTTTGGGTTCCTTGGCCGAACCTTACAATATAAAAATAAAAAAGAAAAGACATTATTTTTTTTTTTTTTTAACAAATCAAGGAAATAACTAAATATTAATATAAATGTTTACTTTGTGTATGTAACATTTGTTACATCACAGAAACTTAAAACTTCTTTAGATGATTTAAGACAAGAAACTAGTAATTTTTAATTTTTTTTTTTTTTAAGTTTCTGTGATGAAGGGAAAGAACGTGTCTTTGCCTTTGTGGTAGTGAGTTTTTTCCTTGGATATTTTTTTGCTCAATTTCCTTTAGCACAAGTACGCTTTTCTGAGGTGACTGACGTGGTAGACTCGTTATCGGACCCCAGTGCATGTTTGATCACTTGGTTCCATTTACAAACCGATAAAATTAAACTGATTACAAAATAAACAAATATACATAAGTGAAATACAAAAAAAAAAAAAAGAATGACAAAAGAAATAAAAAAAAATCTGGTGTGAAACACTCACACAACTTTCTCTTACTCCAGTTCTCAAAATGATAATTGACAAATTTTATAGTTTGTGTACCAAATTTAATGAAATTCGTCGAAAACTGAAAAAAAAACTGTTCAGTAAAAGCGCACTTCCGGTTTACTAATTTTCTTGAAACTTGGAATTTCAGCCATCCATTTATTTCTAACTAATTATGTTTGGATGATAGAATTGTATAATCAACTAGGATAGCACTTTAGATGAAAATCTAACCCCACCCTCCCTAAAAGTGCCTTAAAAGAATTTTCCCAGAGAAATGTTTAGATAAAAGTTGTAGATCTTTGCATGTTTAGTTTATATACGAAGTTTCAAAAAAATCGTCGGAGCCATTTTTGAGAAAATTGCGAAAAAGTGAATAAATCATTTAGTAAAGTGGTAAAGTAAACGCACTTCCGGTTATCGGATTTTTTTCAAACTCGGAATTTCAACAACATATTTAATTCTAATTAACATTATTTAGATGACAGAATTGTGAAATAAACTGAAATAGCACTTTAGATGAAAACCTAACCCCCCCTCCCCCAAACGTGCCCTTCAGAGCATTTTCCCGGAGAAATGTTTCAAATAAAAGTTGTAGCTCTTTGTATGTGTGGTTGATGTTTGGAGTTTAAAGAAAATCGTCGGAGCCATTTTTGAGAAAATCGCAAAAAAGTAA
Organism: Triatoma infestans; assembly: GCA_011037195.1. NCBI lineage: Eukaryota > Metazoa > Arthropoda > Insecta > Hemiptera > Reduviidae > Triatoma > Triatoma infestans. Next base: position 32,263 of record JAAEAF010013419.1, on the reverse strand, counting down.
AAAATCTAACTAGTAAAGTGGTACTTCCGGTTGAGGAATTTTGACAGATAACGTACTGTCAGATCCCACGGGTGATGCCTAAACGGAATATCAAGTTTTAACTTTCTACGGTTTTTTCGTTTTTGAGCTATGCTATTCACATACACACACACACACACACACACACAGACCATTTGCTAAAAACCACTTTTTGGACTCAGGGGACCTCAAAACGGATATTTCCGGTGAAAACTCGATATCGAAAATTTGACACGATTACAATACTTCCTCTTACTAGGAGTAAGAGAAAGTAATAAAAAGAATAAAACAGAAAAATGAAAAAGAGTCTATTAATTTTGTTTTAATTATAAATGAAATTCTTAAAAACATAAAATTCTTAGGAACAATAGAGTTTTCTGCCTCTCTCCTCACTCACTGTTGATTTTGTAAGAAGTGAATACTCCCCACTACCTAAGTACATTATTTACATGGTCAATTATTTTGACTGCCCCAAAAAGCAAAAAAGTATGTTTTTATTTTTTTCTAATGAAAACAAAAGTTTAAAATGTTTTTATAAAAAAAAACTTTATAACGTGGCATAAAACTTTAAAATGTTGGAGCAAAAACTTTATAAATATACAGAAGAAACAAACAAAATTAAATTTGAGAGTGAAACCCTGCTATAACATTTATTTTGATAATATCTCAGATAAAATTCATTTAACGTTGAAAAACATTGGTTGGCCGGAACAATTTTTTAGTTTTCTGGAATTCTCCTATTTGCTTTTATTTTAAGAAATGAATTTTTACAATTTAAATAGCATCTATAATTTATTTTAATATATAATAATTGTTAGATTAAGGCACTAATCTATGGCAATTATTGCTGAAGGTAAGCGGTATTTTTATACAAACCATTATACAAAGCAATAAGTTAATTATCTTTTGTTTTAATATGTCTGTCAGTATACTTTTTAACATTATTGAAAAACAAACTTTTCATAATTCTAAATTTTGTTTACTTCTATTCAATTATTGCTTTATTATTTTTATGATAAAAAAAAAATCAGATATAAAAATTAATTTCGGTAAGATTTTTATAACTTTTCCATATTTAGCATAGCCTAATAATCTATATTATATATATGTATTCATTGACAAATAGTAATGTTGTTTTGAATTAATATTTTATTTGAAGTTTTGAGTATAATTCAAGCAGATAAATTTTTAAACTATGGATATTCAAGAACCGATTCAATGGAGTTGGTTAGACTATACAGTCTTTTCACTGACACTATTAATATCTATTTTTGTTGCTTTAATATTTGGTTTTTCCAAAAACAAACCGAATACACCAGATGAATATATTTTTGGTGGTAAAAAAATGCCAGTAATACCGATTTTACTTTCAAATGTTGCCAGGTAAATTTGCTTAACTTAAAAGTAAAAATTGTATTAACTGTAGAATAGTAATAAATTTTTGTACACAATTTACAGTTCAGTATCAACTGTTTCAATTATTGGTTCCACGAGGGAAGCATATTACTATGGACTGCAATTGATATTTGTAGGATCTGGAGCAATAGTTGCCACCTTCCTTCTGTATTTCTTTTATCTACCAGTATTTTACAATCTTAAATTTGTATCGGTTTTTGAAGTGAGTAGAAATTTATAATTGCAAATATTTTTATAACTAAGTCTTTAATAATTGTTCTATATTCTAAATTCATTAAATTAATTTGACTAATTATATCAGAACCTTAGAATTGTATATTAGTGTTGCAACAGATAAAACGCAAAGCTTTACAAGTTTTACTTTCAGATGTATTGTGATTTTGCCAAATTTTGGAATTTGAATTATCACTTGAAATATGTTTTGAAGATTCCTGATTACGAAATGTGAGAGAAAGATTGAATTATCCGCGTCTGCGTTTTTTGTAAACAACAGATTTAGATAAGAAAGTGGTGACTGAATTTCATTCCACCGCGACCTATACTAGGAGGTCTATTGTGACTCCTCAATGGTTATAATATGTCCTCCAACTTCGCTCTTCTAAGCAGGCCTACCAAAATTAAATTCTTCTCAGCCTTACACAATCGGCACATCGCGTCGTCTATAAGTAGTAGCTGGTGCATGTGTCTATTCAGCCTGCAATGCTCCGTTAGAAGACCAACTGTTATCCTTATTACCTTCCGGCTATGGTTCAGTAGATCCCTGGTGAATTTAGGCAAGTGTTTCTTAATAAAGAGTTTCGCCTGCTTCTGACCTGATGTTCCCTCCCACCTTTGCAGACGCGTTCTTCTATCCAATTTTTGGTAGAAGTTTAGATCAGGTACGTGGATAGACGCAGAAGAGTTTGAGACTTATAAAAATGTTCTTCGAGCTCTTTCTCGCTAGGGCATCTACCTTCTCGTTGCCCAAAAACCCTGCGTATCCCGGCACACAAGCGAGTGTTAGCTTATTAAACCCACTTCGGTTTGGGCCGTTAGGCAGAACGACATCAGTCGCGAGACTACTTAGTGTGAGGAAAGTGCCTTCAAGTCAGCCTGGCTATCGGAGTATATATCGACTCTCCTCCCCACTAGTCCTTGCCTTAAACTCTCCTTAGAACAGAGCTGTAACGCCACCACTTTGGCCTGAAAGACCGTGGCGTTTTCCCAAACTGGCCTTAATTTGTCTTGGCGCCGTCCGTATACTAGACCGAGTTACCAAGCAATAGTGTGCCAATGTACCATTCACGTCTGTTCGGTATTGCAATGTGAATTCCTGTCTGTTGGCATACTAAGTACATGGTCGGCCTTAATTTCTTCAATCAACCTCTGATTGGTATCGGCCCTAAAGGAGCCTGAGCATTCCAATTCTGGCTTCGTCTTGGGCGAGAATATGTAATGGTGGTAAGTTAGGGGGGGGCCTTTGGATCCCTCCTAGCCATTCCGCCCAGAGTCTTGATTCTCCAAGCAGCGATCCATTTATGATCATAGGTATAATGACCCTTGTGTTTCCAGTTTCTTCTACAAAGCCTTCTGCACCTACCAAATGACACGTTGGCTTAGAGTGCAGTTCTATCGATATGTTGGTGCCAAGTGAGGCTGCGTTCAAAGGGAATTCCAACGCAAATGGAACTGGAATGTGTCCAAGATTGTGTCCAATGGAATGTGTTTATTAATTCAAGTCCTTCCAACTTGTGGCGAAACGTGAAGGGAAGTATTACGGTTTTATGGGGGTTTATGGACAAGTCCTCTGGTCTACATCAGTTCCTGACCATGTTTAATGCAGCTTGCATTCGACTGAGATTGTATGGGATATTTTCCTCTTATTACAATCGCCAAATCACTCATCGTGAACTTACCATGAATTCTGACCTTTACTGTCAACAATTAGATAGAAAATACTATAAAATGGCCCAGCGTTATCCAGCTTTGGTCAATAGCACACAAGTTTTGTTAATGCTCGGCCACACACCTCCCTAAAGAAAAAATTTACACACTTGATGGCACTGAAATTATTTTACGTCCATCCTGAATTGCAGACCATTTGTTCTATCCATGGTACACTTTCTTCGCGATAGAAAATTTAATAACTTCACCGAAGTTGAAACTGGGTTGCAGAAATTATTTGATTCCACACCCAAGGAATTGTATCAGCAAGGGATCCACCAGCTGCCAGAAAAATGGCTCACAATACTCATTAAAATTGGATACAGTGTGAACATTAATAGAAATTCATAAACGCTTAGAAAAAATTGATTTTTATTGGAATCCTCATTTTTTTTCTTACAAATCTTTAAATTCGGTGAAAATTAAGTATGTTTGTAATATCAAATAATAAAAAGTAGGTTTAGAAATATCATGAAGAAAATCTGTGAACCCGAAAGGCGATTTTACAGAATAAGTTTTTCAGTTTATCGCGATTTTCTCCATAACGGCACAACTGTTTTCTTAAACTTATCTAAATACCTAAATCACTTTTATTGCAATATTTTCTCTCGAAAAATTGATTTGAGTGAGTTACTGGGGAACTCGGCTTCTCTGCTTAGTGCCAATTAGTACGAGTACCTTTCCATCACCGATGGGTATGAGACTAAATATTGTAAAAATGTCGACCTTTTTTTTATATACAACGCGCTAGTGCGCACAAGCAAATCTGATTACAGTGAATACAAATAATAATAATAATAATAATAATAAAAATAATAATAATGAGAAACCAATAATTAAAATAATGATAACAAAAATAATATCACTAAACGAATGGAGGAGCTACCCTCCATCACACCAAATCACTTCCCTGTCACTCGTTGAAAGAAGATCTCAAGGCCACTGACACTTTAGACGACGGGAGGGATTATAAGAAGAGGAAGCAACGTAGTCACGAACAGGATATTAAGGTCATTTGTGGGCTGTAAGGTTCGAGACAAAGTAGGGAGCGTTAACAATGGCGCGCTGCAATTTTTATTGGACATTGGAGCGCTTTGAGGAGCCCCAAAGTTCTGTTCCCTATGTCCAGCTAGGTTTTAAGACTGAGTTATATATTAGTCGTTTGTTTAGTGATGTCAGTTTAGATCTGTTGTCAAGGAAAATTTAGGCAGTTCAAGCAGTTCAGTTCTTGTCGTTTCAGTCTAAGGTAAGGATTCCATGTCAGGCGTTTGTCTATATACATCCCAAAGTAGCGAACAACATTAACGAAGAGGAATTTCATTGTAATATATTGGAGCACAGGTAATTTTCCTTAGGGCAGATTGTAGATTGTTGTAGGGGATTATTGCACTGGACCTGAAAGATCTATTGTGCCCCCGAAGCCTTCTAAGTGCACTACTGTTTCTCTAATTACAGACAACACTGCCCATCACCGAACTGTGAGTTGTAGAGTCTCGTAGGAAGTGAAAATCAAAGGGCACCATGCTGGATTCTAACCCGGGAACTCCGCGATACTGGTCCAGCGCGCTATACTGAGTTAATCCCTTCCTTCTCCCTTGGATTAGGCCAATTAACTGGAACGGACACTCTAGTTTGTGTACTGTGTTTGTCCTGTCTGCAAAGAGTAGAGTTTATGTAATTTATGTGTATTGTGTACAGTTCTGACGAAGTATATGGAGTACTGAGCTGTGGTAACCCGTGGGCTGGCTACTCCCCAAGTTACCGCATGATAGCATAACTGCATGTAACAGGTACTCCTTGCGGGTATTCTATAGGGTAAAAGTGATGTTTTCAGATTTTGTGCGTTTAACTTGATTCTCCAGAAACCATGCTTCCAAGGAAGAAAGGTGGGAATCAATTGAAAGTGGGTTGATATTACAGGATCTTGGTGTACTGAATGAATCGCACTATAATCTGCATAAATATTGACCTTTTTAGACAATTTTTCAATCAGAACTATGAGGCTAGCAATAGTAGCAGATTTATAGGTTTCATACCGTTTCAGTATTGAGAATGCTTTCTTTTACACTAGAAAGACAAAATAAAAAAATCAAAGAAGTTTCATATTACAAATAATTTTTTCCACAGTATTTGGAGAAAAGGTTCAATAAGTTGACAAGAAGGATGGGCTCCATATTCAGTTGTACAACAGAGGTAACTCCATACTTTCTTTTAACATTTATTTATATTTTTTACAATTTGAAAACGCTAAAGCAATAGATAGATTCATACTTACATTATTAAAGAAATACAATTTCAACAGAACCTAATGTAGAGGCAGTTTAATTTCAGATATTATTTCTTCTAGTTGCTATATATTCTGCTGGAATAACTATCGCTGATGGTGAGTGTTTTTGCTTACAATCATAATGTTAAAATTTATTTTCAGAAATTTATTACTTTCCAATAGCGAAATAAAATTAAAAGCGTATATTTACGCACAATTATTGGTTTATCGGGACTTTGGACCGGCATCCTTTCTACATGACATCCAACTGCATTTTCCTTTTCCAAGTATTCTAACTCGCTGAGGTCCGAACAAGTGAACAAAAAAAAATCTGGTGTGAAGCACTCACACAACTCTTTCTTACTCCTCTTAATACAGTTCTCTTACTCCTACACTTTGCTTTAAACTTCAAATTTTGCACATTTGTCCTAACATAATATAGAAATATAGTGGGAGGGAGAATAGCCAACTTACCAACCCAGGCAGCTGGGGAATGGTTACATTATAGAGGGACAAATAATATTGAACAACAAACACAGCATTTGAATTTTAACACCTCAGCTTCTTCAGAACCACCTAATTGAATTTTTACATATAATGTTACAAATAATAGTGATAGGTTTATATCTGTGCAGTTAGTATTCCATGTTTAAATGAAATCGTTACAGTGGTATTCAAGAAAAGTCCGAAAAACTAAAACCTATTCTGTAAAATCGTACTTGCGGTAAACCGATTTTCAATTTTGGAATTTTGTATACTTCTAATGTATATTAATATTTTATAGTTGGTAGTTGGCCCCAATTACGCGCAAATATTGCTGCAGAGAATCTACCCAATTAAATGGTATATTTGCATTACCAGACAAGTCACACAACCTATTGTAGCATATTTTAGGGAATCGAGACCTATCTATATTTAGAATTTTAACCCACCAGTTTAATATTTGATTAAAAACTTTTTAGTAAATGCACTCTTCAGACTTCTGTTCTTACAGTAGTAAGTAATAGTAGCTTAAATAAATACAATAGCACTTTTTCTAAAATTGTTGTATATTCAGCTACCCAAACTTCACAACAATAAAGAACTACACTTGTAGCTAGAGCATCAAATATAGTACTTTTAGCCTGCCAACAATCTGACTTTCTTTTTATTAAAATTTTCATTACATTTGATGTCCCCAATATTGTTTATAACAAAAGTTTTCCGCAGCTTTTCTAAATCTACAGAAAGAAGTGAACAACACCCCCAAGTAGATGAAACTGTTTGATATTGAAATTTTATTATTAATAATATAAAAATTGTTAATTTTTCCTAGTTTACCTTTATGAAATGGGACTACTATTGTTTTAGACACGTTGACCTGAAGTGAGTTTTGGTTACAATAGTTTTGCAATATATTTAGTTTATTTTGAGCGTCTGCTCATGACCAAGACAAAATCACTAAATTATCTGCATGTAGTTGCATAATTAATTCATTATATCCACCTAAGCTAACACCTGTTGCTCCATTTTCTTTAAAATATCGAACAGTATGGGAAATGTACAACCCGGAAAGAATCGGGCTCAATTTTTCCCCTTCTAAAACTCCTTGCTTGACTTTAATTTCATTAGAAAATTTCCCTTCTTTTTCGACCATTACATAAGCGCTTGCTAATTCTAAGCTTCTTTATAATTCTAATGAATTTTCCTCCTAACCCTAATGAATATAATTTGTGCCACAATTTTGTATGGGAGAGGGAGTCGAACGCTCTTCGAAAATCAACAAATATACCAAATTACGTAATTGTATATTAATTGCAGCTGAGAGTGTAAAAATAGTGTCTCTGCATCCACTACCAGCACGAAAACCCATCTGTTCTTCAGGCAAGAGATGATTATTTTCTATGAATTTAAATAATCTTTCACAGAATATTTGAGTAAATATTTTAACCATATTATTTACTAGCGCTATACCTCTGTAGTTTATAGGGTCAGAAAGATCGCCTTTTTTAAAGATCATTTTTAATTTTATTTTTCCCCATTTCGATGATAATTCTTCTCTCTCTAAAACTTGATTAAATAAATGAAGTAAATAATGTGTCTATTGAGGGGGTAGAACTTTAAAACATTCATTACAGATGCTATCAAGTCCTGGAGATTTGTTATTTTTACTGCATGAAATACAAAATGTTGATTCCTCTAGAGTTATTGGTCCATCGAATTCTTGATTACAAACTTCTAAATAACAAAATTCAGGTGATACTTTATTACCTGACTATCACTTAAAAATTGTTTCCAATCTGAGAGTGAAACCATATTTTCTGCTAACTGTTTATTCCTGATTTTCTTTGTAGCAGACCAAAACTCATTACTATTTTTACACTTTCTTATATTATTTTCACACTGTTTTTTAGACGAGAGAAGTATTTTCGGTATTTCTTTTTCGCGTTTAAATATAAATTTAACGCTTTACCCTAAAAAGAGACCCCACGAGCTTTCCAATAACAATTTTTAGCATTCTTTTTGGCCATAAGACTTTCTTTAGTGAACCAAGGTTTATTTATTTTTTGCTATTAAACATCCTGTATCGTAATATTTTACTTTCTTTCATAGCCTCAATTACAGCAGCATAAAAATTTTCGTATAGGTCATCCATAGAACTGCTATTGTAATATATTTTTACAGAAGAATTTAATAAATAATTTAAGTATAAAAAATTTTGGTCATTTCTAAAGATACTAGGTATTTTAACCGATTTTCCTGTACAATTATAACCCACAAAATTAAGTATATGATCACCCACAAAATTAAGTTTTAGATGAGCTAAGAGATGATCTGAATGGGCACTTACAAATTTAATTTCAAAATCATGGAAACATTCAAGACAGGCGTTATTAATCCAGACCAAGTCCATAGCACTACGACCCTGGTGGCCCACAAACATATAATTGCCGGGTCTACCGTTACAGATTAACAAACCCACATTTTCCATTATAGTTACTAATCTCTGCCCATTTTTACTAATAATGTTATCAGCTGAACATCTCTCGCCGACAGACTGCTATCGAAGACCATTTCTTTTTCAACACTATTTAAGCAAACAATCCGGCAATTAAAATCCCCTCCCACAATTATTTTATAATTGCAATTTAAACAAATATCGTGTAAAAGATTTTCAAATTCATCTAATATGCGTTCTTGGATATCAGGTTTTAAATAAACCGATCCGATTATAATAATTTCGTTATTAAATTTACATTTAATAAAAATCCAGTAATCTGCAGAACATATTCATTCAAATTCCTTGATAACTGTTTTTTTTTAAGAAAACCAAAATTCCGCCACTCGCTCTACCCAATGATTTGATTTAACTTTGCCCTGAGTGCAGGGCATACTAGCGTATCAAACATATTCAACTAGTTAGGAGTGGAAAAGTTTTTACTTACTAACCAGGATTCAAAGATACATAAAATATCCAAACATTGAATAATTTCTATTTCAGAAGAGTACATCATGCCAAATGTGGAAACTCCCTTTATGTTCCAGAAGCCTACACTCAAAACGTCAGAGATCTGTGTTGTTACATTTTGCGATAGAGGCCCCGCTGCGATATTTGCATCCATGGATAAATGTTTTTCTTTATAAGTGTTATCAATACTTTCCTTCTTGCTGAAATGAGGGACGAAAATACGTAGTAATTGGGTTGCCCTGAAGTGGTCTTCATTTTTCTTTTTTTAATGAGCTTTTCCATCTGTGAAGAATCCGTTTCGTTATCACCATATTCATCCTCGGTTTGAGCTACACTTCCATGATGAATTCCTCTGACTAACATATATATACTATATGATGAATAGATATTATAACATATTTATTCTTTTATCTATATTTTCAATTATTGTTAATTTCCAGTTCTGATTGGAGTCCATTTGCGAAGTATTCTCCTGCAACTCTATCAATATCAGAAAGTTTTGTTTCGGTCTTTCTACTAGCATTAAATCAAGGAATGTTGCAACGTTATTTATCATTGTCAACATTATCAAAAGCTAAAACGTAAGTTAGATAAATAAATTTTCAAGAGATATTTGATTATTCCAAGCCATGTCATTTGGGTGTGTTTATGATTTAAACACAATAATGATGTATATGTGATTTAATGGTTAACTGTTTAAATGGAGCATGTATGTGCCTAACAATGAATGGTTGTGGGAGAACTCATACACATAAGTACAAACATTGAAAAAAACACTTTATTAGCAAAAACTGTTACAAATATACATATGATCAGGACTGACTACAGCTGTTCTATCTTATTCATAGGAAATATTATATCTTTAGTGAATAGAGTACGGGTACGGTAGTTCGCATTTCAGCGCCTAAAGGGCGCTGCAATGAATACAATTTAAAATAATCTATTTTAATTATTGATATTTTACTGAACATACCGCCCCCTTGAAATAGTAGTAATATTTCAACAAATTTTGAAGATATTGATGATATACGATAAAGCTTGACACAGATAATAATATTGAACTAGTAAACAATTTAATGAAAAATGACATGATGCTCAAAAAATGATACTAATTGAAGAGAAATTATCTATGTAATAAAAAAGGGTGAATTTATGCTTTTAATAAGTGATTTAAAATTGAGCTTCATAAGGATAGCTGGTGATATGATGAGCTGTAGTTGCCTTTCTTATCTTCGAAGTCTGGGTAATGAACAAATCTTGGTGATTGGTCTCTTGTATAATTAACCGTTTGCAGTTCTAATAGTCACAACTCTCACGTGACTATCGTCTCCTGGATGTGTAGCGCGTATTCTCGCTAATTTCCATACTGATGGAGGTAGGTTGCCCTCCATGAGATGTACAAGGGTACCAACCTTGATGTTTGTAGTCTCCCTTCTCCATTTCGTTCTCTGTTGAAGTTCGTTTAAGTATTCTTTGGTCCACCTTGACCAAAAGTGTTGTGTCATTTGCTCCACATGTTCCCAGGGGCTAAGCATAGAGGATTTGAGCTCACGCACATCGGGAGTGGGAACGGAGGTGGGAGGGGTTCCTATAAGGAAATGTGCTGGGGTTAAGGCAGAGTGATCTGAAGGATCAGAGGAGATGGGTGTGATAGGTCTAGAGTTGATTAAAGCTCTATTTGTGTTAACAAAGTTGTAAATTGAAAATATGTAAGTACTGATTTGTCAATAACCCGCCTTGAATGCAGTTTAACTTGTCGGACCTCGGACCCCCAAAGACCGCCCATGTGGGGAAAGGCAGGAGGCAAGAAGTGCCAATTTATACCCTCTATTGATGAGAAGTTGGCTAACTTCATGTTCCCGAGATTTCATTAAATCAGCAAGTTCCTTAAGTTGTCTGTTCGCTCCGACAAAGTTGGTGCCGTTGTCTATGTAAACATGTGCAGGTTTTCCTCTTCTTGAGACAAATCTCTTTAAAGCTGCTATGAATGTTTCAGTACTAATGTTCTCGATCAACTCTAAATGCAGAGCCTTAGTTGCAAGGCATATAAAGAGAGCCACAAATGTTTTGATTGTTCTGGCATTCCTCCGATTTGTGATCTTAGACAAGATAGAATCGCAATAGTCTATTCCTGTGGAGCTAAATGGTCGAGACGGTGTTACACTAGGGCTTGGTAGCTGGCCCATGAGCTGCTGAATATTAGATGGTTTTGCTTTAAAGCATGTAATACAAGATCGAAATAGCTTCCTGACTACCTGACGTCCTCTCACTGGTCAAAACCTTTCTCTGATTATGTTTAACATATCCTCTGAACCAACATATAAGTTCCTTAAATGTTCAAATCGAACAATTAGATCTGCGATCTTCTGATGTTGAGGAAGCAAGATTTGGCACTTCTGATCCGGGTGCACTTGTGCATTCCTGAGTCTTCCTCCAACTCGAAGAATTCCCTCCTCGTCTATAAATGGGTTTAGGGAGAGAATTTTACTTTTCGGGCTAAGCGGATGGCCCTTCCTAAGACGAACCATATCTTCAGTGAAAGTCTCTTGTTAAGTAAATTTAATCAAACATTTTAGCGCTTCATTGCAATCTTCACCATTAAGGAATCCGAAGGTTCTCTTTTCTGGTTTCTTTTTGCAATTCGATATAAAGCCCTTGCACTAGGCTACTATTCGTATAAGGGGCAATGATTTGTGATATTTCGGGATTAACAAACCCACGGTAGTCAAGCTAACGGCTGTTATGGTAGTTCTCCGTCTCTCCTCTGCGAGTCCGCTGCTTAGCACTGCTATGTCCTGAATGCTGTGGGTGAACTTCACAATGTCATCTGTAGAAGCCAATAAGGCCCATGCCACCAAAGTTGCGAGGTTTTAAGTTGTACGGCTAAGCATCCCCTTGATATTATATCAGCTGGATTTTCGTTACTATTCACATGCTTCCACTGATCTATTTGAGTTAAGTTTTGGATCTATGAGACTCGATTCGCTACGTAGGTGGTCCACTGTGAGGAGGGCGCGTCCCAATTAATTTTTAATTGCCATAAGTTTTGCATTATGATTTTTGCTATAGTGACAATCGGGCCAATCAGACCAAGAGGATCGAAGATGTGCGCAATGTCTCAATAACAATGATAGAATGGCTCTTTTAGTTATAACTCCATCTGGCTTTATTCTGGCTGTAGTGAACTGAAGTGTATCGCTTCGAGGATTGTAGATAACCCTAAAGTTTTCACTCTTGGCTCGTTATCTTCTTTAATCATAACAAATTCTTGAGAGATGTCTGGTGTTGGGAGGTGCTTAATAATTGCCTAACATTTGAGCACCACTTTCCAAGAATTCCTAACCAGCTTTTCAAGAATTTTTATGATTTCCCTTTGCTTCTGTAATGCTTCCCTTTGTAATGCTTCCTTTAAAGAATTGGCTCCGCTGAGGAGATCGTCTACATAAAAATCCTTTGCCATGGCTTCAGCCCTTGTATATGTCTGCTAACTCTCTGAGGGTTCATGTTGCTAGAAAAGCGGAGGATGTTATTCCGTATGTGACCGTTTGTAATTCAAAATATCTTATGGGTTCGCTCAGATTTTCTCGCCACAAAATGGTTTGTAATGGAATCTGAGATGGATACAGTCTAATTTGGCGATACATTTTTTCAATGTCTGCTAACATGATACTATAAAATCTGAATTTTATAAGAATTTCAAATAAAGATAGTTGCACGTTTGGCCCAACCAATGCTATGTCGTTAAGAGATTTTCTTGAATCAGTTTTGCAGGAGGCGTCAAAGACAACGCGCAGTTTAGTTGTCGTGGACTCCTTGAGAACTGGGTGATGTGAAATGAAGTATCGTGCGCAGGAATCATCGTTTGCTGCTGTTTGGGAAATTTCTTTCATGTGCCCGAAGGAAAGATATTCTAACATGAAGGTGGCATAGTCGTGAGATAGTTGGTTATATTGAAGCCTGCGTTCAGATGATAGAAGTCTTCTAGTGGCAATTTCTAGAGAATTTCCTAGACTTGATGGGTCTTCCTTTAAAGGGAGCATCACAATGAAACGTCCATTTTGATCCCTACTGGTAGTTTCTTTGGAGTGTTCCTAGCAGGTTTTATCTTCACCAGACAGTTCACTGCCTAGATCAGATTCTTCTATTCGCCAAAATTTTTCTATCTGCGAATTTAATTGATCATATGTGACTAAGTGACAGCTACTACTGTCAAATTCTTTAGTAATCCTTCCAATGACAATCCATCCGAACTTTGTAGATTGAAGCTTGAATTTTGTGTTTTGAATAGTGATGCTTCGATTTTCCAGGATGTCGCTCCAATCAAAGCATCAACTAAACCCGGCTTATAGAAATCTGGATCTGCCAATTATATCCCTTCGTGAACATTTTCCCTGTTGTATGATGTAGGTAAAGTGGGCAAAGTGCCAGTTATTTTAGGAAAATGTAAAAGATTTAATTTTTAGATGTGTAGGTGCCGTCAGAAGCTGCTGAGCTATTCATTTAATGGCGAGATTCACCTTTGTGCGGTGAAGACCTAAAGATTGAGCGAAAGATTCCGTTATGAAACTGGACATCGATCCCTGTCTAGCAAAGCTCTGCACTTCTTGGATTTACCATTTCTATCAAGGATGTGAATTACTGGATAGTGGGACAAAACTTTCTTGATTTTGACTTTTCGATGTATGGAATAATATAGATTCCTGAATTGTAGGCGGTGAAAGGTTTGTTAATGCCGGGTTCTGATTTGATGATGTTTTGTTTTGTTTGTCGCTGTGTATGATGGTATTGTGTCTTCTTGAACATTTCTTGCAATTTGTGGGGGACTTGCAGTCTTGTAATGTATGTCCTGGTCGGAGCCACTTTAAGCACAGTTTTAATGATTTAATTTTATCTGCTCTGGCTTCTGAAGAAAGCTTCAACATTTCTTGACAGCGGGAAATGTGATGTAGTTCGTTGCAAAGAGCGCAGAATGGTTGTTTAATGGTATTATTGCTGTCTTTAGTTGTTAAGCAGCGTTCTTCTTTAGTTTGTTCTTGAATCCTCCTTTAAATCTGTATAATTAATTTGATTCCTCGTTGCAAAGTTTCGGAGTAAAGAATGTTTGCTTAAATGTGTTTGTGCGGACTTGCTATTGGCATCTATGGAATTAAGAATTACACATTTTTGCTTGAGGAAAGCCTTTATATCTTGTAATGTAGAAAGCCTATCAGTTGGGGAAGCCTCTTGCCAATCCTTGTATGTGGTACTGTCTAGTTTGCTTGAAATCAAGTGTACGAGTAGTGTGCTCCATGATTTTACAGGTTGCTTTAAGCTTTTAAAGTTGATATGTGCTTCATGAAGTTGTAAACAATTGCCTCAGATGATAAGCGGATACATTTTCTATCTTTGGCATATCAAACAGTGCTCTAATATGTCGCAGAATTATCAGATTTTCATTGTGGAAGCGTTCTTTAGGCAGGTTCCATGCCTCTTGATAATTCTAGATTAGTTCAAAGGAGTTAATGACTTTTGCCACTTCTTCTACTAGTGAAGCCTTAAGGTAAAATAATTTTTGTACATTGGTGAGTGATGGGGTGGTTGTCTATGACTGACACGCAGAGATCTTGAAATGACAGCCAATCTTCAAGCGCACCGCTGAAATGCGGCAAGTTGATAGGCGGAAGTTTTACAAGAGCCTGAAGAGCATTTGGTTCGAAACCTTGAGGTGTGTTTGACGATTTTGGAAGTTGTTCGACTGCAGCCGTGAGGTCGAAGTATTGCTCTTCAAAGATAAGCCTTTCACTTTCTTACCCTTCTTCCAAGAGTTCAATTTCAGATTGTACTTCCTGAAATTCACTCCATGCCTCTTCAAGTTTATGTAATCTGATGTTGATTTGAGAGAGGTCTCCGGTTTTGAATCTATGCCTTCTAAAAATGTACTAAATCTATCGAAATATGATGTAATTTGATTACTCTTTTTAATTAGTTTTTTTTAAAGGATTCATTATTCAAAATTCAAAACATAATTCAATATTGAAAGATTAATAAATTCTAAATGCGTAAAAAATATGAGAGTAATTGCGTGCTATTGGCAAAGCTGTGAATAAAGTTTATACCTAATGATTAGGAGAATAAAAAATGCTAAGTACAAAAAAAATGGAATAGAATTAAAGTAAAAAATTGATTAAATGCTTATAAACGTAAAATTATAAGCTGCTTAAGAAGGGATAATGAGAAAGGAAGTATTAGGATTGAAAAGTCACCACGCCACACTAACCGGATGATGCGTCACTCGGCCGCAACTTGCGCCATTTGATGTTGTGCTGGGCTCGCTTGCGCTTCTTGTTGGTGATACTCATCGAAATAATCTTCAAAAATTTCTTGTTGATGTGAAAATGTTTTGAATGTTCGTAAATTTAAATTCAGAAAATGAAATAATGTCCAGTTTGATCGGAGGACCAATAAAATGTGTGTGTTTATGATTTAAAGACAATAAAGATGTATATGTTATTTAATGGTTAACTGTTTAAATGGAGCACGTATAAATGTCTTAACAATGAATGGTTGCGGGAGAACCTATACACGTAAGTACAACTTTAAAAAACACTTTATTAGCAAAAACTGTTACAAATATAAATATGATCAGGACTGACTAGTTATAACTCCATCTGGCCTTATTCTGGCTATAGTGAATGAAGTGTATCGCTTCGAGGATTGTAGATAACCCTAAGGTTTTCACTCTTGGATCGTCATCTTTTTTTATCATAACAAATTCTTGAGAGATGTCTGGTCTGTGAAATTCTCTCTTATTCAAAGGAAATATATCTTTAGTGAATAGAGTACGGGTATGGTAGTTCGCATTTCAGCCTAAAGGGTGCTGCAATGTATACAACTTAAAATAATCTATTCGAATTAATGATATTTTACTGAACATAGACCTTTGTGGCTGAGAATGTTGTCTTGATAAAACAGAACTTTCTTCTTCACCTGGCACGTTTTCCTTAATTTTTGTTTTAACCGGCCCAAAAGATTTTTTTCTTTTATATAAGGGAATATGGTAAGATTCCCTTCTCTGTTAACATGAGCTCTTTTCAGCCCAAATAAGTTTTTCCTAAAACTTAATTTTTGATCCTCATTTTTTTTAACATTCTTTATCAAACTGGCTTTCAGAATATTTCTATAAATTATTTTGAACATGCAACCTACTATTAATACGAGTTTTCTAACCTATGTGATGAAATATACTCTCAATTTAAACAGAACCAGCTTCATGTTTTACAAAAGCCCTAAAGTGTTCAATATTAAATTCGGTTTTTGGTTTTCTACACACATTTATGCTGCCTTCGGATGGAAACATTAAATTTTGACTCATCACAAAAAATCATTCTTAACTCCGGATCCATATATATTTTCTTCGGCAAGTCTGAACCGTTTTTCCTGCTAAGTTCGTTTTCTAATGCTTTTCATTGCTATTTTCTCAAGAATCGCCTGCCTTTAATTACGTCCTCACTGGGGCAGAGTCTCAATTCCAAAATATTCAAGTAGCTCTGTTTTAATGGTTGGGGCACTTAATAGAATTTTGTCGTATTCTGCAAATAAGTCTTTCTCAGCATAATTTGATAAAAACTATAGCCTTCTTGTAGAATAGGAGCAACTTTATGCCCTATATATTTTTTGATATGCTCTCTTACTATTCTTACTAATATTTAACAATTCCCCGAACCTTCGGTGAGTTTTCCTATTATCTCGAATACAATAATAGCAAATTGTTGTAATTGTTGGCCTTTAGAAGTGATCAGATGTATCTGATTGTTGGTTTATCCGTGGCTCTACTGTTAAAATGTAGAAAAATTGCAGCAAGGTTACGAACCTTGAGCCTCTGAAGATTGACAAAATATTTGCCGAAACGTTGGGTTTTAAATGAAAAACATAAAACTATTTCGTGTTTTTTTTTTCTGGAAACTTCCTGGTCGATAAGCCAACAATTAGATACACCTAATGTAATAATTGCTTTACGTTGCTCTTAAGAAATTGAGCAACTCGAGGACTCACAGCGAAGTGGATTCGAAAGTGATAGATACACTAAACAAAACGCTATTTAGGATTAATATTTTTCTCTTTGATAAATGGAAAAAATGAGATTAGAAATGTGAAAGTTCCTCTGAATGAAACCCTTAAGTAAATGAAATTTCGGATTAGGAATGTACTGAATTAAGTTTGCTAGTAATATATACATTTTGTAGCTGTTAATAAAAAAGAAACCTTGCAGTCCGGAAATTTTTGTTACACCTGATATAAACAATCATACAACAGATTAAACTGCAATCGTCACAGAAATTCAAAAATTGAATATTGCGTCATTATAACATATTTACATTTTTAGAGTGTGCTTATTCACTGGCGCTGGGCAAGTACTACTATACACTTTACCAATTTTCTTAGGTTTGATAATTTACGCCACTTATCATGATTGTGATCCTGCCATGAGTGAGGTAATAATAATTTGGATTAATAATTATTCGTGATATTTTAAGATTTATAAGATCTTTTTCATTATAAATATTTTAGTTATTAAAAGACAGCAATAAGTTGGTGACGTATTACATATCTGAAAAGGCTGTTAAAATTCCTGGTTTTGGTGGTTTATTTGTTGCAGGAATTATATCCGCATCTTATAGGTATATTATTATATATATTTTTAAGACTTGAATTATATCAGTTTTTTTATTTAAAATGTAAGTTTTTATTATACTTCTAGTACAATGTCTACAATAATGAACAGTGTTTCTGCAAAAATATTCGAAGATTTAGTCAAACCTATATTTCCTTGGGAACTGAGTATGGCACAATCAAGTTTAGTGATGAAATCTATAGTTGTAATTGTTGGTTCAGTCGTTACTTTGGGAACGTTAGCTATGAATACAAATAGTAGCGTATTGCAAGTAAGTATCTTGAACATAATTTATTCGATGCTATTGGAAATAAAAAATAAATATTTTTTTCATTGGCCCTTTTAAATATTATAAAGTTTTAGTATTATATTTAAAAAAACTTTAAGTGATTGTTAGAAGAAACTGAGATGACACAGTCATATCATATTGAGAAAGAGAAAAATGAAGTAAAGGGGAATTCTCTAATAAAAAATGATTAATTTTCAGAGCAAATCAAAACGATTTATATAAAATCAATAGTAATTAGTCTCTAGTTCTGTCAAAAATAAACATATTTCTCATTAAAAAATAAGTGACAAAACTGGGATCAATGTCTTACGGGATTTCTGTTGGGATTATCTTAGCATTATGTTGTGATTCATAAATTTAAAACTTGATGTATAATATAGATCTAATTTATCGCTGCAACAGGAAAACTGCCTTGAATATTTATAATTAAACTTACTTGTTTTTATATTTTCAGTTTATATATATTCATTTCTTATAAATAATAATATTTATAATATATTTAACAGTATGTTTTTAATTACAGCTTTATTACACATTTAACAGCTTTACAGCCAGCTTCGTAATATTTGTTTTTAATTTTGGATTATTTTGGAGGAAATCTAATTCTAAGGTAAAAAAGTAAAAGGATGTTTACTGTATTGTTTTATAATTAAATTTTTGGGATCATTCATATCGCACTTAAAGAACAACTTATTTATTGATAATTAAATGTTAGTAACTTCTCCTAAAGTTTTGGTTCTTAATTTCATTCGGCTTACGAATTATTCAATCAGTTTTGGAGATAAATATCCTAATCGCGAATAACTCCACCCCTTCCACCAAGGCCGCCTTAAATGAATTTTTCCAGAGAAATATTTCGATAAATGTAGAGCTGCTTATAAGGATAGTTTTCGGAACCATGTATTATGGATAGTTAATGGAACCATTTTCGAGAATATCACAAGAAAGTGAAAAAAACCATTTGGTAAAGCGGTACTTTCAGATGACTGATTTCGTTCGAAACCTGATCGTGAGGCCCATTCTACCACTTAAATGTAAATATTAAGTTAAGTTGAGTTTTCACCGGAAATACACGTTCTGAGGTCCCTTGAGTACAAAAAAGTGATTTCTAGAAAATGGTTTGTATATGTGTGTGTGATTATCTCGAAAACCGTAAGTTGCAACTTAGTATTCCGTTTAAATGCTACTACCGCAACAGACAAAGAAGTTTTCGGGCAAAATCCATCTACCGGAATTTCCACTTTAATGAATGTTTTTTTCACTTTCTTACGATTTTCTCTAAAACAGGCAACAATTTTCTTTAATACTATTTATGTGAACTACACATGAAAATGCTGCATCTTTTATTTGAAACATTTCTTTGTGTAAGTGATTTAAGAGGGCTTTTGGTGGTGGGGTGGGGTAATGTTTTCATCTAAATGTGCTATTTCAATTTATTATATAATTGTGTAATCTAAATAGAATTAAATATATTGCCAATATTTCGAGTTTCAAGAAAATGAATAAACCGGAGTACTGAACAGTTGTTTCAGTTTTCGCGATTTTTTCCATAAAAACACCATAAATTACAAATTTTATTAAAGATTTATAGGATCCGAAGAGCGAAGAATCAGACATTAGTTACTCCCCAAATGGCCAGACTAGGGAAGGAGAATTCTATTTTCAGCAAGTTGAAAAGTTCTCGGCCTAAGCCATAGATGACACTGCTATAAGGAGTCTGTACCTTCGTTATCAATAGTAAAAGACAGCTGAGTTTAAACGTGGTAATCATCGATTGAAGACAATAAAGAACGACCAAAAACTGCACTACAGAAGAAAATATCACGAAGATAACAATATGGTTTTAGATGATCGACGATTAAAGGTGTATGAGTTGGCTAAGGCTGCAGGCATCTCAGAAGAAAGGGTACGGCACATTTTACACGAAGAGCTCAGTATGAGAAAACTGTGTGCAAGATGCGGTACCACATTTGTTAAATGGTGATCACCAACAAATGAGGGGAATCGAGTTTCCTAACGTCGTTGTGCTGTTCTAAAAAGAATTCAACCGATTTTCCGCGCTGATTTGTTTCAATGGATGAAACGTGGGTTCACCATTTTACACATGAGTCAAAACAACAGTTCAAGCAAGTGGGTAGTAGTCAGTAGTTCTGCACCGAAGAAAGCAAAAACAACTGCATTGGCCGGAAAGGTTATGGCTAGTGTTTTTGGGATTCCAAAAGGATTCTTTTAATTGCTCCCTGTCAAAGGGTCAAACAATTAATGGGGAATACTTCGCACATCTTCTTGACCAGCTAGGTGAAAAATTAGCTAGAAAAGGTCCTGCTTGATTTGCGCAAGTGCTCTGAACGCTACTCGGGGGCCTTCATTTTCCTGTATGTCTGCCGTTGGAGTGGCTCCAACTCCAACCTTGGGCAAGCCAGTCTCCGTGCTCTCCAGCCGGCGTCTTACATACTGCTCTACCTCGCCTAACTTCCTCTCCATTTCAGATTTTAACTCTCTTGGACCTTTTTGATTTCTTCTTGGACCTGGTCTATTTCTCCTTGAACCTGGTCTATTTCTTCTTGGACCTTATTTATCTCCCTTTTTATTTCGTTCATTTCATCCTGGCCCCTCTTTATTTCTTTCATTTCATTCTGGCCCCTCTTTATTTCGTTTTTCATTTCTTTCATTTCTCTCTTCAAAAATGTCATCAGTTCCTCCATTTTCAACAAAACTGATACTAAACTGTTACCTGCTTAGAGATTTTATCCCACTTCTGACACCAAATGTAGCGTTTTTCCCTCTAAACTAGCTACTAGTTTAACTAGAGCGTGTCGCCAGCGCTTCCCAGCGGCTACTGAGAGAACTTGAGGTACATGCTTTCTCTGCTACTGCACTACATGGCTGCGTTACAGTATATTTAAATTTCGTTGGTTACCAGCCCATGAGGATGATAACAATACTGTATCATCAGCATATAATATCAAGTTAGGCTCCCTATTTGAATTTATACTAATTCCCTGTGCGCCACCATTATTGAAGTGGCCAACTATATCTGCAGTGAAAAGTGCGAATAATAATGGGCTTAAGACTTCCCCCTGAAGAACACCTTCAGAAATATCAATCTCACTAGGCTGTCCAGTACCTTGCGAGATAACAAATATTGGATTCCTATACAGATTCATCAATACTCTCAAAGTTTTTCCACAAACACCCATATTGTATAATTTCTGCCAGAGCAATCCATGTCACACCGTGTCGAAAGCTCTTTTATAATCAATGAAGAGGGCAAATACCTTTGCTCTGAATTGGATGTCAATGGCTGCTGCCAGGGAAAAACCGCCCTCTGCGAAAGCCAAATTGTTGCTCTGGCCACAACCCATGCTGCTCCACCCAGTCTGCAAGTCTTTTATAAATAATGCATGTAAGAAACTTAAAAACTGTGTTAAGGATAGCTATTCCTCTATAATTACCTGGATCTTAGGGTCTCCCTTTTATGAAGTAACTTCATCTTAATTTTGTCCCAAGAAGCGGGAAAGTGTTCATCGTACCAGATTTTATTAAAAACATTTAATAGGTAATGTGTCCATGAGGGTGGTAATGCTTTAAACAGTCATTAGGCATCAGATCCAATCCAAAGCCTTGTTGTTTTTATAAACGTTTATACTACACAATAGTTCATCATGCTTTATGTCTACATCCGGGATTGGATGAAAACAAAAAATAAAACCAAAACAAAAAAATACAGAAGTATATAGACATTTAGGAGAAAGAATAGTAGAGTAGAATTGTACCCATTCAGTAACTGAAATAGGACTGTCAGTAGTTTGTTAAATTTACATTTTCTAACAGCTTGCCAAAACTCCTTGGGATTTATATGAATTTTTCATTATAAATATTTTAGTTATTGAAAGAAAGCAATTAGTTGGTGACGTATTACGTATCTGAAAAGGCTGTTAAAATTCCTGGTTTAGGGGGTTTATTTATAGCAGCAATTTTATCCGCATCTTATAAGTACAGTATTATATTTTTAAGAATTAAATTAGATCAGTTTTTTATTTAAAATTTAAGATTTTATTATGCTTCTATTACTATATCTACAATAATGAACAGTGTTTCTGCAAAAATAGTCGAAGTAACTTCTCCTAAATCTTTGTTTCTTAAACTCATTCGGCTTATTCAATCAGTTTTGGAGATAAATATCCTAATCGCCAACAACTCCACCCCTTCCACAAAGGCCGCTTTAAATGAATTTTTCCATAGAAATTTTTCGAATAAAACTTGAGCTGCTTATAAGGAAATGTTTTCGGAACCATGTATTATGGATAGTTAATGGACGCATTTTCGAGAAAATCACCAGAAGGTGAAAAAAACCATTCGGTAAAGTGGTACGTTCACATTACTGATGTTGTCCGAAACGTGATCGTCAGGCCCATTGTAGCAATTAATGTAAATATTAAGTTTGAACTTTCTACAATTTTCCATGTTTCGATTTTCTCCCGAAAAGCACCGACGATTTGTAATGAGAGTCATTAAAGATTCATAGGACCCAAAGAGCGAAGAATCAGACATTAGTTACTCCCCGCACGGCCAGAGTAGGGAGGGAGAATTCTATTCATATATAAACAGGTACAGAACACTTTTTTAACAATCTTGCACATCAGTCATCGCTTTCTAATTACTTAGCCAGTCTGTCTCTCTCTCTCTATTATTCCCTCGCTACCTTATAATCTAACAGTGTAGATGTAGAGTCTTTGCAGCTTGTGAGTTTCTATTTATTATATCAGTGTTCAGCAAATCTACAAGTTTATTTCATAACATTCCTAAATCTATCTCTCTAATAATTTCCTCACATCCATTATAAATTTCACCATCAAAATTTAGTTTAAAACTTTTTTCTGAGAAATTCATTTAAAGAATTATTGGTGAGAGGGAGATTAAGCTTCCCTTCAAAAAACTCTGTATATTAAGTTTAGTTTTCCCATTGATATAAAACTGGAGACAAACATTTAAATAACTTATAAGTTTGAAGAAAATTTGTCTGTTACAATTTGGTTAACTGCAGTAAGAGAAAGCCGTGTTAATCTTAAAAAATTAATACTTTAAAATTGCATTTTAAGGTTTAGTTATGGAGAAGTGTTAATGGAAGTTAGGCTAACAAAATACGTTAACACATTCTAAAATAAATATTTTTATCGAAAATAGTTCATTTTAGTTCAGTTTAGTCATGGTTCTCTATTCTCATTAATAAATGGTATAACATTGTTTTTTCTTGAATATTTTGATAACATTTCAGCATGTTTTATAATTTTGTTGTCCTAACGCCCTTAACATAAATAATAAAGTAATATTTCTGTATATCAAGAAATTTATCAAAATAAGTATTCGATTGATATAATTTGAAGGTATATAAAAATAAAAAACATTTTTTTTTTTTTACTAAGCAAGGAAATAACTAAATATTAATATAAATGTTTACTTTTATATTAATATTTTTTTAATTTATTTATACAAACTTCAAGTTATATTTCCTTTTTGTTTACATTTTTTATTCATCTTTATTCTTCTGTTTCCAAGGCAACTAAGCTCCGACGGTCGAATATCCAAGAATATGTCTGTCTTAATAAGATTTCTTAGTATTATATTCTGTTTTCTAGTTGAATAAGAAAGACTATTATTCTTTTTTTTTTACATGGATCCCGAATTTTGAATTTTTTTCTTTTCCTATAAACACTGTTGATAAAGATGAAAGCAGCGTTAAATAGAATTCTTTCCAAGTTAGTCCCAAAGTTTTTTGGCTTTTAAGGCCCCTAATGTTGCGGCGACTCTTTTTACTATCTAATGGAGTTTGTCTCTGACCTCTTTTTTTTTTTTTTTAAACACCTGTATCGGTCATTTGAGATTTTCGGTATGTGGCTAAAATATTGAGAAGTGCGAAAAAGTTTAAGGGTACGGGAATATGGGTTAATAAAGGTTTGCCTTATGAGATTAGGGAAGATTTTCGAAAAATTTTTCCCGCAATATAAATCAAAACAGAAGTAAGAACCTTATTTTTTTTTTGAAAATTTTGATGATGACTATCGATAGTTAATTTGCACTCAACTGGTTAGTCTTGGAAGAATTTCGGCGATCATGCACCACAATCAGCTCAATAAGAAGAGCCAGTTACCCTTTAAAGTAATATAAATATAGAATATTATGAAATTCTATATGAAATCTGTAAGATCCATACTGATCCACGAATTTCAGTTTGAGCAGTATTATTCCATAGAACTTTCATAGAATCAAATAAGATAAAGATGCTTAAGTTACAGATAAATGCATTTTCATCTATTGCATGCATTTCTGTTTGCTATAGATAAAGTAAGCGCATGATACAAAAGAATACATCCCTGTGCCACTGTTGTCTTGTCAGTAATTCACTTGTTATTTATAACAGGCTGCTATAATAGGTGAGCTTGTAGGGTCTATAGTGTCAATATGGTCAAGTGTGGGAGTACAGCTATAGATTCTGATAAAATTAGTTATAGCCCAAAAATCGTCAGCATCGAAGTTTGTTCTCAAAATATAACTGAACATCTAAATTTAAAGTTAGTATACCATCTTGTAGGAGTTGGCTGTTGTGATTCATACAGAACGGTTACGTTTAGTGTGCTCTGCAATAAATTCATTTTTTCAGTGGTTAAATAAAGGTTTTTGAATCGGATTTTTCATGATATTGTGTAAAAAGTGTTTTTTAATCATTTTATGATGAAATTGGTTTTGCTAAAAATTGAAGAACAGTTTAATTACAGTTAATTAAATTAGCTAGATTCTTTTAATTTTAGAAGTTGAAATTTGGTTCGTCTCTATGTGATCAGTGGAGTGGGGGGCACCTGGTTTCTGATAACAACAGGTAGAGGGAGAACAGTAGCAACAGGTAGACACGCCCACTTTGTCACAAATCTAGTACTTGCATTCGTAAATTAGACTAATTAGAGGTATCTGCTACTCTCAAATTCCTATGTGTGGTCGTACACAGACTAATACAAAACAACAGGGTGCAGAACCGAGGGATAATATTGAGTTTACGGCAGCAAATATGGAAAATTTATTCGGCAAAGTAAATGAGGTGTTAGTCAAAATAAAACTCACTGCCTACAAGAGAAGATTTTAATAGAATTGAAACTCAAATTGCGAGCTTGATACTGAGATAAAAACAGAATTAAATATGTAATTTAAAAATTCAAGATTTGCAACTCAAAAGTAAATTGGACAGTTATTTTTTTTTTCTAAACGTAAGAGACCGATTTTTGGTGGTATTCCCGTAGTAAAAGATGGAGAGGAAGTTAAGGTAGTTAAAAGATTTACATAGCAGTATTCTTGGTATCGAAGATGATATAGTAATTGATGGAGCTCTTAAAGTAGGAAGAAAAGATAATAATAACAGACCAGTATTAGCTGAGTTTGTCATGGTTGTGGCTAAAATATTGAGAAGTGCGAAAAAGTTTAAGGATACGGAAATATGGGTTAATAAAGATTTGCCTTATGAGATTAGGGAAAAAAAAAAAAAGTTATTAGAAGTAAGATACAAGATTAGAAGTGTGCATGCGGACGCGAAAATAGTGATGAGCTACGATTATTTAATATATCAGAATCGAAAGTTTCTATGGGAGGAAGGCTTACGTCATAAGGAGAAGATGGGATTGCAGTTTTAAAGAACCTCACCAATCAGCAGTTTTCAATGACCAGCCCGCAGGCTAATGATAGCTATAAACCAAAATAACTAAAAGCAAGCCGGCAGTGGACATCAGTTACTTCCAATGATATTTCTATTCTGTGCTATAATGTTTGGGGATTTAATAATAAAATAAAAAAGGTAAATTTGTTTAACTTTGTTAAAGATTTTGATATATTTCTTTTGTTTGAAACTCATGTTAAGGAAGAAGATTACATTTTATTTGATAAATATTTTGATGGATTCAAATTGTGTTGGGTCAGTGCTATAAAATCTTCAAAATTCGGTCATGCTGTTGGGGGGGGGGGCACTTTACGGTATCAGGATGATAGTAGGTTTTCAAATTTGTTTGAATTTATAACAATTGATATGTGATAACTTAATATATTGTAAATTAGCTGATTTGGTGTATTACATATATCCGGTTTATATAAATTGTAATAATTGGGATGCAGAGTTCGAGGTTATATCGGATTTTTTGGATGATCACTCGGAGTACAAAATTATTTTAATGGGGGATTGCAATTCTAGAATTGGTGAATGTCAAATTATTTCGAAAGAGTGTATTGCTAGGGGCTTGAATTAAATTCTGTTAGAAAATCAAAAGACCTTATAGTAAACTCTAATGGTAAAAAATTGTTGGAGTTATGCGACAATAATAAGCTTGTTATTATGAATGGTAGAGCTAAAGGAGATGAGCAGGGGGAATATACATTGATAGGGGGGGCCAGGCTGCTCAGTGATCGATCTATGTTGTGTAGATTCAGATATGGTAGATTTTAAAGTTATTCCTGAAATATATTCCGATCATATGCCTGTGGCTTTATTTATTTCGTTAAAAATTAAAATTAAACAGAACTGTATATTGCCGCTTCTCTCGTAACTCCGTTGGACTGATAAAGATGAAAAATATTTTAAAGAAAAACTAGTTTTAAAACAAGAGTTTCCTCTTGATCCGCAAAAGGGTGTGGAATTTTTTGTGAATGCAATTAGAAATAATGCAGCCCACTTGGGAAATAGTAATAGTAGTAACAGTAATAATTTTACATTTCATTCAAAAAAATCAGTGGTTTGACAGCGAATGTAGAAGGTACAGAATACAGTCATTTGCTTTATTAAAAATCTTTAAGAAAACCGCAACCCATCAGATTAAAGATCAATATACTTCAAAACTGAAACAATACAAACTTTTATGTAAACAAAAGAACTTTTATGTAACTATTACTCCGAATTATTGTTAAAATTTAAAAATGTAAAAGGTAGTAAAGATTTCAGGGTAATAGTTAAACATTTTAAAAAAAGAAAGTTTTTAACTGGCTCTTCAATAACTTCTGATTGGATTGATCATTTTCACGGACTGCTTAACCCTCAGTTGTTTCGGCTCCTATTTTATATGGTCCACCTTTTAATGCCGTAGACTGCTTAGATAAACCATTTGAGTTTCATGAATTACGGGCTGTTGTAAATAAGGCAAAGAACGGTAAAGCGCCTGGCATTGACGGCATTCCTTTTGAGTTTTATAAATGCAGTAATAAAAATTTTTTTGAGAATTTATTAAGTTTTTTCAACTTTCTTTATGAATATATAAAAGTCTCCAACAGCTTTAGTAAAGCTATTATTTTCCCTTTGCATAACAAGGGAGACAAAAATACAGTATCCAATTTCGTGGCATTTCTTTTATTGATACCATAGCCAAATTGTTTACACGCCTCTTGTTAAATAGATTAGAAATGTGGGTAAATGAGAACGGTATATTAAACGAGTATCAAGCAGGTTTCCGTAAAGGATACTCTACCATAGATAATATATTTTGTTTGACGAATATAATAAAAATTATAACTGCCCAAAAAAGGAGAAAAGTATACGCGTTTTTTATTGACTTCAAGTCAGCGTTTGACTCCCCCGCAGACTGGCACTGTATTATAAATTATTCTCACTAGGCGTTTCAAATAAATTTATAAATATTCTCCAACATATTTACTCGAATACCGAGTACTGTGTGTGGACCAATAGTGGAGTGACTGAGAGCTTCCCCGCTAGGATGGGTTTGCGGCAGGGTTGTCTACTCTCTCCCCTGCTTTTTGCACTCTTTTTAAATGATTTTTATGATTTTATTGGGGGTGGATTGTACATTGGTCAAGAAAATATACGATGCTTGCTATATGCGGACGATAGTGTCCTATTGCCTTCGGACCCGCGTGTGTTTCAAAAAATGATTGATCGCCTGGGAGAATATTCTAATAGGTGGAATTTAGCCATTAATCTGAATAAATCGAAGGTTATGGGTGTTCAGAAATGGCAGCAAATTAGCGATGAAGGAAACCTGGAAATTAAATGGGGAAAATTTAGAAATTGTTAACTTTTATAAGTATCTGGGAGTCGGCCTAACCCCTAAATTATCCTTAACTCGTCACTTTGTAGAGAAGTTAAGTTTATCTAAGACAGCTATTATGATAACGTACACTGATTTGATTAATAATAATGATGTACTTCTGGGTGCTAGGTTTACTGTTTTCAATTCGGTAATGCGCGCTATAATTTGTTACGCTGCCCAAGTGTGGGGTTTTCTTCGTA
Organism: Triatoma infestans; assembly: GCA_011037195.1. NCBI lineage: Eukaryota > Metazoa > Arthropoda > Insecta > Hemiptera > Reduviidae > Triatoma > Triatoma infestans. The sequence continues at coordinate 3,980 of JAAEAF010013419.1, read as the reverse complement.
TCCAAGAAGTTGAAAAATTAAGTACCTTTTTCCTGAAAAAACTTTTCAAACTGCTTCTGAACACCCCGCATTATGTTTTAAATACTGAAACAATCTCAAACCCTCTGTTTCTATTTACGTTTAACTTGCACTATAAATATGTTCAAAAAGTATTGTCAGTGCCGGAACAACGCCTCCCGAGAATTTTAGCCAATACAATTATTAGTAAAAAATTATACTGGTTTAAAGATTACACGGATCTGTGTAGTAAATATAGCTCTTCAGATAAAGTAATTGGGTGCAACTACGAGGGTTCAGCAGAAAATTTGTTAAGCGCTATTCAGATACAGTTTAAAAGTAATTTAGTTAATGGTATGAATAATTCAAGATTCCATAAGTTGTACAAGGAATTAAATTTAGAACTTGCGTCTGATAATTATGTTCATCATAGCAACGCAATTGGTCTGATTAGTATCATTATGAAATTGAGGGGCCAGCTAAAATTGAATTTTCATGTGAGTGAGGGATGAAAGTTAGTATAGGTGCGCACTATGTAATACTGGCGATGTAGAAACATTTTGATGGTTTGTGCCCTCTATTACAGGAATGCAGATTAAGATGGCTCGGTAAACGGTTTGTCCCCTTACAAGAAGTAATAAATTATTTAAAATGGTCTTTATGGAAGTTATGTTACAAGAGCCCGGACTAGCCTTTTAAAAAAGAGTTTTATTAGAAATTACAACTATAATAATAATAATAATAATAACTGCACAATTGCTTATATATGAAATTAGATGTGAACTGTCTGGTGGGGAATTGAGAACTGACTGCCTGCTGGTCGGTGGCTGTATTTATATGAAAGCAGCCTTTGCTGACTCGGCACTGGTACTTTTCCGAGAGATGTGTCATAACTCCTCCCTCCTTAAGTTTGGAGCTCCTGCGACAACTGGCATGGAAGTCCAGGGTAGATTTGTAGTGGTGTAGGTCTTAGCTGGTCTCCTTCCGTCGATCCTGGTTTAGCCTTCTTTCTGAGGACATAGAAAACATACAGGAGGAGAGACAGTAGTAGGAGTACTGGGAGGATGATAAGGTAATAGAGGTGTGTCGTGCCACTGGGTACGTCCTCTAGCAGCTCCAGTGGTTCCATCTGTAAATTGATCCTGTGAAGGTCTTCGAAGGATATATTTCTGTTGGTGTGTGAGAATACTTGTGCAGTGATTGTGACGCTCCTTGAGTCTTTGTATATTGGTATTGCTTTGCTGTCCCGTAGAGTCTCACCTTGGTTTAGTTTTATTAGGCTAGTATTAGTTAAGAACATGGTGTCGTTGTGGCGGTCCTTGTTTATTACTATTCTGTTGGTTCTGAAAGTTAGGAAGTGGTCTATGAGGTTGATATAATTAATGAACGGCGCGCTGGACGTGTATATTGTCTTGCATGCTGAGAGGTTGATGTTGGATATGATCTGGCGAATACAGTCGTCCTGGATGATGGTCTTGTTGCGGCAATATATATCACCGTTGATGTCTTCACAGGTGGCTGTAAATAACTCATCTTGGAGGCGTAGGATCAAAGGGGGATGGACATGAATTGTCATAAGGTGGTTGTCTTTTTCTACAGGGTAGGATAAGAGGAAGTACATTTCGAAGGAGGAGGTTTTTAGGGGAACGCTAATGAAGTAGTAGATACTCCAGGTTTTTATTGAGCAGTGTACCCTGCTTAACTGCCAGAGTGCCTCGATGTCTGCTGTTATGAACGTGATATTGTGGGACTTTTGTAATGACTCGAGATCATTAAGAGAGAACATACTAGAATGTATGCTGTTTAACCTACAGAATTCTAGAGAGTTTTCCACGTCGTCAATCTTGTTGGCAAGGAGGATCAAGTTAAAGAGAATCGAATTGAATTGTTGATTTAGTTCCACTTGGCTGATTATAGGGTTGGAGAAGAAGGTAGTCATTTTGTCATTGTTAGTCCGTATAATTTGTATGTCGTGATTGAATTCTTCGATTACTTTTTTGTTTATTGCCATCTGGCTTTTTAGGTTGTTTTGGAGGTGAAAACTGTTACGGTCGATCGTGTTTATAATTTTGTCGTACCTTTCCTTGTCGTCACTGTCCATGTTTCCGGTTAGCCAGGATATGGCCTTACCTAGGCCGTTAATTAGTCCGCGTTTAGGCCGAGATTTATTAACTGTCAAATGGTCGAGTTTGTTCCGAAGATAGTGATAATATTTAAAGAGTGATTTTATCTGTGCTGTCCGGTTGTGCTGATAGGTAGTGCCAATAATGTGATAAACTTTATCTAATTCCATATCTATTAGTTGTACGTCAGTAACGTGTATAAAAGTATAATATTTATCTATGACGTAAACTGGATTATGCGTCACTGGCAGAATTCCCGGGCCCGAACTCAGATCTGTTATCTGTAAACTGTCGGCTACATTCCCCGCCGTCAGCAGTTGCAGTATGCGTATTATTGCCGTTAGTATGTGGGATGCGTGATTCATCGTTCTTATCTGTAACAGGAAGAGTTTGTTGTGTAAATTTTCTAGGTCTTTTTAATAGATTAGGATGTACTTTAAAAGATTTCCTTTGTACTGTAGCTAATTTAGTTTCCCTAGAATAGTTTCCTCTTTTGAATTTGGGTTTAGCTTTTCCGTATTGCTTATCCCTAATAAATATTTCTCCCTCTGGTATTTCGATTTTTTCCCTAGTTTTGTTTAGTTTGTCTGTACGGGTCTCTTTTTCTTTATCAATTTTTTCTTTTATTACGCGAGCTATTAATTCCTTGTCATCATGATATTCTTTGACTCGTTGTTCTAGAATTAGGTCTTCTGCGTATGTATTGGGCTGTATCCCGAAAGTAATTTCATTAGGGGTCATGGTCAAGTTAGAGTTTATAGAGTTGTTGTAAGCTATTAACGCTAGTCTTAGAGTTTTGTATATGGGGCAATTCTTTTGTCTGTTTACTATGTTCATAATCTCTATGAGGGTTGAGTGTGCTCGGTTTATCAGTCCGTTGGAGTCTGAGTGGTTAGGGGTCGTGAAGTGAGTTTCTATGTTATTGTATTTTAAGAAATTCTCTACCAGTCCATTTTTAAATTCCGTACCATTGTCAAATTGAATCGTTTTGGGGCACGGGAATATGCTGAGGTAGTTTTCTAGTGAATTGACAATTTCGTTTGCGGATGCCGTTTTGACTAGATAACCATACAGTTTTCTTGAAAAACAGTCTATCATAGTGAAAATTTGCTTTCCGTCGTAGTGTAGTATGTCTCCTTGTAGTCTCTCGAAAGGTTTGGAAGGAGTGGGGGTGATTTCGTAAACTTGTCTAATTGGTCTGCGTTCGTACTTAACTTCCTTACAGAGGGAACAGTTGTTTATCACTTTTGTTATCTGTTCTAACATTTTTGGCCAGTAGTAGCGTTTAATTTTGACTGTGGGGAATTTGTCTTTTATTATGTCGGACAGGTGGGCAAAGATTTGGTCATAGATCTGTTCGTCAAGGGAGTCTTCGATAGGAGGGGAACACAGGACGCCGTACGTATGATTTGGTTGTAAGTATTCTAAGCAGTATTCGTCTATGTCGTTAGAGTAGGGGTACCTGGTGTACCAATTGTAACGCGTTTTATTAAAAGGTCTGTTGATCGGAATTTTCGTCTCGGGGTTGCCTCTAGTTAGAATAATTTGGAATTTTTCCACGTTAATGCAGCGGGTTCTGTCGTCAATTACTTTAATTTGGCTGTTAGAGGATTCCTGAGAGTGTTGGGTTTGTAGGCTTTCGTTATCGTCTCCGGCGTTAATGTTTTCGTTTTCGGCGGTAGTGTTTCCGTTGTCGTCCTCGGCGTTAATGTTAAGGGCTCTGGCTAAGTCTTCTAGGACGTCGTCGCTATTTTCAGGTGAAGGGGCAGAAAGGAATTCAGTTAGGACTTCTTCTGGGTTTAGAGAGGCGGTTTCTAGGGCGTTAAGGTGTTGTTCCTCTGGTGGGTTTCGTGATAGTGC
>JAAEAF010013418.1:0-244997 GCA_011037195.1 Triatoma infestans | reverse complement strand
GTTTTGGATCTATGAGACTCGATTCGCTACGTAGGTGGTCCACTGTGAGGAGGGCGCGTCCCAATTAATTTTTAATTGCCATAAGTTTTGCATTATGATTTTTGCTATAGTGACAATCGGGCCAATCAGACCAAGAGGATCGAAGATGTGCGCAATGTCTCAATAACAATGATAGAATGGCTCTTTTAGTTATAACTCCATCTGGCTTTATTCTGGCTGTAGTGAACTGAAGTGTATCGCTTCGAGGATTGTAGATAACCCTAAAGTTTTCACTCTTGGCTCGTTATCTTCTTTAATCATAACAAATTCTTGAGAGATGTCTGGTGTTGGGAGGTGCTTAATAATTGCCTAACATTTGAGCACCACTTTCCAAGAATTCCTAACCAGCTTTTCAAGAATTTTTATGATTTCCCTTTGCTTCTGTAATGCTTCCCTTTGTAATGCTTCCTTTAAAGAATTGGCTCCGCTGAGGAGATCGTCTACATAAAAATCCTTTGCCATGGCTTCAGCCCTTGTATATGTCTGCTAACTCTCTGAGGGTTCATGTTGCTAGAAAAGCGGAGGATGTTATTCCGTATGTGACCGTTTGTAATTCAAAATATCTTATGGGTTCGCTCAGATTTTCTCGCCACAAAATGGTTTGTAATGGAATCTGAGATGGATACAGTCTAATTTGGCGATACATTTTTTCAATGTCTGCTAACATGATACTATAAAATCTGAATTTTATAAGAATTTCAAATAAAGATAGTTGCACGTTTGGCCCAACCAATGCTATGTCGTTAAGAGATTTTCTTGAATCAGTTTTGCAGGAGGCGTCAAAGACAACGCGCAGTTTAGTTGTCGTGGACTCCTTGAGAACTGGGTGATGTGAAATGAAGTATCGTGCGCAGGAATCATCGTTTGCTGCTGTTTGGGAAATTTCTTTCATGTGCCCGAAGGAAAGATATTCTAACATGAAGGTGGCATAGTCGTGAGATAGTTGGTTATATTGAAGCCTGCGTTCAGATGATAGAAGTCTTCTAGTGGCAATTTCTAGAGAATTTCCTAGACTTGATGGGTCTTCCTTTAAAGGGAGCATCACAATGAAACGTCCATTTTGATCCCTACTGGTAGTTTCTTTGGAGTGTTCCTAGCAGGTTTTATCTTCACCAGACAGTTCACTGCCTAGATCAGATTCTTCTATTCGCCAAAATTTTTCTATCTGCGAATTTAATTGATCATATGTGACTAAGTGACAGCTACTACTGTCAAATTCTTTAGTAATCCTTCCAATGACAATCCATCCGAACTTTGTAGATTGAAGCTTGAATTTTGTGTTTTGAATAGTGATGCTTCGATTTTCCAGGATGTCGCTCCAATCAAAGCATCAACTAAACCCGGCTTATAGAAATCTGGATCTGCCAATTATATCCCTTCGTGAACATTTTCCCTGTTGTATGATGTAGGTAAAGTGGGCAAAGTGCCAGTTATTTTAGGAAAATGTAAAAGATTTAATTTTTAGATGTGTAGGTGCCGTCAGAAGCTGCTGAGCTATTCATTTAATGGCGAGATTCACCTTTGTGCGGTGAAGACCTAAAGATTGAGCGAAAGATTCCGTTATGAAACTGGACATCGATCCCTGTCTAGCAAAGCTCTGCACTTCTTGGATTTACCATTTCTATCAAGGATGTGAATTACTGGATAGTGGGACAAAACTTTCTTGATTTTGACTTTTCGATGTATGGAATAATATAGATTCCTGAATTGTAGGCGGTGAAAGGTTTGTTAATGCCGGGTTCTGATTTGATGATGTTTTGTTTTGTTTGTCGCTGTGTATGATGGTATTGTGTCTTCTTGAACATTTCTTGCAATTTGTGGGGGACTTGCAGTCTTGTAATGTATGTCCTGGTCGGAGCCACTTTAAGCACAGTTTTAATGATTTAATTTTATCTGCTCTGGCTTCTGAAGAAAGCTTCAACATTTCTTGACAGCGGGAAATGTGATGTAGTTCGTTGCAAAGAGCGCAGAATGGTTGTTTAATGGTATTATTGCTGTCTTTAGTTGTTAAGCAGCGTTCTTCTTTAGTTTGTTCTTGAATCCTCCTTTAAATCTGTATAATTAATTTGATTCCTCGTTGCAAAGTTTCGGAGTAAAGAATGTTTGCTTAAATGTGTTTGTGCGGACTTGCTATTGGCATCTATGGAATTAAGAATTACACATTTTTGCTTGAGGAAAGCCTTTATATCTTGTAATGTAGAAAGCCTATCAGTTGGGGAAGCCTCTTGCCAATCCTTGTATGTGGTACTGTCTAGTTTGCTTGAAATCAAGTGTACGAGTAGTGTGCTCCATGATTTTACAGGTTGCTTTAAGCTTTTAAAGTTGATATGTGCTTCATGAAGTTGTAAACAATTGCCTCAGATGATAAGCGGATACATTTTCTATCTTTGGCATATCAAACAGTGCTCTAATATGTCGCAGAATTATCAGATTTTCATTGTGGAAGCGTTCTTTAGGCAGGTTCCATGCCTCTTGATAATTCTAGATTAGTTCAAAGGAGTTAATGACTTTTGCCACTTCTTCTACTAGTGAAGCCTTAAGGTAAAATAATTTTTGTACATTGGTGAGTGATGGGGTGGTTGTCTATGACTGACACGCAGAGATCTTGAAATGACAGCCAATCTTCAAGCGCACCGCTGAAATGCGGCAAGTTGATAGGCGGAAGTTTTACAAGAGCCTGAAGAGCATTTGGTTCGAAACCTTGAGGTGTGTTTGACGATTTTGGAAGTTGTTCGACTGCAGCCGTGAGGTCGAAGTATTGCTCTTCAAAGATAAGCCTTTCACTTTCTTACCCTTCTTCCAAGAGTTCAATTTCAGATTGTACTTCCTGAAATTCACTCCATGCCTCTTCAAGTTTATGTAATCTGATGTTGATTTGAGAGAGGTCTCCGGTTTTGAATCTATGCCTTCTAAAAATGTACTAAATCTATCGAAATATGATGTAATTTGATTACTCTTTTTAATTAGTTTTTTTTAAAGGATTCATTATTCAAAATTCAAAACATAATTCAATATTGAAAGATTAATAAATTCTAAATGCGTAAAAAATATGAGAGTAATTGCGTGCTATTGGCAAAGCTGTGAATAAAGTTTATACCTAATGATTAGGAGAATAAAAAATGCTAAGTACAAAAAAAATGGAATAGAATTAAAGTAAAAAATTGATTAAATGCTTATAAACGTAAAATTATAAGCTGCTTAAGAAGGGATAATGAGAAAGGAAGTATTAGGATTGAAAAGTCACCACGCCACACTAACCGGATGATGCGTCACTCGGCCGCAACTTGCGCCATTTGATGTTGTGCTGGGCTCGCTTGCGCTTCTTGTTGGTGATACTCATCGAAATAATCTTCAAAAATTTCTTGTTGATGTGAAAATGTTTTGAATGTTCGTAAATTTAAATTCAGAAAATGAAATAATGTCCAGTTTGATCGGAGGACCAATAAAATGTGTGTGTTTATGATTTAAAGACAATAAAGATGTATATGTTATTTAATGGTTAACTGTTTAAATGGAGCACGTATAAATGTCTTAACAATGAATGGTTGCGGGAGAACCTATACACGTAAGTACAACTTTAAAAAACACTTTATTAGCAAAAACTGTTACAAATATAAATATGATCAGGACTGACTAGTTATAACTCCATCTGGCCTTATTCTGGCTATAGTGAATGAAGTGTATCGCTTCGAGGATTGTAGATAACCCTAAGGTTTTCACTCTTGGATCGTCATCTTTTTTTATCATAACAAATTCTTGAGAGATGTCTGGTCTGTGAAATTCTCTCTTATTCAAAGGAAATATATCTTTAGTGAATAGAGTACGGGTATGGTAGTTCGCATTTCAGCCTAAAGGGTGCTGCAATGTATACAACTTAAAATAATCTATTCGAATTAATGATATTTTACTGAACATAGACCTTTGTGGCTGAGAATGTTGTCTTGATAAAACAGAACTTTCTTCTTCACCTGGCACGTTTTCCTTAATTTTTGTTTTAACCGGCCCAAAAGATTTTTTTCTTTTATATAAGGGAATATGGTAAGATTCCCTTCTCTGTTAACATGAGCTCTTTTCAGCCCAAATAAGTTTTTCCTAAAACTTAATTTTTGATCCTCATTTTTTTTAACATTCTTTATCAAACTGGCTTTCAGAATATTTCTATAAATTATTTTGAACATGCAACCTACTATTAATACGAGTTTTCTAACCTATGTGATGAAATATACTCTCAATTTAAACAGAACCAGCTTCATGTTTTACAAAAGCCCTAAAGTGTTCAATATTAAATTCGGTTTTTGGTTTTCTACACACATTTATGCTGCCTTCGGATGGAAACATTAAATTTTGACTCATCACAAAAAATCATTCTTAACTCCGGATCCATATATATTTTCTTCGGCAAGTCTGAACCGTTTTTCCTGCTAAGTTCGTTTTCTAATGCTTTTCATTGCTATTTTCTCAAGAATCGCCTGCCTTTAATTACGTCCTCACTGGGGCAGAGTCTCAATTCCAAAATATTCAAGTAGCTCTGTTTTAATGGTTGGGGCACTTAATAGAATTTTGTCGTATTCTGCAAATAAGTCTTTCTCAGCATAATTTGATAAAAACTATAGCCTTCTTGTAGAATAGGAGCAACTTTATGCCCTATATATTTTTTGATATGCTCTCTTACTATTCTTACTAATATTTAACAATTCCCCGAACCTTCGGTGAGTTTTCCTATTATCTCGAATACAATAATAGCAAATTGTTGTAATTGTTGGCCTTTAGAAGTGATCAGATGTATCTGATTGTTGGTTTATCCGTGGCTCTACTGTTAAAATGTAGAAAAATTGCAGCAAGGTTACGAACCTTGAGCCTCTGAAGATTGACAAAATATTTGCCGAAACGTTGGGTTTTAAATGAAAAACATAAAACTATTTCGTGTTTTTTTTTTCTGGAAACTTCCTGGTCGATAAGCCAACAATTAGATACACCTAATGTAATAATTGCTTTACGTTGCTCTTAAGAAATTGAGCAACTCGAGGACTCACAGCGAAGTGGATTCGAAAGTGATAGATACACTAAACAAAACGCTATTTAGGATTAATATTTTTCTCTTTGATAAATGGAAAAAATGAGATTAGAAATGTGAAAGTTCCTCTGAATGAAACCCTTAAGTAAATGAAATTTCGGATTAGGAATGTACTGAATTAAGTTTGCTAGTAATATATACATTTTGTAGCTGTTAATAAAAAAGAAACCTTGCAGTCCGGAAATTTTTGTTACACCTGATATAAACAATCATACAACAGATTAAACTGCAATCGTCACAGAAATTCAAAAATTGAATATTGCGTCATTATAACATATTTACATTTTTAGAGTGTGCTTATTCACTGGCGCTGGGCAAGTACTACTATACACTTTACCAATTTTCTTAGGTTTGATAATTTACGCCACTTATCATGATTGTGATCCTGCCATGAGTGAGGTAATAATAATTTGGATTAATAATTATTCGTGATATTTTAAGATTTATAAGATCTTTTTCATTATAAATATTTTAGTTATTAAAAGACAGCAATAAGTTGGTGACGTATTACATATCTGAAAAGGCTGTTAAAATTCCTGGTTTTGGTGGTTTATTTGTTGCAGGAATTATATCCGCATCTTATAGGTATATTATTATATATATTTTTAAGACTTGAATTATATCAGTTTTTTTATTTAAAATGTAAGTTTTTATTATACTTCTAGTACAATGTCTACAATAATGAACAGTGTTTCTGCAAAAATATTCGAAGATTTAGTCAAACCTATATTTCCTTGGGAACTGAGTATGGCACAATCAAGTTTAGTGATGAAATCTATAGTTGTAATTGTTGGTTCAGTCGTTACTTTGGGAACGTTAGCTATGAATACAAATAGTAGCGTATTGCAAGTAAGTATCTTGAACATAATTTATTCGATGCTATTGGAAATAAAAAATAAATATTTTTTTCATTGGCCCTTTTAAATATTATAAAGTTTTAGTATTATATTTAAAAAAACTTTAAGTGATTGTTAGAAGAAACTGAGATGACACAGTCATATCATATTGAGAAAGAGAAAAATGAAGTAAAGGGGAATTCTCTAATAAAAAATGATTAATTTTCAGAGCAAATCAAAACGATTTATATAAAATCAATAGTAATTAGTCTCTAGTTCTGTCAAAAATAAACATATTTCTCATTAAAAAATAAGTGACAAAACTGGGATCAATGTCTTACGGGATTTCTGTTGGGATTATCTTAGCATTATGTTGTGATTCATAAATTTAAAACTTGATGTATAATATAGATCTAATTTATCGCTGCAACAGGAAAACTGCCTTGAATATTTATAATTAAACTTACTTGTTTTTATATTTTCAGTTTATATATATTCATTTCTTATAAATAATAATATTTATAATATATTTAACAGTATGTTTTTAATTACAGCTTTATTACACATTTAACAGCTTTACAGCCAGCTTCGTAATATTTGTTTTTAATTTTGGATTATTTTGGAGGAAATCTAATTCTAAGGTAAAAAAGTAAAAGGATGTTTACTGTATTGTTTTATAATTAAATTTTTGGGATCATTCATATCGCACTTAAAGAACAACTTATTTATTGATAATTAAATGTTAGTAACTTCTCCTAAAGTTTTGGTTCTTAATTTCATTCGGCTTACGAATTATTCAATCAGTTTTGGAGATAAATATCCTAATCGCGAATAACTCCACCCCTTCCACCAAGGCCGCCTTAAATGAATTTTTCCAGAGAAATATTTCGATAAATGTAGAGCTGCTTATAAGGATAGTTTTCGGAACCATGTATTATGGATAGTTAATGGAACCATTTTCGAGAATATCACAAGAAAGTGAAAAAAACCATTTGGTAAAGCGGTACTTTCAGATGACTGATTTCGTTCGAAACCTGATCGTGAGGCCCATTCTACCACTTAAATGTAAATATTAAGTTAAGTTGAGTTTTCACCGGAAATACACGTTCTGAGGTCCCTTGAGTACAAAAAAGTGATTTCTAGAAAATGGTTTGTATATGTGTGTGTGATTATCTCGAAAACCGTAAGTTGCAACTTAGTATTCCGTTTAAATGCTACTACCGCAACAGACAAAGAAGTTTTCGGGCAAAATCCATCTACCGGAATTTCCACTTTAATGAATGTTTTTTTCACTTTCTTACGATTTTCTCTAAAACAGGCAACAATTTTCTTTAATACTATTTATGTGAACTACACATGAAAATGCTGCATCTTTTATTTGAAACATTTCTTTGTGTAAGTGATTTAAGAGGGCTTTTGGTGGTGGGGTGGGGTAATGTTTTCATCTAAATGTGCTATTTCAATTTATTATATAATTGTGTAATCTAAATAGAATTAAATATATTGCCAATATTTCGAGTTTCAAGAAAATGAATAAACCGGAGTACTGAACAGTTGTTTCAGTTTTCGCGATTTTTTCCATAAAAACACCATAAATTACAAATTTTATTAAAGATTTATAGGATCCGAAGAGCGAAGAATCAGACATTAGTTACTCCCCAAATGGCCAGACTAGGGAAGGAGAATTCTATTTTCAGCAAGTTGAAAAGTTCTCGGCCTAAGCCATAGATGACACTGCTATAAGGAGTCTGTACCTTCGTTATCAATAGTAAAAGACAGCTGAGTTTAAACGTGGTAATCATCGATTGAAGACAATAAAGAACGACCAAAAACTGCACTACAGAAGAAAATATCACGAAGATAACAATATGGTTTTAGATGATCGACGATTAAAGGTGTATGAGTTGGCTAAGGCTGCAGGCATCTCAGAAGAAAGGGTACGGCACATTTTACACGAAGAGCTCAGTATGAGAAAACTGTGTGCAAGATGCGGTACCACATTTGTTAAATGGTGATCACCAACAAATGAGGGGAATCGAGTTTCCTAACGTCGTTGTGCTGTTCTAAAAAGAATTCAACCGATTTTCCGCGCTGATTTGTTTCAATGGATGAAACGTGGGTTCACCATTTTACACATGAGTCAAAACAACAGTTCAAGCAAGTGGGTAGTAGTCAGTAGTTCTGCACCGAAGAAAGCAAAAACAACTGCATTGGCCGGAAAGGTTATGGCTAGTGTTTTTGGGATTCCAAAAGGATTCTTTTAATTGCTCCCTGTCAAAGGGTCAAACAATTAATGGGGAATACTTCGCACATCTTCTTGACCAGCTAGGTGAAAAATTAGCTAGAAAAGGTCCTGCTTGATTTGCGCAAGTGCTCTGAACGCTACTCGGGGGCCTTCATTTTCCTGTATGTCTGCCGTTGGAGTGGCTCCAACTCCAACCTTGGGCAAGCCAGTCTCCGTGCTCTCCAGCCGGCGTCTTACATACTGCTCTACCTCGCCTAACTTCCTCTCCATTTCAGATTTTAACTCTCTTGGACCTTTTTGATTTCTTCTTGGACCTGGTCTATTTCTCCTTGAACCTGGTCTATTTCTTCTTGGACCTTATTTATCTCCCTTTTTATTTCGTTCATTTCATCCTGGCCCCTCTTTATTTCTTTCATTTCATTCTGGCCCCTCTTTATTTCGTTTTTCATTTCTTTCATTTCTCTCTTCAAAAATGTCATCAGTTCCTCCATTTTCAACAAAACTGATACTAAACTGTTACCTGCTTAGAGATTTTATCCCACTTCTGACACCAAATGTAGCGTTTTTCCCTCTAAACTAGCTACTAGTTTAACTAGAGCGTGTCGCCAGCGCTTCCCAGCGGCTACTGAGAGAACTTGAGGTACATGCTTTCTCTGCTACTGCACTACATGGCTGCGTTACAGTATATTTAAATTTCGTTGGTTACCAGCCCATGAGGATGATAACAATACTGTATCATCAGCATATAATATCAAGTTAGGCTCCCTATTTGAATTTATACTAATTCCCTGTGCGCCACCATTATTGAAGTGGCCAACTATATCTGCAGTGAAAAGTGCGAATAATAATGGGCTTAAGACTTCCCCCTGAAGAACACCTTCAGAAATATCAATCTCACTAGGCTGTCCAGTACCTTGCGAGATAACAAATATTGGATTCCTATACAGATTCATCAATACTCTCAAAGTTTTTCCACAAACACCCATATTGTATAATTTCTGCCAGAGCAATCCATGTCACACCGTGTCGAAAGCTCTTTTATAATCAATGAAGAGGGCAAATACCTTTGCTCTGAATTGGATGTCAATGGCTGCTGCCAGGGAAAAACCGCCCTCTGCGAAAGCCAAATTGTTGCTCTGGCCACAACCCATGCTGCTCCACCCAGTCTGCAAGTCTTTTATAAATAATGCATGTAAGAAACTTAAAAACTGTGTTAAGGATAGCTATTCCTCTATAATTACCTGGATCTTAGGGTCTCCCTTTTATGAAGTAACTTCATCTTAATTTTGTCCCAAGAAGCGGGAAAGTGTTCATCGTACCAGATTTTATTAAAAACATTTAATAGGTAATGTGTCCATGAGGGTGGTAATGCTTTAAACAGTCATTAGGCATCAGATCCAATCCAAAGCCTTGTTGTTTTTATAAACGTTTATACTACACAATAGTTCATCATGCTTTATGTCTACATCCGGGATTGGATGAAAACAAAAAATAAAACCAAAACAAAAAAATACAGAAGTATATAGACATTTAGGAGAAAGAATAGTAGAGTAGAATTGTACCCATTCAGTAACTGAAATAGGACTGTCAGTAGTTTGTTAAATTTACATTTTCTAACAGCTTGCCAAAACTCCTTGGGATTTATATGAATTTTTCATTATAAATATTTTAGTTATTGAAAGAAAGCAATTAGTTGGTGACGTATTACGTATCTGAAAAGGCTGTTAAAATTCCTGGTTTAGGGGGTTTATTTATAGCAGCAATTTTATCCGCATCTTATAAGTACAGTATTATATTTTTAAGAATTAAATTAGATCAGTTTTTTATTTAAAATTTAAGATTTTATTATGCTTCTATTACTATATCTACAATAATGAACAGTGTTTCTGCAAAAATAGTCGAAGTAACTTCTCCTAAATCTTTGTTTCTTAAACTCATTCGGCTTATTCAATCAGTTTTGGAGATAAATATCCTAATCGCCAACAACTCCACCCCTTCCACAAAGGCCGCTTTAAATGAATTTTTCCATAGAAATTTTTCGAATAAAACTTGAGCTGCTTATAAGGAAATGTTTTCGGAACCATGTATTATGGATAGTTAATGGACGCATTTTCGAGAAAATCACCAGAAGGTGAAAAAAACCATTCGGTAAAGTGGTACGTTCACATTACTGATGTTGTCCGAAACGTGATCGTCAGGCCCATTGTAGCAATTAATGTAAATATTAAGTTTGAACTTTCTACAATTTTCCATGTTTCGATTTTCTCCCGAAAAGCACCGACGATTTGTAATGAGAGTCATTAAAGATTCATAGGACCCAAAGAGCGAAGAATCAGACATTAGTTACTCCCCGCACGGCCAGAGTAGGGAGGGAGAATTCTATTCATATATAAACAGGTACAGAACACTTTTTTAACAATCTTGCACATCAGTCATCGCTTTCTAATTACTTAGCCAGTCTGTCTCTCTCTCTCTATTATTCCCTCGCTACCTTATAATCTAACAGTGTAGATGTAGAGTCTTTGCAGCTTGTGAGTTTCTATTTATTATATCAGTGTTCAGCAAATCTACAAGTTTATTTCATAACATTCCTAAATCTATCTCTCTAATAATTTCCTCACATCCATTATAAATTTCACCATCAAAATTTAGTTTAAAACTTTTTTCTGAGAAATTCATTTAAAGAATTATTGGTGAGAGGGAGATTAAGCTTCCCTTCAAAAAACTCTGTATATTAAGTTTAGTTTTCCCATTGATATAAAACTGGAGACAAACATTTAAATAACTTATAAGTTTGAAGAAAATTTGTCTGTTACAATTTGGTTAACTGCAGTAAGAGAAAGCCGTGTTAATCTTAAAAAATTAATACTTTAAAATTGCATTTTAAGGTTTAGTTATGGAGAAGTGTTAATGGAAGTTAGGCTAACAAAATACGTTAACACATTCTAAAATAAATATTTTTATCGAAAATAGTTCATTTTAGTTCAGTTTAGTCATGGTTCTCTATTCTCATTAATAAATGGTATAACATTGTTTTTTCTTGAATATTTTGATAACATTTCAGCATGTTTTATAATTTTGTTGTCCTAACGCCCTTAACATAAATAATAAAGTAATATTTCTGTATATCAAGAAATTTATCAAAATAAGTATTCGATTGATATAATTTGAAGGTATATAAAAATAAAAAACATTTTTTTTTTTTTACTAAGCAAGGAAATAACTAAATATTAATATAAATGTTTACTTTTATATTAATATTTTTTTAATTTATTTATACAAACTTCAAGTTATATTTCCTTTTTGTTTACATTTTTTATTCATCTTTATTCTTCTGTTTCCAAGGCAACTAAGCTCCGACGGTCGAATATCCAAGAATATGTCTGTCTTAATAAGATTTCTTAGTATTATATTCTGTTTTCTAGTTGAATAAGAAAGACTATTATTCTTTTTTTTTTACATGGATCCCGAATTTTGAATTTTTTTCTTTTCCTATAAACACTGTTGATAAAGATGAAAGCAGCGTTAAATAGAATTCTTTCCAAGTTAGTCCCAAAGTTTTTTGGCTTTTAAGGCCCCTAATGTTGCGGCGACTCTTTTTACTATCTAATGGAGTTTGTCTCTGACCTCTTTTTTTTTTTTTTTAAACACCTGTATCGGTCATTTGAGATTTTCGGTATGTGGCTAAAATATTGAGAAGTGCGAAAAAGTTTAAGGGTACGGGAATATGGGTTAATAAAGGTTTGCCTTATGAGATTAGGGAAGATTTTCGAAAAATTTTTCCCGCAATATAAATCAAAACAGAAGTAAGAACCTTATTTTTTTTTTGAAAATTTTGATGATGACTATCGATAGTTAATTTGCACTCAACTGGTTAGTCTTGGAAGAATTTCGGCGATCATGCACCACAATCAGCTCAATAAGAAGAGCCAGTTACCCTTTAAAGTAATATAAATATAGAATATTATGAAATTCTATATGAAATCTGTAAGATCCATACTGATCCACGAATTTCAGTTTGAGCAGTATTATTCCATAGAACTTTCATAGAATCAAATAAGATAAAGATGCTTAAGTTACAGATAAATGCATTTTCATCTATTGCATGCATTTCTGTTTGCTATAGATAAAGTAAGCGCATGATACAAAAGAATACATCCCTGTGCCACTGTTGTCTTGTCAGTAATTCACTTGTTATTTATAACAGGCTGCTATAATAGGTGAGCTTGTAGGGTCTATAGTGTCAATATGGTCAAGTGTGGGAGTACAGCTATAGATTCTGATAAAATTAGTTATAGCCCAAAAATCGTCAGCATCGAAGTTTGTTCTCAAAATATAACTGAACATCTAAATTTAAAGTTAGTATACCATCTTGTAGGAGTTGGCTGTTGTGATTCATACAGAACGGTTACGTTTAGTGTGCTCTGCAATAAATTCATTTTTTCAGTGGTTAAATAAAGGTTTTTGAATCGGATTTTTCATGATATTGTGTAAAAAGTGTTTTTTAATCATTTTATGATGAAATTGGTTTTGCTAAAAATTGAAGAACAGTTTAATTACAGTTAATTAAATTAGCTAGATTCTTTTAATTTTAGAAGTTGAAATTTGGTTCGTCTCTATGTGATCAGTGGAGTGGGGGGCACCTGGTTTCTGATAACAACAGGTAGAGGGAGAACAGTAGCAACAGGTAGACACGCCCACTTTGTCACAAATCTAGTACTTGCATTCGTAAATTAGACTAATTAGAGGTATCTGCTACTCTCAAATTCCTATGTGTGGTCGTACACAGACTAATACAAAACAACAGGGTGCAGAACCGAGGGATAATATTGAGTTTACGGCAGCAAATATGGAAAATTTATTCGGCAAAGTAAATGAGGTGTTAGTCAAAATAAAACTCACTGCCTACAAGAGAAGATTTTAATAGAATTGAAACTCAAATTGCGAGCTTGATACTGAGATAAAAACAGAATTAAATATGTAATTTAAAAATTCAAGATTTGCAACTCAAAAGTAAATTGGACAGTTATTTTTTTTTTCTAAACGTAAGAGACCGATTTTTGGTGGTATTCCCGTAGTAAAAGATGGAGAGGAAGTTAAGGTAGTTAAAAGATTTACATAGCAGTATTCTTGGTATCGAAGATGATATAGTAATTGATGGAGCTCTTAAAGTAGGAAGAAAAGATAATAATAACAGACCAGTATTAGCTGAGTTTGTCATGGTTGTGGCTAAAATATTGAGAAGTGCGAAAAAGTTTAAGGATACGGAAATATGGGTTAATAAAGATTTGCCTTATGAGATTAGGGAAAAAAAAAAAAAGTTATTAGAAGTAAGATACAAGATTAGAAGTGTGCATGCGGACGCGAAAATAGTGATGAGCTACGATTATTTAATATATCAGAATCGAAAGTTTCTATGGGAGGAAGGCTTACGTCATAAGGAGAAGATGGGATTGCAGTTTTAAAGAACCTCACCAATCAGCAGTTTTCAATGACCAGCCCGCAGGCTAATGATAGCTATAAACCAAAATAACTAAAAGCAAGCCGGCAGTGGACATCAGTTACTTCCAATGATATTTCTATTCTGTGCTATAATGTTTGGGGATTTAATAATAAAATAAAAAAGGTAAATTTGTTTAACTTTGTTAAAGATTTTGATATATTTCTTTTGTTTGAAACTCATGTTAAGGAAGAAGATTACATTTTATTTGATAAATATTTTGATGGATTCAAATTGTGTTGGGTCAGTGCTATAAAATCTTCAAAATTCGGTCATGCTGTTGGGGGGGGGGGCACTTTACGGTATCAGGATGATAGTAGGTTTTCAAATTTGTTTGAATTTATAACAATTGATATGTGATAACTTAATATATTGTAAATTAGCTGATTTGGTGTATTACATATATCCGGTTTATATAAATTGTAATAATTGGGATGCAGAGTTCGAGGTTATATCGGATTTTTTGGATGATCACTCGGAGTACAAAATTATTTTAATGGGGGATTGCAATTCTAGAATTGGTGAATGTCAAATTATTTCGAAAGAGTGTATTGCTAGGGGCTTGAATTAAATTCTGTTAGAAAATCAAAAGACCTTATAGTAAACTCTAATGGTAAAAAATTGTTGGAGTTATGCGACAATAATAAGCTTGTTATTATGAATGGTAGAGCTAAAGGAGATGAGCAGGGGGAATATACATTGATAGGGGGGGCCAGGCTGCTCAGTGATCGATCTATGTTGTGTAGATTCAGATATGGTAGATTTTAAAGTTATTCCTGAAATATATTCCGATCATATGCCTGTGGCTTTATTTATTTCGTTAAAAATTAAAATTAAACAGAACTGTATATTGCCGCTTCTCTCGTAACTCCGTTGGACTGATAAAGATGAAAAATATTTTAAAGAAAAACTAGTTTTAAAACAAGAGTTTCCTCTTGATCCGCAAAAGGGTGTGGAATTTTTTGTGAATGCAATTAGAAATAATGCAGCCCACTTGGGAAATAGTAATAGTAGTAACAGTAATAATTTTACATTTCATTCAAAAAAATCAGTGGTTTGACAGCGAATGTAGAAGGTACAGAATACAGTCATTTGCTTTATTAAAAATCTTTAAGAAAACCGCAACCCATCAGATTAAAGATCAATATACTTCAAAACTGAAACAATACAAACTTTTATGTAAACAAAAGAACTTTTATGTAACTATTACTCCGAATTATTGTTAAAATTTAAAAATGTAAAAGGTAGTAAAGATTTCAGGGTAATAGTTAAACATTTTAAAAAAAGAAAGTTTTTAACTGGCTCTTCAATAACTTCTGATTGGATTGATCATTTTCACGGACTGCTTAACCCTCAGTTGTTTCGGCTCCTATTTTATATGGTCCACCTTTTAATGCCGTAGACTGCTTAGATAAACCATTTGAGTTTCATGAATTACGGGCTGTTGTAAATAAGGCAAAGAACGGTAAAGCGCCTGGCATTGACGGCATTCCTTTTGAGTTTTATAAATGCAGTAATAAAAATTTTTTTGAGAATTTATTAAGTTTTTTCAACTTTCTTTATGAATATATAAAAGTCTCCAACAGCTTTAGTAAAGCTATTATTTTCCCTTTGCATAACAAGGGAGACAAAAATACAGTATCCAATTTCGTGGCATTTCTTTTATTGATACCATAGCCAAATTGTTTACACGCCTCTTGTTAAATAGATTAGAAATGTGGGTAAATGAGAACGGTATATTAAACGAGTATCAAGCAGGTTTCCGTAAAGGATACTCTACCATAGATAATATATTTTGTTTGACGAATATAATAAAAATTATAACTGCCCAAAAAAGGAGAAAAGTATACGCGTTTTTTATTGACTTCAAGTCAGCGTTTGACTCCCCCGCAGACTGGCACTGTATTATAAATTATTCTCACTAGGCGTTTCAAATAAATTTATAAATATTCTCCAACATATTTACTCGAATACCGAGTACTGTGTGTGGACCAATAGTGGAGTGACTGAGAGCTTCCCCGCTAGGATGGGTTTGCGGCAGGGTTGTCTACTCTCTCCCCTGCTTTTTGCACTCTTTTTAAATGATTTTTATGATTTTATTGGGGGTGGATTGTACATTGGTCAAGAAAATATACGATGCTTGCTATATGCGGACGATAGTGTCCTATTGCCTTCGGACCCGCGTGTGTTTCAAAAAATGATTGATCGCCTGGGAGAATATTCTAATAGGTGGAATTTAGCCATTAATCTGAATAAATCGAAGGTTATGGGTGTTCAGAAATGGCAGCAAATTAGCGATGAAGGAAACCTGGAAATTAAATGGGGAAAATTTAGAAATTGTTAACTTTTATAAGTATCTGGGAGTCGGCCTAACCCCTAAATTATCCTTAACTCGTCACTTTGTAGAGAAGTTAAGTTTATCTAAGACAGCTATTATGATAACGTACACTGATTTGATTAATAATAATGATGTACTTCTGGGTGCTAGGTTTACTGTTTTCAATTCGGTAATGCGCGCTATAATTTGTTACGCTGCCCAAGTGTGGGGTTTTCTTCGTATCCAAGAAGTTGAAAAATTAAGTACCTTTTTCCTGAAAAAACTTTTCAAACTGCTTCTGAACACCCCGCATTATGTTTTAAATACTGAAACAATCTCAAACCCTCTGTTTCTATTTACGTTTAACTTGCACTATAAATATGTTCAAAAAGTATTGTCAGTGCCGGAACAACGCCTCCCGAGAATTTTAGCCAATACAATTATTAGTAAAAAATTATACTGGTTTAAAGATTACACGGATCTGTGTAGTAAATATAGCTCTTCAGATAAAGTAATTGGGTGCAACTACGAGGGTTCAGCAGAAAATTTGTTAAGCGCTATTCAGATACAGTTTAAAAGTAATTTAGTTAATGGTATGAATAATTCAAGATTCCATAAGTTGTACAAGGAATTAAATTTAGAACTTGCGTCTGATAATTATGTTCATCATAGCAACGCAATTGGTCTGATTAGTATCATTATGAAATTGAGGGGCCAGCTAAAATTGAATTTTCATGTGAGTGAGGGATGAAAGTTAGTATAGGTGCGCACTATGTAATACTGGCGATGTAGAAACATTTTGATGGTTTGTGCCCTCTATTACAGGAATGCAGATTAAGATGGCTCGGTAAACGGTTTGTCCCCTTACAAGAAGTAATAAATTATTTAAAATGGTCTTTATGGAAGTTATGTTACAAGAGCCCGGACTAGCCTTTTAAAAAAGAGTTTTATTAGAAATTACAACTATAATAATAATAATAATAATAACTGCACAATTGCTTATATATGAAATTAGATGTGAACTGTCTGGTGGGGAATTGAGAACTGACTGCCTGCTGGTCGGTGGCTGTATTTATATGAAAGCAGCCTTTGCTGACTCGGCACTGGTACTTTTCCGAGAGATGTGTCATAACTCCTCCCTCCTTAAGTTTGGAGCTCCTGCGACAACTGGCATGGAAGTCCAGGGTAGATTTGTAGTGGTGTAGGTCTTAGCTGGTCTCCTTCCGTCGATCCTGGTTTAGCCTTCTTTCT
Source organism: Triatoma infestans (assembly GCA_011037195.1). Classification (NCBI taxonomy): domain Eukaryota; kingdom Metazoa; phylum Arthropoda; class Insecta; order Hemiptera; family Reduviidae; genus Triatoma; species Triatoma infestans. The sequence goes on along the minus strand of JAAEAF010013418.1, from coordinate 227,735 downwards.
GAGGACATAGAAAACATACAGGAGGAGAGACAGTAGTAGGAGTACTGGGAGGATGATAAGGTAATAGAGGTGTGTCGTGCCACTGGGTACGTCCTCTAGCAGCTCCAGTGGTTCCATCTGTAAATTGATCCTGTGAAGGTCTTCGAAGGATATATTTCTGTTGGTGTGTGAGAATACTTGTGCAGTGATTGTGACGCTCCTTGAGTCTTTGTATATTGGTATTGCTTTGCTGTCCCGTAGAGTCTCACCTTGGTTTAGTTTTATTAGGCTAGTATTAGTTAAGAACATGGTGTCGTTGTGGCGGTCCTTGTTTATTACTATTCTGTTGGTTCTGAAAGTTAGGAAGTGGTCTATGAGGTTGATATAATTAATGAACGGCGCGCTGGACGTGTATATTGTCTTGCATGCTGAGAGGTTGATGTTGGATATGATCTGGCGAATACAGTCGTCCTGGATGATGGTCTTGTTGCGGCAATATATATCACCGTTGATGTCTTCACAGGTGGCTGTAAATAACTCATCTTGGAGGCGTAGGATCAAAGGGGGATGGACATGAATTGTCATAAGGTGGTTGTCTTTTTCTACAGGGTAGGATAAGAGGAAGTACATTTCGAAGGAGGAGGTTTTTAGGGGAACGCTAATGAAGTAGTAGATACTCCAGGTTTTTATTGAGCAGTGTACCCTGCTTAACTGCCAGAGTGCCTCGATGTCTGCTGTTATGAACGTGATATTGTGGGACTTTTGTAATGACTCGAGATCATTAAGAGAGAACATACTAGAATGTATGCTGTTTAACCTACAGAATTCTAGAGAGTTTTCCACGTCGTCAATCTTGTTGGCAAGGAGGATCAAGTTAAAGAGAATCGAATTGAATTGTTGATTTAGTTCCACTTGGCTGATTATAGGGTTGGAGAAGAAGGTAGTCATTTTGTCATTGTTAGTCCGTATAATTTGTATGTCGTGATTGAATTCTTCGATTACTTTTTTGTTTATTGCCATCTGGCTTTTTAGGTTGTTTTGGAGGTGAAAACTGTTACGGTCGATCGTGTTTATAATTTTGTCGTACCTTTCCTTGTCGTCACTGTCCATGTTTCCGGTTAGCCAGGATATGGCCTTACCTAGGCCGTTAATTAGTCCGCGTTTAGGCCGAGATTTATTAACTGTCAAATGGTCGAGTTTGTTCCGAAGATAGTGATAATATTTAAAGAGTGATTTTATCTGTGCTGTCCGGTTGTGCTGATAGGTAGTGCCAATAATGTGATAAACTTTATCTAATTCCATATCTATTAGTTGTACGTCAGTAACGTGTATAAAAGTATAATATTTATCTATGACGTAAACTGGATTATGCGTCACTGGCAGAATTCCCGGGCCCGAACTCAGATCTGTTATCTGTAAACTGTCGGCTACATTCCCCGCCGTCAGCAGTTGCAGTATGCGTATTATTGCCGTTAGTATGTGGGATGCGTGATTCATCGTTCTTATCTGTAACAGGAAGAGTTTGTTGTGTAAATTTTCTAGGTCTTTTTAATAGATTAGGATGTACTTTAAAAGATTTCCTTTGTACTGTAGCTAATTTAGTTTCCCTAGAATAGTTTCCTCTTTTGAATTTGGGTTTAGCTTTTCCGTATTGCTTATCCCTAATAAATATTTCTCCCTCTGGTATTTCGATTTTTTCCCTAGTTTTGTTTAGTTTGTCTGTACGGGTCTCTTTTTCTTTATCAATTTTTTCTTTTATTACGCGAGCTATTAATTCCTTGTCATCATGATATTCTTTGACTCGTTGTTCTAGAATTAGGTCTTCTGCGTATGTATTGGGCTGTATCCCGAAAGTAATTTCATTAGGGGTCATGGTCAAGTTAGAGTTTATAGAGTTGTTGTAAGCTATTAACGCTAGTCTTAGAGTTTTGTATATGGGGCAATTCTTTTGTCTGTTTACTATGTTCATAATCTCTATGAGGGTTGAGTGTGCTCGGTTTATCAGTCCGTTGGAGTCTGAGTGGTTAGGGGTCGTGAAGTGAGTTTCTATGTTATTGTATTTTAAGAAATTCTCTACCAGTCCATTTTTAAATTCCGTACCATTGTCAAATTGAATCGTTTTGGGGCACGGGAATATGCTGAGGTAGTTTTCTAGTGAATTGACAATTTCGTTTGCGGATGCCGTTTTGACTAGATAACCATACAGTTTTCTTGAAAAACAGTCTATCATAGTGAAAATTTGCTTTCCGTCGTAGTGTAGTATGTCTCCTTGTAGTCTCTCGAAAGGTTTGGAAGGAGTGGGGGTGATTTCGTAAACTTGTCTAATTGGTCTGCGTTCGTACTTAACTTCCTTACAGAGGGAACAGTTGTTTATCACTTTTGTTATCTGTTCTAACATTTTTGGCCAGTAGTAGCGTTTAATTTTGACTGTGGGGAATTTGTCTTTTATTATGTCGGACAGGTGGGCAAAGATTTGGTCATATATCTGTTCGTCAAGGGAGTCTTCGATAGGAGGGGAACACAGGACGCCGTACGTATGATTTGGTTGTAAGTATTCTAGGCAGTATTCGTCTATGTCGTTAGAGTATGGGTACCTGGTGTACCAATTGTAACGCGTTTTATTAAAAGGTCTGTTGATCGGAATTTTCGTCTCGGGGTTGCCTCTAGTTAGAATAATTTGGAATTTTTCCACGTTAATGCAGCGGGTTCTGTCGTCAATTACTTTAATTTGGCTGTTAGAGGATTCTTGAGAGTGTTGGGTTTGTAGGCTTTCGTTATCGTCTCCGGCGTTAATGTTTTCGTTTTCGGCGGTAGTGTTTCCGTTGTCGTCCTCGGCGTTAATGTTAAGGGCTCTGGCTAAGTCTTCTAGGACGTCGTCGCTATTTTCAGGTGAAGGGGCAGAAAGGAATTCAGTTAGGACTTCTTCTGGGTTTGGAGAGGCGGTTTCTAGGGCGTTAAGGTGTTGTTCCTCTGGTGGGTTTCGTGATAGTGCGTCTGCTACTACGTTAGTCTTTCCTTGGACGTACTTAACGTCAAAGTCGAAGTCGGCTAGTTGTAATTTCCAGCGGATAAGTTTAGAGTTCGGTTCTTTTAGATTATGTAGCCACTGTAGAGGTTTGTGGTCCGTCTGTATGATAAATTTACGTCCGTATATGTAAGGTCTGAAATGTTTGCACGCCCAAACGATAGCTAATAGTTCTTTCTCTATTGTAGAGTAATTCTCTTCTTGTTTGTTTAATGTGCGGGAGGCAAAGGATATGGGGAGGTCTTTTCCGTCAATGTTTTGTGATAGGACGGCTCCTATCGCGTAGTTGGAGGCGTCTGTTGTAAGGGTGAAAGGTTTATTGAAGTTAGGCAATTGTAGGATAGGGCTGTTCTGTAGGAGGGATTTTAGGGTGTCAACGGCTTGTATGTAACTATCGTCAATTACTATGTCCTTGTCTTTTCTTAGTGAGAGAGTCAGGGGTCTTGCTATTTTGGCGTAGTTCTTAATCATTTTACGGTAGTAGCCGGTGAGTCCAAGAAATTGTTTGATTTGTTTCTGCGTCTTGGGAAGTGGAAATTTAGCGATGGCGTCTAGTTTGGCCGGGTTAGGTTGTATACCCTTGTCAGAGATGATGTGTCCTAGGAAGAGAAGTTCGCGTTTGAAGAATTCCGTCTTGTCAAGTTGAATTTTTAGATTGTGTTGTCTGAGTTTGTCAAAGACCGTCTTAAGGTGCTTTATATGTTCGTCTAAGCTGTCCGAAAAGATAATGATGTCGTCCATGTATACTAGTACGTTAGGGATCCTAGAAAAGAGGGAATTTACGGCCCTTTGGAATGTGGGAGGCGCATTCTTAAGCCCGAAAGGCATGCGCAGGAATTCGTAATGTCCACTTTCCGTCGAGAATGCTGTCTTGGGGACTGATTCGGGGTCCATTTCGATTTGATGGAACCCTGAAGCCAAGTCGATTGCTGAGAAGTATGTCGCGCGTCCTATTTTACCGAATAAGTCTTCAATATTCAGAAGGGGGAATTTGTCTTCGATCGTCTTGTTGTTAAGTTTGCGATAGTCTATAACCATTCTGATTTTCTTTTTACCGGAAGCGTCTGGTTTCTTTGGTACTACCCAGATTGGGCTGTTGTAAGGGGAATTCGAATGCTGTATTATTTTATTCTCTAGTAGTTTGTCCACTTCAACCTGTACGTCTTTCCGATATATTTCCGGGTATCTGTAATTTCGCGTGTATACGGGGTTTTCGTCAGTTGTTCGAATTTTATGTTTCAGTAAGTCCGTGCAGCTTAGTTTGTCATGCTCTCTTTTGATTATTTGGGGGTAGTCCTTTATTAGTTTTATTACTTTATCTTTTTCCTCTGAGTTCATGTGCTCAGTTCTTATTAGTTTAGGAATTTCGTTTTTTATTTCTCTTAACCTACGTTCGTCGGACATTTCGGGACAATTGGTCATTACTACGTCCGGTATGCTTAAACTAATTTCCTGCGGTTCGTCGACATCCATAGGTTCAGGGCAAATGGCCATGACTTCTTTGGATTCAACTTCGCACAAGATTTTATTATTCTTAACACTATAGAGGCCTTCTTTAATTGTGACCTTAACATTTAATTTTATATTCTTGTTAATTAATCCGTTTTTTAACTCTTTATTTTTTATCGGAAGTTCTATAAAATTAACTCCCTGTTCTAATTTTATTTCGTTTAGTTTATTTTCCGGGATGTCGAGTGTAAATTTTAAGGGGATCGTACCCTGAGGGTAAGAAAGGATATTTTTATTTAAGTCGATGCTCACGCCAAGTTCTTGCATGGTCTTATGTCCTAGTAAAATGTCATATTTGTCTGAAAAGGGGAATAGGTGGAATTTAGTGTCTAACTTTACGTGAAAAGTATCTTGTATACTGAGGGTGCAAGATTGTTCTCCCTTCTTTTTACCTGCGGGTGTCGTTATTATGAATGGGTCGTTAGATAGTGTTACGTCAGTCGGGACAACGCTAGGATTTATGTAGTTCTCGGCTGATCCGGTGTCAACGAGCCATTTCCGTCCGTGTCTGTCTTCGAAGTGCGGGAGAGATTTGTCTACTAAATTTAAATTGTATTCGGGGGGCCTTCTTGGCTCCCGTGGCCAATGTCTAAAAAATGATCAAATTTTTCAGTGATTTTTTCAAGAGAATTTTCTAGTCGGGAAATCCTGTCATCGTATGTTTTGTCGGGTTCCGAATAATTTTCCTGCTGACAGTGAGTCAGTTCATGCGGTGAGATGTAATCTTTGAACCTGGGTCTGCCCGCAGTACGCATAGACACAGTGTTTTGCGAGAAGTAACCAGGGGGTAGTCTGGGTCGATTGAAGGGGTGTTCAGGATTGTTTGGGTGATTCGGATGGTAGGATTGTCCGACGTTCGGTCGTTGAGGTTGGGACTGATAACGAGAGGTCTGGGGAGTAGGCTCTATAGGTTTGGGATTATATTCGATTGGTTTGTACTGGTAGCTAGGGGCTTGAGCCATGGGGACGCGTGGTGCGAAGTGTTGTGGGCTTGGTCTGTAAGTGTATGGTTGTCTGTAAGGTTGTTGGTATTGGTTGTACTGGTTTGGTTTTCGAAATGGTTGGTTGGGCCTTTTGGAAGAATTTAGGTTAGCTACGATAAAAGAACATTTGTTATAAATTATGCTCCGTACTTCGTCTAGAGTGTTGGGGTCGAATATCATGATATGGTTGCTTAATGTCGGAGGCAAGCATTTGTAGACATGAAAGATTATTTCTTTGTCTACTCTTGTTATTATTTGTTTTAGTGTGTCTGCTGTGAGTCCGTCCAGTTTAAGTCTAATATAAACTAAGTTTCTCAGTTCCTGTATCCTATTGACGAAGTCAATGGGAGACTCTCTAGCATGCATTTTTGTTTGGAAAATTTCATCTTTTAATATCTCGTAAGACCTCGAGTCGGCAAAACTTTCTCTTAAGTGTTTTAATAAATTTAGTAAGTGGTCCACATTGTTAGAGAGAAGGATATTTCTAGCGGGCCCTACCAATTTACTTTTTACTTTTATAAATAGAATGTTATGGTTGTAGTCCCTTTCGACTATATTTTCTGCGCAGACAGTAGCGAAAGCACTCTCAACAATCTCGCAGAAGAACGCTAGCTCGGAAGGGTTTCCGTCAAAGTAGGGGATGTGGTCATAGTCTTCTTTGGAGATTTTGTAATTTATTTGGGCCATTTCAGGGATAGTTTCTTTGGGGAGTACTAATTTGGACGGTTTAATGATAGATGAGCTACTTACAACCTTAGTTCGCTGCTGTTGATTCGCCAGCTTGCCTTTCTTCTTGCTTCTGAGGATGGTCCTGGTTCTTGTAGGTGGGGGTGCTGCGAATTAGCCACTGATGTGGGAGCTTCAAGTCTTCTTCGAGACAAATGGTCGCAAGTGAGACAAGTGGTCGCACTAGACTTAAGCCTTCGCAGTCCCTGTTCGGGCGCCAGTTATGTTACAAGAGCCCTGGACTAGCCTTTTTAAAAAAAGAGTTTTATTAGAAATTACAACAATAATAATAATATAATAATAATAACTGCACAATTGCTTATATATGAAATTAGATGTGAACTGGCTGGTGGTGAATTGAGAACTGACTGCCTGCTGGTCGGTGGCTGTATTTATATGAAAGCAGCCTTTGCTGACTCGGCACTGGTACTTTTCCGAGAGATGTGTCATAACTTCGCTGTTTTTGAAGAAAATCGTGAAAACTGAAAAAACTATTTAGTAAAGACCACTTCCGGTTTACTAATTTTCTTGAAACTTGGAATTTTGGCAATATATTTATACTCCTATTAAATTGTGATTAGATGGCAGAATTGTATGATCAAAGGTAGACGGTATAACACAAGCAACTAGTAACTTTTAATTTTCTTTTTTACTTTTTTATGTTTGTGTTGTGTAAAAAAATATAAATTTTCAAAGTTCCATTAAAAATTCTTTTTCCATATCTTTAAAACCATCTATATATTAAAGCTTTGGCAAAAGCAGGAAACTCTGTCGAAACGTTGGCACAATTGAATGTTTCCTTCTTGACCGATCCTCACCAAATTTCTTCATAACATAATTCATCAACCGTCAACAAATACTTTTATAATAATCAATTATTAAGATAGTACTTTAGAGGAAAACATAACCCTACCCCTCCTTCAGAAACCCCCTTAAATGAGTTTACCCGGAGAAATGGTATAAGTAAAAGTTGTGATTCTTTATATGAGTAAAATCGTTGGAGCCGTTAGAAAAAAAAGAAGGAGAAAACTGAAACATACTATCAGGAGCGTTTGAGAAATTTGTAAGGACGGCCGAAAAAATTCGGGTTAAAAATCCATTTACAAAAAACAGTTTACAAAACACTATTACTAGTATCGAATTCACGAACCACACCTTTAGAGCAGTATAACAGTTTAAATCCCTGGGCGCCATCATCACGGATAAAAATGATGTACATGAAGATATAAAAGCTAGAGTGGCAGCCGGTAAGAGGTGTTATTTCCACGTTCAAAAAATGATTAAATTCCGGGGATTGACAAGAAAAGCCAAACTTCTTATCTACAAGAGTATTCTGCGACCGGTAGTGACATATGGGTTTCGAAAGTTGGGTCTAACCAGAAAGAATGAAAAGCTACTCAATATAAGAGAGAGGAAGATACTTCGACGTATGTATGGCCCGGTCTACGAAAATGTACCTGGAAGATAAGAAGTAACGCACAGCTTCGAGAAGTGAATGGTGAGCCAGACTTGGTGACCTTTATTAGGAAAGGTAGATTCCATGTAGAGAGAATGCCGGATGATAGACTTCCTAAAAGGTTTCTGTACGGCAAAACTGGAGGGAAGAGAAGAAGGGAGCGCCCCCGTCTAAGGTGGATAGATGATGTCGAGAACGATCTAAGGAAGCTGGGAGTCAGAAGATGGAGACAGAAAACAAGAGAGAGAAGTGAATGGGCAGGCTATAATTGAGGTGGGCCAGGTTCTTGTACGATCTTAGTAGCGCCGAAGACTAATTAAGTAAAGAAAATCGTTCGAGCGATTGAGGAATTTTGACACATAACTTACTGTCGGATCCCAAGATGATACCTAAACAGAATATAAAGTTTGGACTTTCTGCGATTATTCGTGTATGAGCTATGCAGGACCTCAAAACGTGTTTTTCCGGTGAAAACTTGAAGTCGAAAATTTGACACGATTACAATACTTCCTTCTACTAAGGAGTAAGAGAAAGTAAAAATAGGACGAATAATAATTAAATTAAATAAAAATTAAACTAGTTTTTTTTTAATTAATGTAATGAAGAAGATAGAATAAAACTAATTGCATACAGACGGGCAAGAATAAGCACTTTACACACTAACCATCCACGCACGGGCTGTACGAGAAGAGAGAAAGAGATATAGAGAGAGAAGATGTGTTTCAAGTTATCCAGCTGTAATGAACAAACCTCAAGCTCACAATTACGACACAATCAACTATGAAGGAAGAGAAGAAGTGGAGAGGAATTTGGGGAAGGAATCAACGAATATTACTTGGAAGTGTTTGCCATAGTCTTGCTATATCGGTACTATACTGTTGCTATATAGGTCCAATTATTTCTATACCCTTATATTTTCTATTCCCTATTACCTCTGACAATTTACCATTAACAATATTGTCTACTAACTATAGATATATATTGTGTTTTTATAGATTCCAAATATTATAGCAAAGCAAACAAAATATAACTATAGATATTTCTGGTTTGGTTTTATTTTTATATACATATATGGTTTTTAATATAGATATTTTTACTACACAATAGAATATTTTTTTAATAAATATTTTGTCCTCTCATGTCACCATCCCTGATAATCCTCCTAGAAGAATAAAACGCCGCTATCCCCGGGACTTCTTCAATAATTAAGCTTCCAAACCTCTGTGGTTGAAAATAAATTAAAAATACAAGGGAGTACCTCCATTGGAAGAAATCTCTCATCCGTCTGATTTGAGTAAACTATTGTAATCTCCTTTCCCTTGTTATTTCCAAAATATCCTCTTTTAACCTCCATCATTTCCCTCATAATCTCATTTTTGATATTTCTAAATAAGATTTCCTAGCAGATCGAATTCCAAAACAATCCAAGTTTCACAACCGTACAACATAAGGCTGGCTACAGACTATGCATGTATTCGCGATTCGTGATGCGTGATGCGTGATTCGCGGGCAGTTCACGAATAGTGTGTAGGGACTTGTTCGTTAAAAATCGATTCGTAAACAACATGATGCGTGTGTGCACAGTGATTCGCTCTAAAGAGCGGTAAATTGACGAATATCAAAGGCCGCGCATCAGCACGAACCACTGATTCGCCAAAGTTCGGGCTGTGTTCGTAGTTAATTCGTCAATTCGTTGTGCGCGCTAGTTCGTTATGTTATACAAGGAGGTTATGTTTATATTTTATTCCGTTTAATTTTATAATTTTTTACTTTCTCTTATTTTGTTTATTATTTTAAGGATAACTTTTATAAATATTTTATATATTAATTTTATTATTATAAGGATAGTTTATTATTTTAAAAATAATGGCCGAAGAAGACAACAGGCAAGAATATGAGTGGTATGATGAACGCGTTCTAGATTTAATTTATGAAATTGAACAACTGCGTTATTTGTGGGATCCAAGGGATAAAGATAAGAAAAATAGGAATAAGAAACGTGACGCCTTTAAAATGTTGGCAGAGAAGTTTGAAGTTTTTTTTCTTATTTTGCGCCATGATAATAAAAACAGCACAAGCTATTGATAGATCATCGTCACTCTCCATATTTTCCGTGCAGAAATATGTACATACAGTTTAAAAATAGTATATATGTGCTACTGAAGTAATTAATATATAGGCTTTGCACGTGCTCACGAATTTCTGTCAACTAATTTGAAACTGCGACGAACATGGATAAATCACGCATCACGCATCGAATCTTGAACAAACGCATAGTCTGTATGCTCTGTTTACGAATTACTACGCACTGCAACGAACTAGACGAATCACGCATCGCGCATCACGAATCGCGAACACATGCATAGTCTGTAGCCAGCCTAAGTCTTTGCACTATGGATTTATAAATATGCTTTTTAGTATGCTGCCCCTCCACTTTTACAGAACTAAACCTGCTGATGGTTCGACTCTATTCCTTATCTCATTTCTCAAAGAGCAGTTTAGTTCGATAATTGAACCCAAATATTAGCTGAGCAAAATAGCTGTCAACCTTTTTTAATTCAACACGCTCATCTCTAAATTAAATATAATAAATTTCAAATGATCATAAAAAAAAAAAAAAAAAAAATAATTTAATACAATCATTTTTTAAGTGTTTGAAATTTCAAACATTCTAAATACATACAGATATAAAAGAGTTTTCAAGACGGTTTTATACAGGGAAAGCAAACTGGTGACGACTGCCCGGCAAAATACAAAGAACATTTATAAGAACGTAACAAGAGCTTAACGTTAATAACGGCAACTTCAAAGTGACTGCAATTAGAGCTGCAATGTTAGGGTTTCCTAAACGCTGGAGTAACTTTGAGAAATATTTTCTAAAGAGAAAATAACCAAGAAAAAAAATTAAAATAAAATAGAAGAAAATAAAAATAAGAAAAAAATTACTATTATTTATTTTTAATTAAAGAAATTAAATTTCGGTGATATTTCACGAAAAAACTCCTAAATCTTGTTTTTTTTTTGGAAGTGTTACTGTTTTATATGTACATATATTTTTTAAAAATTCATTTATGTTTACATTTTCTGCCCTTTTATTAATTTGAAGTTCATATTTAACGAACGTTGAATAAAACATTGCAACAGAAATTAATGAGTTTAATGCAAATGAAATATTATGTTAATTAACATAAAGGGAAAAAAAGTATTCTTGATTTAGGACTTTTAACCTTGGCTAGGTTTTAAATTATTTAAAAATTGGGAAAATGTTTGTTCTAACTCATAGCAAATCTAAAAGATAATCAATTATTTCAAAATTGCATTACATTTATAAGTTTATCCACTATGTATTTTATTCTTTATAAGGATTAACCAATGAGAGTAGAGGTTTTTTTTATTTCAGATAAAAGATTGGCCTCCTTATATATATATAATGGTTTATGGTAATTAAATAAATGTTTTAGGCAATATTCTTTTATTGTTAAAGATAAAAAATGCTAAACACAACTCTGTCCAAATCACTTAACAGGCCAAATTACTTACAAATAGCGCGAGCTCGTTTACCTTAATGTGCAGCAAACTAACACAATACTCTTTGTAAAATATTTAAAAGTTTGTACATTTTAATGTATGACCATGAACGCAGTGATTGGCAGGCAGTCATCAATTATAGCAATTATTTATTGGGTTAATTACATATATAATATTTAAAAATCTGATGTAAAGAGTCGACACGACTTTCTTTTATTACAGTTAATAAAATTATAAAATTCAAATTATTTACACCTCAAAATTATAAACATGAACTCTACTATATGAAAATTTCAAATTGCACTCATTTGCCCTAACATATATTAAAATAGATATTGAGATTCGGTCACTAAAAAAATCTTTTCAAATTTTCACAGACGTTTCGGCAAATTTTTTCCCTTCTTCAGGGTAAAAATTTTCCTTTTTGAATTTCTTAAAAACTATAAGTTAACTTGTGATATACCATACCAAGTGTTGAAAATTTTTTACCCCTGAAGAAGGCAATAAATTTGACGAAACGTCGGTGAAAATTTGAAAAGAGTTTTTTTTTGTGACTGAACCTCAACATCCATTCTACAACATAAAATTCAGCGGACTTAACGAACACAAGAACATCAATATTGCTGAGGAGAGTACAACACTTGGTGATGGTATATCACAAGTTAAACTATAGTTTTTTAAGAAATTCAAAAAGGAAAATTTTTACCCTGAAGCAGGAATAAATTTGTCGAAAAAAGCGTTTTTTTTTTAACGAACCTCAACATCCAGTTTACAACATCAAATTCAGCGGTCGTGACGAACAAAAAAATATATATCAGTACCTACTAATGGGAAGTATATAAGTACCTACCCAAGGCATATATATACTTGATTGTAGTCCAGAAGACAATAACATTGAACAAATTCACTAAAATTTTTGAAACATAACGTCACGGATTCCTCAAAAAATCTTAAATCAACTTTTTCCCGAGAAAAATGTTTCAAATAAAAGTGAATGTTTATGTGTGTGTGTGTGCGTGTGTGTGTGCGCGCGTGTGTGTGCGTGTGCGTGTGTGCTGTTACCATTTCAACTTTAAGGAAAATCCGTTGTAGCCGTTTTTCGAGAAAATTCTAAAAAAAAATTCTGTTATTTATCCAGTTCTAGCAGGAGTTCCTCAAGGGAGCATCCTTTCACCCCTACTATATACTATGTTTACAGCTGACTTACCAACTCATCCAGATACAATTACTTTTACATTTGCCTACGATACTGCAATTCTTTCTCCTCATGTGGATCCCATCATGGCACCTCGTGCTCTACAATCTCATCTTCATATTCTTGAACCTTGGCTCCGGCAGTGGAGGATCAAAGCAAACGAACTTAAATCCAAACTCATAGTATTCACCTTAAACAAAAAACTCTTCCTCCTCTTTACTTTAACAATATTATCCTTCCCATTGCGAACCAAGTACGATATCTCGGATTATTTCTTGACAAACGACTGTCACGAATTGAACCAGACTGAAACGAATTGACTGCAACTTAAGGTATAAAATGCTAAAAAGACTACTTGACAAACGTTCGAAACTGACTTTAAGGAACAAGAAAAAGCTATACACTGCTCTTTTAGCCTCCATTTGGACATACGCCACTGCAAAACAATCCAACCTTAACCGATTTCAAACTCTAAAATCTAAGATCCTAAGAACAGCAGTTGATGCTTCCTTCTACGTTTCCAACCACACAATCCACTCCGACCTTAACATTCCATTCATCTCAGAGCTAGCCCAATTTTGTTACACAAAATTTCACTCCAAACTAAATTGTCACCATAATCCTCTGATCCAGAATATGTCCACTAGAACACTGCCCAACTAAATTGTCACCATAATCCTCTGATCCAGAATATAATATATCTTATAGGTGCTAGAACCTTACCTTGTAGTGAGGAGGTACTTCAGACAAAAGCTCAATGTTCTCTCCCAGAACCCGAAAAAATGAAATTTCCTAGAAACCTTATCAAGAAAGTTCCCACCCAATCAGGTTATAAAGTCTTAATTATGCTCCGACTGACGCATGTCTCAGACTTGTATGGACCTTTTCCAGCCACAGCTGTCCAGTAAATTTTTAGCCTGCCGAGGTTCTGGGCCTTTGCTCTAGAGCAGGACATTTCTGAACACTTCTTGGAAAAGTGCATATGTATTATATATAAAAATAATTGCAATTATGGTGTGTGAAATTTTATTAAATAGATATTATTATAAACAATATTTCATAGTATATAGTGAAATAGCTAACGAGATGGAATATCCATAGATTAGGGCTATCATCAGTCCCCCGTACAACGGGATATGTTCCGGTTAATAACTAAATTTTCCCGATTACTGAGCTGATTTTAATTATAGTTTATTTTACTACCACCACCGATACAATCATACCACACACCTCCAACCATCCTACCCTACACAAACTAGCTGCACTGAGACATCTAGCGAACAGACTTAAATGTACACCCTTCCCACCCGCGAATCACGAATAAAAATTACAGACAATCTACAATATAGCTAGGAACAATGGGTACAGTGCAAATGTGGTTAATAAACTTCTCAGAAACTAAACACACCAATGGCAAAGAAACTGCAGACAAATTTGCCATATTCACATACATCGGAAACCACATGTACAAACCCACGAACTTTTTTAAAAAAGTGGGTATTAAGACGATCTTTCAGAACTAACAATAAATTAGGCAACAAAATCTGCACTCGTACTGAGACTACTGACGTACATAACAGCAGTGGGGTTTATGAATTAAAATGACTGTAGCAATAGGTACGTTGGCCAGACAGGCACACATATCAGGGAACGATTTGCCGAACACATCAGATTATACAAATACAACAAAACTGACTCAAATTATGCCAATCACCTAAACACGAACAAATACAAACGCGACTACCTCTCCACCACGATAAAATTATTACACCCAGGCAAAAAAGGACGACGTCTAGACGTACTAGAACAACTTGACATAAACACAAGACAAGAAACCTTATAAACAACCAGACAAAATTCGCAAATGAACAACTGTTCAAAACCACCTTCCCACAATACCAATAAAACAATACACAATCACTACTCACCTGAACCAAACAGATTTTAAGTTTAAAAACCAAATAGGTTTTAATGTAAACAATATTTATGTTTGGCTGTTGTTACTTAAACAAGCTAAAAAATTAATTGGCTGGGGGCCAAAGAAGAAACTTTATTTTTTTAAAAAGTTTATGCGACGTTTCGGACACCTTTGGTGTCCTTCCTCAGGAACTACAAAAAAAAAAAATGGATATCAAGAAAATTGTATGATAAAATTAAAACATACAGTAATTAAACAATATTAAAGATATGATACCTGTTAAGGAAGAATGGAGAGTCAAAAAATTATAGTCAAAAAAGGCCCCCCTCCCACTAAATTATACATACCAACTTTTTACACTTTCCATTCATTTTAGTTTTTTTTATATTCATTATTTCTCTTATAATTACTAATTGATTTGTTTTTCATTTCTACCACTCTTCAAATTTCCCAACTTGGAAAAATTTCCCCTCTCTGTTTTCTTTGCAAGCATACCTTACTCTACAACCAAACAATAATAACCTCCTCAAACATTTAACTCTCCATTCTTCCTTAACAGGTATTATATCTTTCTAATATTGTTTAATTGTTATATGTTTTAATTTTATCATACAATTTTCTTGATATCCATATCTTTTGTTTTGTATTCCTGAGGAAGGACACCAAAGGTGTCCGAAACGTCGAATAAACTTTTTTTAAAAATAAAAAGTTTCTTCTTTGGCCCCAGACAACTAATTTTTTTGCTTGTTCAAATATATTTTAGTTTTAGTTTTAAATCTGCTAGTTTTAAGTCTGTGCAAACGAATCGTAACTGCCTTTAAGGTGTGCATATGTGGATAATGTGTGCAAGTCGAGAAAATAAAATGTAAATGCGGAATGTATGTTATTTCAAGCTTGGTTAACATGCTTATATAATTTTTTCAATGATATATTTATAAAAGTCTGTACTTAAGCTAGTTTAGAGCTATTATTTTTAGGCATGTAAAGAACCCATATTTAAGTGCACATGCGTGCGTGGATGGCGTGTGTGAATTATGAAAGGTGAAATGTGTTTGTGATATCAAACAACCTGTTTATATAGATTGATTGTTGATTGATTGATTGTTTATTTGTTTATTTTGTTTTGATTATTTTGTTTAACAAAATATTATTTATTTATCTATACTATCTTACGATCATTCATCTCGTATTTTATCATTCCTTGTCAGTAACTATTTTACAGCAGCGCTTGGCTGTCACAGTGTTATTTCGCGCTGTTATAAATAAATATAATAGTAAGATAGTATGGATAATTAATTATAAAGTAAATCTCGTTCAAACAACGTAGTTTAAGTTATACACCCTGTAGTGGAATCAATTATCGTGATTCCTGAGGTATGAAGTTAGATGTCTTGAAGAGGGATTTATTAGGCGGAAGTTAGTTTAGAGAGTTATTGCTTGAATTACTAACACTGAATTTATAAAAATAGAATATATTTTAACAATAATTTGAATGAGCCTAATGGTAACTACAATTAATATGATTTGATAAAAGTAAATAAATAATTTTAAGAGTTAAATAACAAATAATTTAAAATGATTATAATAAATAAACGAATACGCACAACTATTAAAAGTAATTATAAGATAAACCTTGTATAGGGACGCGCTCGGAACTCAAGTATAACTGCTGCTATAAAATGATACTGATATAATAATATGGCTACTGGTATAATGATGATGATATAATGATCCCCTCTTCCAGTGGGGCGAAGTTTATATTAGTCTTACTCACACACTGTCCAGTGTGTAAGTAAGTTCTCACACTAAGACATCTCTAGTAGCGTGCGACCTTGTGCGACCTTGGTTAGGTCGGCGACCAGTGATTCAGGTCAGTGGCCAGATTTGGTCGCCCATCGGCGACTTTCAAAGACCAGGTGGCTTCTGTTCAATAGACAGGGCTTTATCGGTGCTTGTCTTTGATACCTTTGTATTGAAAAGGCAGCGGCCGGCTGTGGGGCCACTAGTTATAAATTATTCTTTCCTTTTGTTATATTTTGTGAAGGCTTTGACATTGCTATGTCATCACAACCCCTACGTGTTGGATGTTTCCATTTTTAAAGGTACAATATGCCCCCTTTAAAGACCGAAACATGTGTTTTTCCCGCTCAGGTACCATTCCTTTTGTAACCTAGTTAGTCCCTAACAAAAACATTAAAGACCAATCAGTGATGATGGGTAAACGCCCGAAACCGGTCGATGACCACAAAAAAAAGTAGGCTATAACGGAAAATATCTCTGATGCTATCCAGCTCTGCGGAACCAACCATAACAATCTCTGATGAAAAAATTGAAGTTTAATTCCAATATTTTATTTAGTTTTAATTGTATTTTATTCATTAAAGTTAGTATTGAAATTCTACTAGAAAAGTTTATTTTTTGTTGACTTGCATCAAATTTAATTTTTTCTCCCTTTTCTGTTCTTATTATAGTCAAAATGTCCCGGTCCAATACATTTATGGCCACCCTACTAAAAGCATCAAATTTAAGAGAGGAACCCAACAAAATGCTTGATTTCTATTAATTTTAGTTTTCCTATTTCTATGAATGATATCGTTACGGTGAAAAAACTTTAGAACGAGCAGCTGGTTCCCTGTGAAAAGTTTATAAGTATAGTTATCATAGTTACATAAGTAAGTATAATTTACATAGAAAAAATTCAAATTTTTTAAATTTGAGAGAGAGAGAGAGAGAGAGAGATAGAGAAGGAGAGAAAGTGGGAATCTTTAAAAATTCAATACTAGACCAAACATTCAGCGCACCTCCAAGAAATTGTAATTGCAATTTAAAAGAAGAAGAAAATGGTAAACATTTTCTGCATTAAATAAACTTGGAAGGAAAATGTGAAATCACACAGGCTGTACTAATAGAATTCCTTAACGGTAAGATTGGGGTTAGCTTATGTAAATTTGTTAAAGCACCATCTCCAAATAAGGGCTTTTTTTTTTTAGTCTCAACATTTAATTTTTATGTAAGTATTTCTTCTTTTTTTTCTATTTTAATAATTTTTTTTTTTGTTATATCTAAAATTATTAATACTTTTATGAATTAAGCTTATTTATTTTTGGTATTTAAAATGTTTAGATAAAATATTTTTCATTTTTAAATGTTTGAATTAATCTGAATGTTAACGCTTTTCTCCTTTGGTGTAAGCTCTGGATTCGATTCCCAAAAGAGCTTCATTAAATTTACATCCAAGATTTTCCAACTTAACAGCGTATCTTCTGATGCTGAAGAGAAATCAGGAGGTACCTATCATAAAAGAGGCTAGTATTCCATTAATGATACAGGTGATTTTGTAAATAAAATGATTCCATCACCGACCTTGGACCAAAGCGCAGAATAATTCATCTGTTAAGGACCCGTTCTGCAATAGAATAAGAATAAGAAAGCTGTTAGGTTATTTTCAGAGAAAAAAAAAAGATATTTTTCGTTTTAAGATAATATTAAGATTGAGCCGCTACGTGGAAGATAATAAGACTTTAGAATTTTGACCACCAGAGAATAAAATTTCAAGAGGGAACTAAGAAGACAAATTTAACTCCTATAATAGAATTGCATATAAAGTGATGAATTTCCTTTAAACTTCAAATGTTGCTCATTTGTCCTAACATATAGTGGTGATTGGAGAATAATTACAAACTTACCAAACCAGACAGGTAGAGAAATGATTGTATTTAATCCATAAGATGCGCCAAAACCATATATTTGATTTAACAGCACAAATACCCTAAAACTATCTATAATGGTCATCTACCATCCATTCCATCCTTTTAGAAATGGCCATTCTATTGAAAGTCTTAGTTTACCCAAAATGTTTAGCTTCGAGCTTTACCTTTTCATTCTTTTAGTGGAATTCATTAACATGTAGTGGCATTATTGACAGAGAGACAGCAATAGGAAGGTTATAGTTATACTAAGAGGTTAAGTTACAAAACATGGAGATTAGACTTTACGTTTTATGTTGTGGTTCATACTATCTTGTATTTTGTGTTTAAATATAACTGACTATTTGTTATTAATTGACTACTATTAATATCAAGTACTCCACAAAGTATTGGATTCATAAGACGTCTATTATGGATCCCCTATGGTTATAGCACATCCTTCAGCTTCGCACTTTTAATCAGGCCTAGCTAAGCTGAATGTGGTTTCATCATGAAGCTCATAGTTTTGGAATATCTAGTTCCCAGATGAAGAAATCTTGTACTCATCAGGCCGGCACAATCACAGAGGATGTGTATCGGGGTTTATTCCTTGGCCTTGCAAAAATCGGAATAGTTCGTGGTATTCAAGTAGCAGTTGCTGCATGTGCCTATATTCATTCAGGAACAAGCCAAAAAATTTGTCGCCAGAAGTCCATCCTGAAAGATCGAAGCTATTTTTCCCGTTGTTTCTTAACCATACAATCAAAGGCTCTATAATAATGCAGGGTAAACATTCCTTTTCGATCCCAAGCTTGTTTTTTTTTTTTTTTCATAAAAGCGGAGACACTCATTAATCATTTTTTTTTTCTCCCGCTGAGGACTTTGAAAGAATATCTCTCATTAATAACCGATATGCACTAATAATGCTACATACAATAATGCAACGTTTGGTTTCATAATTTTATAAATATTATATAGGTACAGTATTTTGTAAAATAAAAGATATATGGAAAAATTTTAATAAAAATCTTGATAATTTATATAATATGGGGGTGAATGGTGGTGCCTTGGAATGGGATAGAAATGAATGTGTGCTTACTAATGATGAATGTAGGAGATTTGTTTGCGAGCTAAACAGAGTGAGAGGATAGGCCAAAAAGGGAAAGAGAGATTAATTTACATATTCTACTGTAAGAGATTAAACCTCATTATAAATACAGAGTGTATCATACTACCGCCTTCCACAGCCAGCAGAAATCTCTGGAGATATTCCTAAAGATTATTCAAGTATAACGTATACATGCCCAACAATAACCCAAGATTACATGAAAATGAGAGTGTGTTATTTCTACTTTAGAGGTAGTATGAATCTTATATTATGAAAATATTTCCACTTTTCTTTATAGTAAGCTTTAAAAAAGGGGAAAAAAATGTATTCAGTATATTTAACAGTACACTAATTTTTTTTTTTTTTTTTTTTTTTAAGTTTCATTAAACAATTTTAAAGGAAAGTAATACAAAGTTCACCTAAATATGTAGACAAAAAAAAATTCAGTCAGTGGATAACGGAAAATGTAGGAAATCCTACAACCCTTAAATTTTTCAATCTAACCGCGGCAAATTCATATTGGTCATCATACACTACGGGCATTCTTAAACTGTTGCCTAGGATATCGGTAGAGGATCTTAAGCTATGTCCTTTTAAGGTTTTGTTCCGATTTGTTCGGTCTGTGGTGAAACTTAGATGGGTAAAACCAGGGCCTGGACTTTTGTTCCAGATCCAGTAATTGTTATCCTTTAGGGGTAGCTATCCAGGGAGGTTTAGATAGCGTAGGGTTTCGCCCTCCCCTTTCTTCAATAATAATAATAAACTGTTGCCTGTAATGTAGGTTTTTGACTTAGTTTTATATCATTCCACTGTAATAAGTATTTGACTAATATTTATTTTGTTGTGAAAGCATTGACTGCTGATGAAAGTATAATACTTCCCTGTGACTCCCGCAGACTGCGTTATTGATAACATGCTTCTTATCTTTGTATGGGACTCCAAAAAAAAGTTGCTACTGATATTTACTGCGCATCCAAAACGCCCTATGCGACCCCAATGCTCCACATGGAGCATATTTTAGCAACAAGCTCCGTCCAACTCAGTTCCCCAAAAATTTTCTTATAAATGTTGGTCAATTTATGGCTGGCTTCATCATGTCTTGAACGCGTCTTAAACAAAACTCTAGAGTCTTTAACCAATCATCAACAACCTACAGTCATTAAGCAATCTTCAACAACAAGAGTCCGTAATAAGTCTTAAACCAGCCTTAATTCAATCAATCCATAATCAGTCCTAACCAAGAAGCATTAACGAGGAAGTCACCACCAATAATACAAATCTTTAATGTGCTAACCAATCTATAATATCAAGAAGTTATCTTAGGCTAACATAGTCTTTTAATCGTTATGTCAATCTTCACTTTTTAGTCATAACTTTCTTTTCCAAATAATCATGCAAGTATAAATATAATAGTATTAGTAGTATATAATATAATAGTATAAATAGTAATAGTATTAGTAACAGTGCCTGTTTGGTCAGTAGCAGCTGAAAACATCATAATATTTCACCACCACCTTACAATTGCATGGTGCTACAAAATTGCATAGAAAATCAGATACCAGTGGGTAGAGTGTTTGGCCAGATTAAAAGAATGGATGATAGATGTGCATAGACGGCCAAAGATGCTCTTGGAGCATGTACTGAAAGAATGGGGGGAGGGGCCTGAAATAAAAGAGGATTTAGAAGAAAGACAAAAAAAGTGGAAGGATATCAAGAAAGATGAGGAGTGAATCAGGATTAATCAAGTCCTGTTAAATATGAAAAAACTATCTAGAACTGGCCGCAAAGAAAGGCACTTTTTTTTAAGCTAAAATTGACGAAACGATCATTTGAAATTCATATGTTTTTGATCTTTTTTGAGTGGTATATCATTGACCATTATGATTCATTGTCAGCGTGTTTTCTAATTTATTTGAAAACAGACATGTTTGTTCTCTCTTCTTAAAAGGCAGTAAGGACGCTTGCGCTCTTAACCATCCAATTATTTTTACGAGAAGCTTTTAATAGGAAAGCTCTAACATGAGCTTCTTTAAGCAATCCAAAATTTAATTTTTTAACAAAGAAATACTAATATTATAAATACATAGATATTATATACGTACAACAAGTCGTGAAGAAAAATTATTCTGGACAACCGAATTTGACAAAACCTTCTTGAGTGTTATCCATACCCAAGTGAATATATAGAGACTTGAAATATTCGGGCTAAATCATTTTCTCTTAAAGTATAGCTACAGAATTGTAAAATGAAGATACCGATGCGCTGCAAATGTAAACCCAGGGATAAAAGGTGAATAATGCAGGGATTATTCTATGGGACGTAGCCAACAAATTTTAAAGAACAAAGTTAAAAACATCACATTACTAGCTAGCTATCTGTCCTGCCAAAACTCAAGAGATGTCGTGAAAAATTGGATATTATAATTGAATTTATTCATCATTTGCAGTCTTAGTCTTTTATAGTAAAATAAATTGTAAAGAGGTACGGCCCGGAAGAAAAAAAAAAAAACATAATCGAGAAGTTGTACAGTTTTATTGAATTTCTTAAAATAAATCTTGCTTTCCTTCGTGACACCAAACAGGACTTTGTATCGAATTACAGTAGTACAATTTAAAAATTTTTTTTTTTAAGTCTTTTAAACACTACCAAAAAAAAAAAACGAAAAAAGCTTGCCTTGACCTCATGGTTACCGTAAACATATGTATATATTTTCAAAACTGAAAAAGTCTTTAAAATGAATTTAGAAACACTTGGGACAAAAATAAGGTGATAAACACATTCACTCTAATGAATATTGAACATAGAATTCTCTACATGAAACAGACATTTTCCAACAAATATAAATCTTGCTAAATTTCGAAAATGTGAATTCTAAATTGTAATTTTCTTACAAAGACTTGGGTATTCTCTTAGCTGGATAAAAGAAATAATAAAAATATACTACAAGAATAAACTAGTGGAGGAGCGTCCCGTAAATATCTAGACCAAATCTGGATAAGCAGAACATGAAATTTATTGTTTAATTACTTTGCCAAAATAAAATGTCAAGGACGAGTGAGCAGAAATGAGGGGGTTCTTTGATTTTCTTTTCCTTCCCACAAGTAGAGGCCCCACAGCCATGTATTTTAATACTTTTCGATTGGTAAATCATTTTTGTATTTTTTTTTTGTTTTTAATAGACATAAATTGATTCTTAATTAAATTTGTCCTTTTAACTTAAAATTTAATTACTAACTTCAACCGCTAGGCGTGAATTTCAATTATTTAGTAAACCTCATTTTGAAAAAGGCCCCATATACACCCTGCTGTTCACTGACTATATTCCATTTCTCACATTTTCATTTCTCGTTCTATCTATCTTGGGTAAGCGATGGTGTGCCATTATTCAAATCATAACTTAACGTACTATAGGAGAACGTAGAGTAGCAACAGCCATTCACTGTAAAGAGGGTAGGAGTGACGTAGGAGCTGGTGGGGTTAGCTCTATCATAAAGAACTCCAGGAACGAAAGTTCCTAACTCAGATCGAGCGTAAAGGAAAACTCTTTTCTCTTGATTAAGTCAGACTCGTTTGGTTGTGAAAGCATTCATTATTCAAATTATTTTTCCCCAACCACTACCACCCTCAATGCACAAGGTGAATCCATCATTTACTCATAAAGAGGTAAACGAATGAGAAGCTATTGTAAGTGAATTTAATCTAAAAAACAAAACTTATAAACTAAAATAAAAATAAAAAAAATTGAAAATATTAATTAATCACAACTGAGAATATCCGTCATTGACGAGATATTTTTAATAAAATGAATGAACCCCTCCACCCCGCCCCTCACAGTCCTTATTGCTAAATAATAAAATCTGATTAAGAAAAATTAATTCAAGATGCGGTCATCATACTCTAAGGATCTTCTACGAAGGATATTGAAACATGAGGGAAATAATATGTATTGCGTTTTGATCTTGTACATTACAATAATGAACTGAAATAAACAAAAATTAATTATTCTGGGAGGTGGGTTCCCTTAAGAATAATTAGAGCGAACAAAAAGATGTGTTGATTCTAGTTAACATAAAGATTATTTATATAAATAAAAGTTAAGGTAAAATGGTAACCATATATCATAATAATAGCAAAGAAAGAGAAAGTATGACAAACACAGAAGCAAACAAAGAAATAGCAAAACAAGGTGGCTTAAGCCTAAGGAAAACCTAAAACTATTTTAATATTGTGAGCTAGCTTAATTTAAATGGAGTGCTGAAGGTGGAGAATGTGATGAAAAAAATCGAAGAAGCACAAAACCGTTCAGATTAGAAAGGATTTATTGCATGCCTCGGCTGCTGTTTTATGCCGAGGGATGTAAAGGTCAGCGGGACAAGAACGAGTATGATAGAGATGCAGAAAGACCTTGAATTGGAGGAGTAGGTACATGTATGGAAATCGTTGGGATTTGATGGTTTGGAAAAGGAAGACTCCGAGAAAATAAGTACGACTGGAAGGATCTAAGGATCCCCAATATGAATCTTAAGGCGTTTTCCATTAAACAGTTAAGTTTAATTTCAAGATTCCCAGAGAGGCCCCATAAACTAGACATCCATAATCAAAATGAGGGAAAATAAGGAAGAGACAAACAATTGGCGTGTCTTAGGAGAAGAAGGTGCTGGGACTGTTTAGCATATTGAGGGAAAAACGGATCGTTTGGAGACTTGGGCTACATGATTCTTCAAAGAAAGGTGTTGGTCAAATGTGTTACCCAGTTTACAGACATGGAAGAATAACGAGGTTACCGGGATAAAGAAAAGAAAGTTGTGAGAGCAACTTAATGAAGGGTTTGGTTCCGATCACTACAACTTTAGTTTAAGTGCATTTAGTTTCGAATTATTACGATATGGCTGAGATCATCCTTTAGTTTTAGAGAGGCAGCGTGTAAGTTGGACGGGGGAAAGGATAAATAGATCTGGATGTTGTCTGATGATATTGACAGTGATTTATAGAAGCAGTTACGATTATTATTCTTGAAAATATACTATTGTGATCATTAACACATTCCTAATGATTTTGCTTTCTCAGTGCAAAACTATTCTTGCTCGAATGATGCTTGTTAATCTTCATCATACATACAGTAGTTTGCCCAGCAAGGCAGACAGGATTCCGAAGGAGTCTATTCTTATTATTGTTTAGTAGTTTTTCTGTCACTTCAAACGATTTAACACACAAATATTTTTCTAGGATAAATTTAATTAAGAAAGAAAAGTCATATTAATCTTAAACAAGAAAAATTCAGTTACAGTTTTAGAAAAACATTTCACGAAGGTGATAAGAAATTAAAATGGATAGCAGGCATAATGAATACAATAAGAGAAAATAAATTAATTAAAATATCAACTTTGTTTAAATTAATTTCAAAGAATAGAAAGAGTAATAAGTGAAATATTAGTGGGTATTAATTAAAAGTTTTAAAGGTAATAATATAATGTGTTTTAGCGTTTAGTATAAACAATTTATTCATTATTAAATAAAGTAAAATAAAATTTACCTTAACATTTGAATACTAATAATTATTTGAAATCATTAAATACATTAAATATTTAAACATAAATAATTATTCATCGATTATTACGTTTAATTTAAATTTTACAAATAATATCATCTCTTATATATATATGTGTGTGTGTGTGTTTAAAATACATAATTAAGTTTTAAGTGCATAATTGAATTTACTATTGTTGTTTTAATATTAATTAATTTATTGTTATTTCATATATGTTAATTATTCAATTTGAAGATGCTCCAGTAGTAATAATATTGATAATCATATTAATTATAAGATAATATGATAAACATATTATTAGTTATTATAATACCTATTTGTAAGAAAACTACCAGCTATATTGATACTAATTAAGAAATATTTTTGCTATGGATTTTCTTTTGAGACACCTATAAAAATAGGACGGTCATAGGAAAAAACACGTCTACAAACATGCAACTAAACGCTTGAAAGTCATAATTCAAGAAGTTACTTAGCGTTATGGGTGGGGATATATGAATAAATTTGGCAAAAAAGGGCCCCCGCTGATCAGCAGCAACATAGATTGAGGCAATGATCCAGGAAGTTGGAAAATCTTTTCCAACCATCCGGTTGTTGTAGGTCGATTAAACGTATTCTAGGCGTTGTACACGAGAGCAAAAATAGGTCATCATCAGGATGGGCTACCATCAGATTCAAGCTCCAAATTTTTCCAAAACTTGTGTATTCTCTAACGTTATTATATTTTTCGTAATCCAGAATTATATTTTCCTTTTTGTAATAAATTTTCCATATTGTGGCCTATGTAAAATTATTAATACGTAACTTTGCTATTCTAACCCTACCGTTGTTGCCACATTTATTTATTTACGATAATATTTATTAATTCATATCTTTAAGTTAAAAAAAAAAAAAAAATGTCAATATGAATGACTTTATTTTCAACGTCTTTGGTGCCGGGCAGATTAAATGACTGATGACTAAAATAGAAGAAGAAATTATTATATCCTGTGATTTTTAATGATTTCAAAGAATCATGTAAAACGTAAATCGTCATTGATGAAAAAAGTAAAATAATGCTAATTTGTTCAGGCGGGCTTAAAGCCCAACTACCAGATTAGGTGCCGTGGATGGGGCCCAGAAGCACATACTTTACCATTAACATTTTGTATACTGATATAAATTTAGCAGTTATTATAAGCGGGACTCAAACTACTGGGAACCTCGCAATTACAAGTCCATGCTTATAACCATTACATCAAACCTGCCCCTAGAGATAAAATGAATGAAATCAAACAAATTTTTGTTCATATAGAAAGTAATATGAATTTAGGAATGAAAGACATGAAATATGAATAACTGAACATTCCAAAGCAAAAAAAATTAATCGTAAACCACAATGAGAGAATAAGCAAATTTAGTTTACAAAATATAAATCAAGCAGTGGAGTTTAATCCAGAGTTTAGATACATTCTAAAACATGAACACCCCTCCCACTTATTTGATACAGTTGTTAATAAAATTAACTACTCCCGGCCGACACATGAAATACCTCACAATCACCTACTGGCCAAGTATTTCTTGTTAAATCATATATAAAATGAAATTATAACTAAAGATACAACTATAATGGGATCTAACAGTAGTCAAGTTGAAATTATGAGAAATATCTTTCAATTATGTAATATATGCCAAACTTTGGTTAAAACCTTCTATTGAAGATTTATAATACACTAATTTTAATACAGCTGACTGCCAATGACAGCTGTATCAAGCAGTAGGTTATGATATTGTAAGGTTATATTACTCTTTTTTTTTCTAATTTTTACTTTTCCATTACTGTATTGTAAAGTGGAAAAAGGACTGGTTCAGATTTTTGGAATTATGTTTTTAAATGTTTTGAGGTAATTCTGAATATCAGAAGAAGAAAAAAATGTATTTCAAAAGAACTGCTTTCCAGCTCTGCTGGAACCAACCTCAACAATTTGTTTCTGTTTACATAAATGAGAAGGAAGTGATTGTTGAAGAAATATAAGTTTGGAGGAATTTAGCGTGAAATGAGAAGCAAGTTACGAGATGTTGTAACCATGAGAGAAAGAAAGAGACAGTGCTAGTATTACTAGAAGTAATAAACATGGAAGTATGCTATATGAGATCATGCTATGAATGGTTATGTGCATGTACAGTGTGAGCGCCACCTACAACAACATACAAAACACACCATCGTATATATAGGAGTTGTTGAAACAGCCTCTAAAACCATCCCATACATAAATCTGATGAAGTCAGCACATTGCGAGCTATTCTCTCTCTCCGCCACCAGTAGCAGCACTTATTCCCTCTCCCAGCCATCCCTACTAACACAAACACTCTACATTTCAACACCAATAGAAATTTATATGATATATATATATTTTTTTTTTACTTTTATTGCCTCTAATAAAGATTCATAATCCCTTTATGGTAGCATTTATTTTAACAAATATTTATTGTTATTATTTACATTTGTGTAATTACAGTTCTTTTTTTTTTTATTTTTTTACCTGCCATTACTTTTTTGATAAGATTATGAAAAACAATTATTGTAAAAACTTTTAAGACCATAGTGGTTGCTTTTACAATTATAGAAAGTGCCTCCATAGTCCTAAACCGAATAGAAAGAGCGCCGAAATGAATCACATTCTAGAACTGCTAGGGAATGTTCATAGTTTCCTCCTCAGAGTAAAGCCCATGGTTGTCTTAAAACTTTGATACCGATTGGTATCATTGATACCATTGTTATATTTATAGTGTGATTTACTGTCATTATATAAATATTTTACTAAATAATTTTTTAGCATTTATCTTCTGAGTATTTTTCATTGAGCAGGCAATCTTGATGCCATTGCTATTTGGAATCAGTCTTGTATGTAGGACTTTAACGTTTCCAGAGGGACACTCTCACATGAGTTTCTCTTACTTGCCGACTTGTAATTAACATAAATTTCTTCCAACTTGAAGTAATTACTTACAGGAAGAAATTTTACATTCCATTCAATTATCCCTAGTTAGGCATCTGTACAATAAACAGAAATCACGGATTGAAGGAAGCTAAACTTGACGGGTTTCCTCAATCGTCGTCGCCTTAATGCATTTTCAAGCGAAAATATTACAAACCATTGGTAAATCTAATTCTGTGTAGTTTGTATAGAATCCTTAGGGAAAAACGTAAGCTGAAAAAAGTGAGCTTCCAATAGGTTTCTCCGCTTAAAGATTGAAATGGCCATTTGGAGAAAATCCTCATCTCTTCCAGAAAATCGTAAAGTGAATTTTCTAGAGAAAAGAAAATTACTGAAAAAAAAAAGAAAAGTATAAAAATCTTCTTCAAGAAAAATTGAATTTTTGAGAAAAATCATTTCTAACCAAATGGAACTGGTTAACCCAAAATGATCTAAAATACCATATGAAATTTCTTGCCGTACCTAGGTGTGAAAAATCAAATTTGGACTTTAACAATTTTTCGTGTTTTGTGAAAAGCTGAGAAAACACACAACAATCACTGAACACAAATATATTCCTGAAATAAACAACTTTTTCATGCTCAGAGAACCTTAAAACCTGTGTTTCCAATGAAAAATAAATTAAAAAAAACTTGATCCGATCGTAATAAAAAATATATCCCAGGTAACAGATCAATAATATTAGAGAACCAGGTCAATACCCCTCATTGGTAGTTCCAATGAGGGTACTACGCAGGCAGGTAGGTCCTCCATAAAAGCTGATTCATCATTCGCCCTCAGTCAATCTCATTCAATCTCGTTCTTGAACAAGCAAAAGCCATGTAATTTAACAATCGCCTGAACAAAGTCTACACTGAACCCTCCAAAGACGCGTATCTTTCTTAAACCTCTTCTTTAATTTATTCTACCATACTCATTCTTTCTTCTATCGACCGGATCAAATTCATTTTTGGGACTGGCTACGACTGCCTCCGCATTGCGATTTCTATATCAATGAATGCGATCGGATGAAGTTTTTCTTCTCTGGGTCAGCTGGTTCAATTTCACTAGTCCATTCTCTCCATTCCTCTTATATTCTTGTTTCTTATCTTCTTTTAAATTTCTAATTGATAGTTTTAATAAGGAGTACTCGCAGATATACTTAAAAACAATCCAGGTAAACTAATAAAATCAAATTACTCGAAATACTATTGTTACGTTCCTTAGAAATGTATTATATTTTTTATATTCTTTGTAAAGATCAGAAGTAAACAAATATTACATATTATTATATTCGTTGTGGGGGGGGATCAAGTTAACAAGATTATGTTTGTTACATTACAAAAGAGATATATCACAATTTTATAACACAATGAAAATACTTTATATTAAATATTACATTTAGTTATCACGATGGGGAAAATACCTTTTATGGAATGCCTTTACACAAGTCCTACTTTTTTCTACAAAATAGAAATAAGTATGAAATAAATTAATTAAATAAATATTAGCTTTCTAATTCTAGAATAAGAAAGAAAGGCCAGTTTTCTTTGCTTTAGTTCAACAAATTAAATCAATTTTATAAGAAATAAATCGTGTTACGAACTCAATTATTTAGTGAGTAAAAATACAACTATCAAGAATCTTATACGTAGGTCCGCAAAATTATCTACCATCTAAATGTTTATAATTACGATTCTATGTGAATTTTGTTATGATAGGCTTAGTTTACCAAAGCAGGAAATTCAGAATCAGAGGTTCCGTATAAAGATTAGCAATATAGTTGAAACAGGTTAACTAGGCCAGAAACCAGACTGATCTTGCTGAAATTTATCAAATATTTATTTGTTAATTAGTTGCTTACAATGTGAACCCAGAGGCTGACTTAATTTCCAAATGTATTATGTCATATTATCTGTATACCATTAACAATATTCTATGTACACATTTAGTTTAATGAAGAGCATATTTACATATTATATATATAATATATATTAGTATAATGTATATGTATAAAGCTAATATACACGTATTGAACCTAAAGGAGGGTTAAGAGAGAGGTTAGAATGGTAAATGCTAATTCCTTAGCCTGTATTCTAATGAGTAATGGGCATATGTTGGCTGACCGAACTATAATAACATTGACTCGTATTGTTATATTACTAATGTACTGTTTGACAGATATACAAACTGACTGACATTATCTGAACCTACCTAACTTTCTATTAACAGTCCTTCACCTCCCCACTCCTTTATAATAAACCCTAAACTTAGGCTATTCAAAGAATGGCTCTCAATATCTGAGTAACCATTATTTCAATTGTACATTTTATCAATATATCTTTATACCAAGTTTCAGTGGATGTTAGACATGTTGTTCAATGAATGTTGGACATAGCTTGTTGTATTACTAGTACTTGAATGCGATTACATAGTGTACAAAACAATACTCCAACTGTATTTGAAATCTAATAGATTTCTTAGAATCTCGCCAAAATCAAGTTCTACAAAAAGTTTTATACAAATTAAAAGTAATAGATACGTATATAGGGTGTCCCAGCCTATATATACGTAAATGTGCACACCCTATTTATCCTCTGTCTCTTTGAAGATGGAAAGAGATTGATACGGTAACCCTTCTTATTTTTTTGCGTAGATTCAGAATATGACATCACACATACGTGCGCAATGTGCTGTATGTCCTAATCGGCACTAACTTTATTATTTCAAATGGAAACCCCCAATTTTTATTCTTTCCTTTGATAGTACTTAGATTTTTTTCATGAATAATCGAAAATCCTCGAGAGAAAGTAGGAGGGAAAAAGAATTTTAACAAGTATGCAAAGCCGTCAGTACGAATTTATTATTATTATTTGTCTGTGGGGAGGGAAACCCTACGCTATCCAAAGCCTCACTGAGCCCATATAGCTACCCCAAGAAAAACAACAACAAACCAGGTCTAGAACAAAAATACAGACCCGGATCTAATCCATCTACCGCAGTCCGAATAAATCGGACAATAACCTTAAGCGGAAATAGCCTGAGCTCTTCCACAGATATCCTATTCCGACCAAAGGTCCTGAACCTAATTTCCTCACAACCTAGGCAATCAGTCATAAGATGGAGGTGTGTTTCCTCCTCTGTCTCACAGACTCTACAAAATGGATCCGGCATTTGTTATATTCTGAATCTATGCAAAAAAGTAAGAGGGTTTACCTGTTACAATTTCTTTCCATCTTCAAAGAGGCAGGTGATAAATGGGATGCGCAATATTAGTTGTGATACCCCATATATTATGTATATGTCCAATTAGCCTTGAAAGTTGTAAGAATATCAGTGGAGCCGTTTTAGAGAAAATTACGAAAGATTTAGCAACCTATTCCGTTAAGTCGTACTTCCGGTTAACCGTTTTCCTTCAAAGTTGGGGTTCAAAGCATATTAAGTTCCTTCAAGCATATTATGCCAGCAAATGTTTCTTCAATAAAAAGATTGGCATTTACAGATTTATAAATTTATATTTGATGGATAGTTTGGAAATTAAAAGAAAATTATTAGGTGTAAGTCATTTAGAAAATTGTAAAAAAAAACTATGGAAAACCTTCCAGTTAAGTCGCGCTTTCGGTTAGTGTGTTTTCTGGATCATAGCAAAGGATGCCCCGAAAAACCGATTAAATTATGCATAAGCTATTAGAAGAATATAATAAGAGAAGGTTAAAAATAAGTAAAATTAATAAAGTAGACAATTTCGGTTACTTAGATTCAATTCTCGAATGATCACGACCTAAGAGGAGAAGGACCGAGGGAGATGAAGTGGGCTTTTGAGAATAAATTTCACTGTTAAGAGAGAAGGAAAACTCAGTTGAGGAAAATCCCTTAAAAACAGAAGAAAAAAAGATAACTGGTCATAAAAACATACCCACACAATGACAAGCAAAACATTTGGCTTTTTGGGGTAGATAATTGCTTCTCTGTTTTAATAAGAACCGACTTTATTCCTGCTTGGTGTGCTAGGATAATGCTTAGTTCAGCTAAGCTTAGATAATGGATAGTTCAGGATAATGCTTATTTATGTTTCAGACAAAAAATCAAAATATATTGTTTAGACCAACAAAATTTGATCAAAAACCTAAATATATAGGTGATCTAAATGTGCATGTGATGTTAAACGTTCATTATACTTTTTTTTTTGGAATGTCAACTTTATTGGTCACTAGGCATGCCTTTATCAACAACAAACTGTAATGACAATTTAGGATTAAGAAACCTAAAGTAGTTCCCAAAAAAACTCGCTAAAATATTGTTTTTTTTTTTTCAGAAAAAGTTTCAAATGAAAATGAAAGATTGTAATTAGCATTTTAAAGAAAATTTTTTAAACCTTCACCAAAAATGCTGAAAAACTCAGAATTCTTTTCGTAAATTCGTAATTAATCATATTATCCCGTTCACTTATGGGGCATTTTTTTTATCCTATTATTATTGTTATTATCATCATCTACGGGTGGGCTAAACTCCAGCATCGCAGCCAAAAAAGGCTTATTGTGCCATACCCGATAATTTCTGGTAGGTGTACCAGAATTTAGAGCTCAAAAGGAGTTTAAGAGCTTTCACCACTAGATCATTTTGCATAAATAACTCCTCAGATCGCAACGTACCAATGGTTTCGTATCGCAATTTAGTTATTGCAACACAATCAAAGAGCAGGTGCGGGGCCAGTTTCCTCCTCCTCCTGACACAGTCTGCACAGGGTTCCAAGCTTATTAGCCC
Organism: Triatoma infestans; assembly: GCA_011037195.1. Taxonomy (NCBI): domain Eukaryota; kingdom Metazoa; phylum Arthropoda; class Insecta; order Hemiptera; family Reduviidae; genus Triatoma; species Triatoma infestans. The sequence continues at coordinate 195,352 of JAAEAF010013418.1, read as the reverse complement.
CAACTTTTTGCAGACGCTTCCTGAACCTACCATAAACCGTAAATAGCCCCCTCACCAGAGAGATCTAGTCCCTACCCAGACTAAGGGTCATATTAGTTTTTTATCCTAAAATATTTTAGTTCTGTAACAAATACAAGTATTATAAATTTCACAGAAAAAGGGAATAAGCACAGTTTCTTAAAATAAAAAAAAAATGATAAAGATAAATTTGGGTGTCATAACTTGCCATGAGCAAAACAAAACAAGTTTTTGGAGGGTGCAAATCTTATAATGGAAAACCATTGTTTTTTAGAATGTTTATTTGACACTCATAATGTTACTTTTAAAAACCAACAAACATTTGAATGTACATACTTGTTTATAATATAAAATTCTGTTGACCTTTTTTTCATATTAAACTCATAGACGTTTAATTCCACGCTACTAGCCACCAATATAACATTTAAAAAAATCTATTCTATAGAGTGCTGCTTTAACATACACATAGCCTAATATCTTCTTTAAAAGCCCACTCCACCTCCCTCGGTCCTTCCTCTCTTAGGCCGTGATCATTCGAGAATTGAATCTAAGTAACCGAAATTGTCTACTTTATTAGTTTTATTTAAATTTATTTTTTATCTTTCTCTTATTGAATTCTTCTAATAGTTTACGCATAATGAAATCGGTGTCTTCAGCATTCTTCGCTGTGATCCAGAATATGTGTTACAAGATACATACGCCTCAGTAGTGTGTAACCAAAATTGCATGGTAAACAACGTGTTAAAAAAAAAGGAATTATTTTTTTTTAATTAATTTTAATAATTATTAAGATACTTGGTCTGTTTGAGGTAATTAACTAAATGCAAGACAATATGATACCATTAAAGAATAACAAAAATTCTGCTTTAATTAATTAAAATATGGGTAATTGTTGTTTTTATCTTTTAGATTCTATTTTTTTAATAGGTCAAAAAATATCATTTTTTTTTTTTTTTTTAAGAAGATAAAAGAAAAAAGCTCTCTTTACAAAAACCTTAAAAATTAATTTATTTACGTGAACTTTCAATTGAAACTTGAATTTTTAATAAAATTGTAACAAGTTGAAAGATTAGTTAAACTAGCAACAAATATGGTGGAATTAACTCAAGAGTAAATTACAGCATATAACATCGTATTTTATACATTGCAACGAATACCATAATCTTATTTGAATGTGGCTTAATTATCTTTTAAATAAATTCATCCTTTGAGGAGTGATAATAAATTGGAATTACATGATTATCTGTTAATTATTTAATTATTCACTATATTATTTTGCTAAACAAAAGATAAGCAGTTTTCAATTTTCTTTAGCCACAAAAGAAACAAAACATATAAAATTTAAGAAATATTCTTACAATTTCATCAATGGTAAGCAAAACCAAAAAAAAAAAATATATAAAAATACCCTCTATCAAACAATCTTTAGGTAACATCGACCAAGAAAAGAGCGGAAATTGGATGAAGATCGTAACCCGTTTAGTCAGAGAGTTCTTTATAGGAAGTGAAGTGGATAAAGGAAGTGGAGGATATTGAGGAAATCAAATATTCAGGTCAGACCAGAGCTAACAAAAAAAAAAGCAAGCTGCGCTCAAAGAGACGGTGCTAGTGCAGCAGTAACAATAGGAAACCATTCTATACTTACATATTTCCTAGGAAACCAATTAAATCAATTCAATTAATGGAATTAAATTCATTAAATTTGAATTACTTCGACAATTAACCCTATATTACCAGTGTCAATTTGTCTCCTCAAAATAAAATGGCCTGAGTTATAACAGTCTCTTTGAAATCCTTCTTAGTTATGGTATCACAATCAATTCCAGTCTGCAAACCTAAGGAGACGATCCTCGAAACTATCGTTACTATCTAGATTCACTTATTTATAGCTAAAATTGTCATTTTGATTAAGGACTGACAATTTCCGCTCCTTGTAAAATGATAGCCATTTAGGCAAAATAGAATCAAACAAAATGTGCAACTTCAAAAAAAACTAGTGTGGAAATACTTACACACTTCCTCTGACTCTTCTTAATACAGTTATATAATAAAATGACCACCGAGGTGTAGGGGGCAAGTGCCAACATATCAACCACAATAGTCATTAGCAAGGCAAGCCAATCATTACATTGTAGAAAACGCCAATAGTATTGAATAAGCAACAGTTACTTACTTACTCTCTGATCACAGCCCGTGAAGGGCCTGACCTTAAGCCACTATATTTTTCCATCTTTACTGTCCCTAGCCGCCGTTCTCCAACTACGCAGGCCAACCGCCTCCTAGTCGTCCTCTACGTTCCTCAGCTATTTCAGCCTTGATCTGCCTCGGGGCTTTCTCCCACCAGGATGCCCATATAATGCCATCCTTTGGGACCCTTATATCCTCCATCCATCGTATGGTCCCAACCATCGCAGCCTAGCAGCTATTGTGCAAGACACAATATCAGACTCCCCAAATAGTTCAGTCACTTCTTGGTTCGTCCTGATCCTGAAGCCTTCCTCTGTCCTCACAGGTCCATATATTCTCATTAATATTTTTCTCTCCCACTTACGAAACCTTTGCTCAGTGTCAAAACACACGTTTCTGAGCCATAGGTGACAACCGGCCTCAGCACTGTCTTATGAAGTCTTACTTTCGCTGCTCTTGACCATTTTTACTTCTAAACACCGCTTGAAGAGCCCACAGGCATCTATTTCCAGCAGCCATTCGACCAGAAATATCTTCTATTCCTCATTTTTTGAGGTTAACACTGCGCCCAAATATTTAAAATCTTTAACTCCTTTAAAGGGATATTTCCCCACCCGTAGGTTCCGCAATATCCTTCTCTTCCTAGTCACAACCATATATTTAGGTTTCTGGCAGTTACCCTCCAATCCAAACTCTTTGGCCGCTGCCTCCATCTCAAAGAATGTCGCCTTTAGCTCTAATTGAGATGCTGCCAATATACTCAAGTCATCAGCATAGGCTAACACTTGTAACATCCTAGTATACAAATTCCCGTCCCGACTGATGGATAGCCTTCTCATAATCGCCTCTGAAACAATATTAAATAACGTTGGCGACATCGGGTCCCCTTGCCTGAGGCCTGAGTTGATCTCAAATTCCCTAGAAGTTTGCCTTGGACCATGGCTTTTCCACAACTTACCTTCAAGCATATAGCCACCAGTCTAATAGTTTCTCCGGAAAACCAAGTTCTTAAATAGACTCTCTCGATTCACTCGGTCATATGCCATTTTAAAATCAATGAAGAGATTATGCACCTCCACATTCTGCTCATAACATTTCTCAAAAATTGACCTCATACTGAAAATATGGTCTATCGTAGATCTGCTCGATCTAAAACCAAATTTGTATTCTCCGGTAACTGCTTCCGATTTCTCCATTAGTCTTTTATTTATAATTGTGGGCAAAGCTTTGTACGGGAACTTAAGAGCGAAATTCCTCTGTGGTTCTCACACTTCAGGCGACCTCCCTTCTTATATATTGGGCAGACCAACGCCGTACTCCACTCTTTAGGCATTTCTTCTTTACACCATACCTCCGATATCAACTCGAACATTACGTCTTTATACGTTCCAGCAGCTTTCACCATTTCAGCACTAAACCCATCCATCCCCATCCAATTCCAATCCAATCCATCCATTCCAATTCATCCCTTGAGGGTGGGTCCTCCAATTCTACCTCTTCCTCTCTTATTCGCCCCACGATTCTCTCATTGCCAACCTCCTCTTCTAATCCTCTCTCCATAAAAACTTATTCGAAGTACTGTGCCTATGTTTCTAGGATTTCTGGCTCATTACATAATAGTTCTCCGAGATTATTTTCGACTTCACCAATTCTAGGCTGATAACCTCCTTTTACCTTCTTCATCACCTTAAAGAACTTTCTAAACTTTTTCTTCCAAAAATTCGCTTGCATCTGCTCCAACTTCTGGGTCTCCACTTCTCTTTTTGTCATCCTATATTCTTTGCTGCTTTTCTTTTCTTCTTGTAATTCCTTACCGATTCTCGAGTCACTCGTGACAGCATTTTAGCTCTAGTGTCATTCGCGATTTTATTGCTTCCTGGGCTTCCACGTCAAACCAGTCATTTCTCTCCATCCTCACCTTTCATTCCAAAACTTCCTACGCTGTTTCACCCATACCTGACTTTAGAGCCCGCCGCTTTGCTTCCTCACCAACCTCTCGCTCCTTCCCTGAATACACGATCAACTTCTCTCCAATTAGTCTTTCATACTCCATCCTCTTCTCGTCCGTCCCCAGCTTAGCTACTTGATAGAGCTGTTACTTTTCTGAATTCTTGCGTTCTTTTATTGCTAAACACTGCCTAATTTTAACCTTCACAAGATAGTGATCCGTGTTACTGTCAGCACCTCTACAACTTCTGACATCCAACATATCTGAAATCCATTACATGTCTAAAATGCCGTGCACTAACAAGGAAGGACATGGTCTATTTGGTCCCGTGTAATTCCATCAGGGGAAATCCGGTTTCTTTATGGATCTGTTTATGCGCAAAGAAAGTGCTACAAATTCTAAACCCTTTCGCAGTAGCAAAGTCGACCACTCGTTGTCCATGATCATTACAGCTATGATGCTTACTGCGCGTCTCAATGACTGGTCAATAACATTCTTCCTTTCCAGTCTTAGCGTTCAGATCGCCTATTACGATTTTTATGTCATTCTCGGAGACCGACTCCATTACACGATCCAGCTTTTCATAAAAATGCGTCCTTATCTTCTTCACTAGAATCCTCAGTTGGGGCGTGAATACTCACCAGTGAAATATTGAAAAATCTTCCTCTCAATCTAAGGGCAAATCCGTTCACATACTGCTTCGTATCTGGTTACTGCATGTTTTATCCTATTACTAACTATAAATCCAGTTCCCAGGATGTTTGCCATATGACCGCTATTAATCAGAACATAGTCCCGCAGTTGTGTTAATTCTGAACATCGCCACCTTATTTCCTGGAGTGTTACCAGATCCATCTTATATTTGTTCAGTTCCTGTTCCAACTGCCTACTTTCACCCACCGCAAATAGAATCCTTACATTCCACGTTCCGAGAATCCACGATTTAAGTTCTTTAACTCGCCTTTGTCTGCAACCACTATTTAACACCATCCGGCTTTCTTCTATATTTGGCTGTTCCGTAACAATAGGTTTTTTTACATGGAGGGTCGTAATCCCCTCGCACAACCCCCAACTTTGAGGACCAAGCGTTTCTGTAGGCGTTAACTCCCTTAGCCTTTGAACAACGCTCTAACCCACAAGGCAGTGGGGGATAAGGTATATAAAGGATTGGAGGAAACAGGAAAGGGACGGGAGAAGGGGAATGGACATAAGGAAGGACTGAGTGAAAGGTCAGAGGACAGCTGTCCCTTTAGTCGCCTCTTACGACAAGCGATAAATATTGTGGACCTACTCTAACCCCAGAACCACAGGGACGTAAACAACATTTGAATTTCAGTTTCCATTAATTTTTCAGTTTCCTCAGAAAGAATGTTTTCAGAAAAAAATTACAAGTAAAAATCACTATTTCTTTTTTTTTTGTTTGATACTCTCAGCATCAAGCGTTGATCTAGTGGCTAGTGCACTCAACATTGGTGCGAGAATTCCCGTTGAGGACAAAGTTGGTGTATTATAGTTGGAGTGAATGTGGGAAGCTAGTGTGTAGCGCAATTTAGATAGCAAAGATCCAGAACTAAACGGCGGGTGTATCGTGGCGTGCTTATCTCAGGTACCCAAAAAAAAATCTCCTTTTGGCATGCCTTGATTCCTTTATGGGCTGTTGCGCCATAGGTTTTTTTTTTATGTTTTTTTTTATGATTCTCTCGAGGAGTTTTAAGTTCCTCGGTAGAAATGAAAACAAATGCGCCAAACCAGCTCACAGTTCAAGACAAAAAATTCAGCGTAAAATAAATAAATAAATAAATGAGGCAAATGTATAAATGTATTAGGAAATTATGTATTAAAAGAAGTAAATTGTCAGATTCATTTAATATCCCACTTTAAAACTATAACCATTTTGTCTCTCTATTTGTTGAATGACCCTCTTAGAATTAATATTAGCTATAATAGCTAGCTATCTTTCGAAATTACAAATTAAATTCGAATAAGCGTGAATAATTCCCTTTGATTAGTTAATAGCCTATTGGAAAGGAAACTTAATTGGCAAATTTCTTGAATCATTGAACCATAATGAAACTAGTTAATAATAAAACCATTTCAATAGATATCAAACCATTTTTGAGATTATTAAAAATAAATCAGACATTTTAGAAATTTTTATGCATATAATCAAAAATAATTGTAAATGATTTATGTACCAAATGAAATTAATGAAGTGAAAAACGTTAAACACGAAGCTGAGGGGAAAATAAAATAGCGGTTTATTTTCTCCGCCATTGTATTCGTAAAAAAATAAGTTTCTTAAAATTACAAAAAACACAAAATTCGCTGATTTTAACACAAAATTCACCGAATTCGAAAACTTGATTTGACAATGGCGGTGCCATTACTGCTTACTCAAAGACAAGCGGAAACCTAGCAGCACTGGCAGCCATTGTTTATTTTTTCTAACGAAAAAAAAATTAGTCAAAAAATCTGCGTGCGATGTAACTGCAGAAAACAGGTATATTTTGTTCGTCCGTGAAGTGAAATCTTTTCCTTTTAAGCGATATTTGTTTCGTGATAAAAGAAAAAAAATCTGGTGAGAAAACACTCACACAACTTTCTCTTACTCCATTTCTCAAAATTATAATTGACAAAGGTTACAGTTTTGTGTACCAAATTTAATGAAATTCGTCGAAAACTTAAAAAATGTTCAGTAAGAGCGCATTTCCGGTTTACTATTTCCTTGAAACTCAGAATTTTGTCCATCTATTTATTTCTAATTAATTTTCTTTTCTGAATTGTATAATCAACTATGATAGCACATTAGAGAAAACACAACCCCACCCCTCCCCTAAAAGTGACCTTAAATGAATTTTCCCTCAGAAATGTTTTTAATAAAAGTTGTAGATCTATGTATGTTTAGTTTACATATGTTGTTTCAAGAAAATCGTATGAGCCATTTTTGAGAAAAACGCAAAAATGCAAAAAAAAAACCACTAGTAAAGTGGCACTTTCGGTTGTGGAATTTTGACAGATAACATACTGCCAGATCCCATGGTGATACCTAAACGGAATATCAAGTTTCAACTTTCTGCGGATTTTGGTTTTTGAGCTATGCTGTTCACATACATACATACACACACACACACACACACAGATCATTTGCTAAAAACCCCTTTTTACGACTCAAGTGACCTCAAAACGGATATTTCCGGTGAATAGTTGGAGTATTGAAAATTTGACACGATTACAATACTTCCTCTTACTAGGAGTAAGAGAAAGTAAAAAAATGTATGAAATTACTTAGTATATTGTTGTGATCGCAGTATGATTTCGTGTTAACCGATTTTCGTGTTAAGCGCTTTCGTGTTAAACGTTTTTCACTATATATCATCATTACCTTTCTATTTTGAATTCAAGATTTGTGTATTTCTAGATTCCTTAACATAACCAATGTTAGTAATAACTGAATTTCAAATGAGTTGACGTTTCTAATATTTTCAGCACTCCAAACAATACGCATCTTATAGAACTGAACGAAGAATCCAAACACAAACGAGTTCCCGGAAGATGTGCCAGCTCGTAAGCCTCTGCGAGTCTCTTTTGTGAGAAAATTCACCATTTTTAACACCCTGGAATAATCACAGTTGCAGAATGGTTCAGTTTTAACGTACGTTTTATTCCTATAATCTTACTGCATTCTTTAAGAGTAAGAGAGTAATCTTAAAGAGTTAGGGTGGTGTTCCTTATGGCATTCCAACCAGGCCGCTTCTTAAGGATAGATCGGATTAAGAAATGTATCTTCTAGCGAGGTCACGAGCCTCACAAAATGATTTAACCAGCTAGAGCTGACTAAACCTGGTCCATTTTACAAAGAAGCTTTTTCGTCTTTAATGATAAATGCCCTTGCTCACCCACCTGATAAAGCCTAGGCTCAGACTAAATGGATTCGGGGAATTTTTGCCAAGGTAATAAAATTGTACTTTTGGCTTCTAATGTTCCTTCAATTAGCAGTTTCACCATATGCATGAATTTTCCTGTACTATATGGCCCTTCCGTTGAAAAAAATTAGAGATTCCGGATTTGAAAAGTTGAATTTTTTATGAAACAGAGAAGGTTATATTATTTGTTGTATACTTAAATCAAGCTCACTATTACAAAAATTAAAACTGTAGAAACAGCGTGAAATTACTAGTTATTTTTAGATATGGCCAACAAAACCGTTTGTAGGAAAATTATAGTGTATTCGTCTAAGTTACAGCAATGATAAAACGAATCCGATGGGAGTGTAATGGTGGGAGAAATAATGAGTGATGAAGTTGAAATCAAATGATGGCACACACACACACACACACACACAGAAATTGGCATTTTACTATTTATATTTGAACGTTTTACTAAATGGGGAAAAAAGAGTTTATAGAGGACAGAGTGACCGAGGGAAGGGTGATGATGTTGGTAGCATAATGCAGAAAGGTAGCGTTGGCCTGAAGATTGTTTCAACTATTACAGCTCTTGCTTGTTCTAACGGTGGTTAGTTAGTGTGGCTAACTTGGTGAACATTTCAACGTTGATGTTCAGGCTTGTTAACTCCTTAAAGTTGATGTAGCGATTGTGTTACCTTCAAAGTAGGTTTGGCAAGTGACCCGTACTCATTAAATTTTGCAGATTTGAAGATTGATTCATTAAGCCCTTAATGGATGGGTGATCGTTTATTCAGTTTCTCCTACAGCTTCCTACAGGTGAAAGAATCGCTGCCAAAATTGAAGCTCATTCACCAGTATATTGTATTGGACGTAACAAGATGGTAATGCATATGGAGACCCAAAAGTGGCCCCATAATGCGCTTGCTAATGGAACTATGTAGTATAGCTTTTGTAGGGCGAATTTGATCGTGATTAGTTCAATCACAGAATCAAATAATATACCTCAAGTTCTAGAATAATGGATCGATTGAAATGAGTCAATAATTCTAGTTAGTTTTGTTTCCAAAGAAGATAAAAACAATATAGTTGACAAAACACTGCCCGGCATGACACCTCGATTTATTCTGAACAGTTCCGGTATACACAGAACGACAAGCAAATCTCAAAATTCCTTTCGTTACCACTTTGACAAAATCCGGGGAAATAGATTCCACAATAAACTACAATCACAATCAAATCCACTGCCTCACAAGTCCCCGCTTCACTTTCCCTCCCTTTCAGCAACCGATCACCTAAATTAAAAAACACGATGATTACCATTCAAGTTATTCTATCGTACATCATCTTATAAAAGTTAATACAATTTTAAATTTCAAATAATTGTTTAATAAAAAATTCTAATCAATTGAAAAATATATAAATAAATATAAAATGTAATCATGCCGCTTTGAACATATAATAATAGCTTGACAGAAATTCCATTACCAAATCCGTGTTGTTCACAAGACAAAATTCCAAACATTCATGCATACTATGATGGATAAAATACCAGATTCCAAACATTCATTGGTATATCTCGGCCAATTAGATTGAATCGTATTAGAGTTAAACGTTTGTTTACTCCCCCGCCCCTCTTCTGGCCTTATTACTTAGCAAACAGCCATAAATGAGGATAAGGAAAGATGTAGCTAGAACTCTTGCGCTTGTTCTAATTTTCGATACATGTGTGACTAACTTGATGAAGATCTTTACCAAGTTGAAAGCTGTTACAAGCCATTTCTTGATGAACTCTTTGAGAGTTAGATTCCTCAATAAGAGCAGTATGCTTGCCTGGCTATATTTTTTCTCTTTGGTAGCTTGTTTAGACTCCTTGAAGTGTTCGTTTAGCTCTTCAAGGAAAAGATCTTGAGATTTTTTTCTTTAGCTACTTCAGTATTATCAACGGTTCTACCATCTGTATAATATTAATAAATTAATAAATGCTAAATATAAAACTAATAAATTAATTAATCTATTAATAAATGCAAGAATTTCAATTTTGAATAAATGATTAACTAAAACTGCAACTTTATCTAGGACTTATGTGTAGTCAGGTTTATACGAGTCGAATATCAAATTTGAAACTTTCTGCGATTTCGAATTACGCTGTCCAATACATACACACAAACACACATACGTACATACCACTTGTTCGGACTAAGAAGATCTCAAAACATGTAGTCCCGATGAAAACTTCATTTTGAAAATTCATCAGATTATACTACTTCCTCTGACAGCAAAAATCATTGAAAGGCTGGGGATCAAAGAAAAAAACTTTACAAATTTAAAAGTTGATACGATCGACGTTTCGTACACCTTTGGTATCCTTCCTCAGGATCTGTCAAAGAGAGATAGATAGTTAATTGCTCTCCTCTAGAAAATCAAATAACTCACCGGTAAAGAGTAAATTGTGTCCGGAAAAGTCGCTCAAATTTTACATGAAAAACTTTTCAAGTTTTTTCCTGGGCCCCCCCAGCCAACCCAACATTTTCTTATTTTATTAACAACGGCCAAACTTAACTATTATTTATATTAAAAGTGTTATTTATTCTCAAAAAAAAGTATTAATAAGCAGATTTTAGATTGTTATTTTTAAGTTATTCAAAGTATAATTGAATTCATTCTACAATTGTATGAAATAAAAATAAATAAAAAAACAATTATAGAGGAATTATTCAAATTGAGGCTTTATATCTTAGTGAGCAGGTGCATTGTCTTAACGGCTCCGGAAAAAGGGGGAAAAAAAATAAGTCCAATAGTGAGCAGGAAACTTGGAAAAAGAGATCTTCTAAAATGGAAGAAGAGGAGTTTTCTCAACAGCCCACACTTACCGCGATCCACAAAGAGACCCCTAAACTGCTCTTAATTGTTGTGCTCAGAGAGGACACCAGTCTGGTCCAAACAAGTAAGCATAAAAAATCGTCGGAGAAATAGTTTTTAGATTAACTAGTCGCCATACTGGATTCAACATACAACAGAAGAAAAATGCATTTCTTAAAATGGTAAAAAAAGAAATAAAAATATAAGATTATACTCATGAGATTCAAATGAATAATATATATATAATATGAATTAAATATCACTTTCAGAATATTGATCCTCATACATTCCAGTGAATATTCCCTAAGATAAAACTAAAAATAGAAATGTAATCCAGGGCAAGGTCCTGTCTTCAATGAACATCCTGTTTATATTTATGTGACATGTTTTGAGCCACTAAATTTGCCCTTCAACTGCTACAGATTCTCCTAAAATAAATTCTCTTATACTCTCCTAAACTCATCTTTTCCCAAGGTAGTTGTAATATATATATATTTAGGTAAATATTCATAAGTTCTCTAATTTAGTAATTTTTTTTTTCAAAGTTATTTATAAAAAAAAAAGATTTCCAAAGATTTTTTTGAAAATGCTTTTCTAAATCTGAAAATGTTTTTATATTCACTAAAATGTATAAACGCATTAATAAAACTTTCTTAAGAGTTCAAAATGTTCAATTTACAATATTTTTTACATTAATAAAAAATTCTGCAATTTCAAACAGAAATATTCATCATAAGGAGTCACGATTCACAATCCTAAATTGGACGTATTGTTTAAGAAATGAACTTAAACATAACTTCCAAAATGTTATAATTGAGACCCTATTTCTCCCGACGTAAATCGGCAATGAAACTTCATCAGAGAGTTTCAACTTCAAGAATAGAAAAACTGCCAGGTAACGTTAAAAAAATCCTTATGTACTATTGTAAGGCTCAATTATTAGCCTTCAAACACTGTCTGCACTGAGCTTGACCATTCATTATGCTATATCAAGACTGTGTTTTCTTTCTTCTAGATAACTTTATGAAAGCACATGGTAAAACGTAAATTTCTATCTACGAACCAGATGTTCCTGATAATTTTACAGATAATTTTTGCCGCTACCTAAACGGTCTTACTGAAATAATTCCGTAGTGATTCTCACTCCCTCACTCCACGGCTCTATGGTCCATGAAGGAGCTTTGCCCTTCTCCTTCAAAATCTACCAGGCATCATGATCGCCAACTTTTCGCCGCGGCTTTCTACTACCTGGATGTCTTTCTTGTGCTACAGTTTGTCCCTATCCCAGTCAACGTAATTTTTAGTCTTTCACAACTCAAATCAAATTCATCTCCCTAAAAGAAACAGAATTCAGAATTCTTACTGCACAAACCATCATCCACTACTGCCGGTCTAAAAAATCGTTTTACAGAACTTTCCTTTCCCCTAAAAATGAGTGTTACTGATTTGAAATCCTGGGTAATTCTACAAGAATTCTTCCATTTCTGAGTGCAGTGATTTTTTTATATACATAGTTCTGCATTAAAAAATTACATTTCAAAATTATCATCTTTCGAGCTTCATAGCACAATAAGTTGATCAGGTGAATTAGTGTCCATCAGTATTCCATAAAAAGCCACTTTCGTTGTATTTTAGGACTTCTTTTATTAAACTGCTTATGAAGCCATTAAGAAATAATGATACATTAGAAAACATAAGACTCTACTGGAAAACAGATCAGGAGAGAAGCATTTTAAGACGGCTTATTACTTTCATGGACACTGAATCTTGTTTAGAGAAAAAAGTGATTTAATAAAAACTTGACTGGGCAGTCAGATAACACTTGCGCCTCAAAAACTTGCGCCTTTCCCATGAGATTTCCCGGCAGATAACAAGTTGCAGGAAATTTGATAAGAGAAACGAAAATTCGTTTCATTGAATCTTTGGGATCGGATTGTCTCGCAAATGATTTTTATGTTTGGCACGAAAATTCTGATGGCAAAACTGGACTCGAAATAACAATATTCTGAAATATAAAACGAATTTAATAAACTTTACAGATAGAGCATTTAACACCATCCCTTCTTGCCCCAGGTGCCTTGGCTGCTATAAATATATAAATCACAAAGAAAGCAATATTTTTGCTATAATTGAAAATCCAATGACAATAACAGGCAAAATGCCGTGGTAGATTCAAATGGAATGTGCAGACTCTATATATAAATGTTAGATTTAAAAGGCTTTTCAGAACAGAACCAATCAGAATAGAATTGTAATATCTCATTGTAAAAAATTATTAAATATTGTTTGAAGTCATTATTAAATCCATTCCATTATTAATTACTAATTGCAATTGGATATGTCTATTGCAAGTGAAATTATGAGGAAAACGTTATAATATAAATGCATGTATCTAATCATGTTTTTTATTAATTTCAATAATTAAATAATAATTATTTTGTTAATAATTAAATTATTAACAAAAAATAATTTAATAATTAATATTAAACGGGAATATTATTAATATTAATATTATATTTTATTTTAGCTATAATAAACCATAGGTGGCAGGGGAACGCCTAGGGTATAAATTAAAAATTAAAAAAAAATCGTTAGCAATTAGGCTCCTATATAGAACTACCTCATCATTTAATTAACCTTTCTTGATGGCGGCATAAAAACAAATAGCTATTCTTTCATTTCTTCTTTAAAAATCTACAGAGTGACTTCAAATGTCAAATATTGAAATAAAGGTCTTCGCTAGCGTTTTCGCAACACATTGTTGCAAGCAGGTCATCTAGTATATAGTAGTTATTAGACTTACTAATTGGCAGGATCAGACCCAATCTGTTCTCTAGAAAAGCCTCCATATGGTGAGCTTATTGTTAGTGGCTGAGCTGGAACTTAGATTAGCGATGGTACTTCAACAACTAAACATGGAGATTAGTGATTCGGCCGCATGAAAATGTGGACCTTGGTTATTTTCCTGTTTCCTGGAAAACCTTCAAAATAATCCTCTTACTTAAACCCGCCAAAACTCCGAATGACCCTAACAACTATAGGCCTATCAGTCTCCTCAGTTCTATCAGCAAGATTTTTGAGATCTTGTTAACTAGAATTAATCGCCACTTGGATGCCAATCAGATCATTAAAGAAGAGCAGTTTGGGTTTAGAGCAGGTCTGTCCACTACTGCCCAATTAACCAGGATCATGGACGATATAACTAAGGCGTTCAACCAGCGCAAAAATACGGGTATGATCTTGTTGGTCATCCAAAAAACATTTGATAATGTATGGCACTACGGATTGGTTTGTAGACTGATGGCGTATAATTTCCCTCCTTATATTATTAAAGTAATTAACTCCTACCTTAGTAATAAAGAATTTCGCGTATGTTACAATATGGCTTTGTCTCAACCTCACAAAGTGACTGCAGGAGTTCCACAAGGATCTATTATAGGACCAGTTCTTTTTCTCATTTACCTTAACCTCCTGACACGCCCCAAGGATGTCAGACTGGCTCTCTATGCGGACGAAACAGCTATTTATGTCTCCTCCTGGAGACTGGGTACAATTGTTTGGATAGGGCTATACTCTCCATCGAGAGATTCTGCAATAGGTGGAAAATTAAGATAAACTCAACCAAAACTTAGGCTATTTTGTTCACCAGGCGCAGGCCGGCGTTGTATCGCCAGTTTCGGGGGTCAGCCAATACCTTGGCCTGCCACTGTCAAGTATCTAGGCGTGGTTCTCGACCGGAGGTTCACCTTTGCTAACCACATAAGGGACAGAATCAATAGGGGAAAGGCGGCTTACGAGTGTTATTTCCCTTGTTTTGTTGGAAGTCTAGCCTCACCCAAGAGTATAAGATTTTGCTTTACAAGACAATGGTTAGACCAATGCTATTATATGCCTGCCCCTCCTGAAGCTTGGCATGTCGATCCAGTGTTGCCTCGCTGCAGGTGATGAAAAATAAGTTCCTGAGAAAATAACTTCCTCACCCAGGTATACCCGAATCCTAGACCACCTACAAGTTTCTACGAACATTGACTATGTTCAACAATATATAGAGTCGCCAAGAGAAATTTTTTGACAGGTGCAATTTAAGCACCAATCAACTCCGCAGAGTAATAGGGGACTATGACTTGGGGGTTATGCTCAGGCACAGGAGAGTGAGGAGCGCTATACTATAAAGAATTGACCGCATATAGCTTTTGTATATTTATTGTAAATAAAGCATGGCTGATTGATTGAAAATGTGGACATTCCTCATACTCTTTTGGAATATGTGAAAAGGCACCCTTAAGACTCTGTCTAATATCCCTTAATTGCTTTTATATATTTATCTCTAATTAGACACAGATTCTTTTCTCAGTAAAGTCCCTTAGAGTTACTGTCTACTCAAATAGCAAAACTTCCTTTTATTTTTACATAAAATCCTTGATTTAAAAACATTGAACGCTTAAACAGAAACACTAATATTCTCTCTAGGTTTACTCGCCTTTTCCTTTATCTCCTGTAATTCTCTTACAAAAAAAAAAGTCATTACTTCGTTTTATTCTATTCTTTCTGAGCACAATGCTGTTCTTTTTGAGGATCTATTTTTTACCTATCATTTATGTTAACGACTGTCACGTTACCACTGTAATAAAATAAAGTAACCACATATTTCATTTCTGAATCTTAATTTGGTGCTTTCAGTGTTTATATAGTGTATCAATAAAGAACATTGTCGTAGTAAATTAATAGTTTAATGGGAAACCTAACGTCACACCTTCCTAAAACCACGCTAGAATCATTTATTTATTACTTCGGAAAAGTATTTCGAACGAATTTATTAGTAGTATAATAATAAGTTTAAAGAAAATCGTTAGAGTTTATATACTCACATGTTTACAAAAAGATCATTAGATACTAAAATAGAGGACGAAAAAATATCTGTAAATAATTGTTTTGATAAAAGACTTGCAGCAAACGGTTTTGATTAAAACCTTCATAGCAGAATCATTTGCAGATGACCAAACGAAAAATCAAATTCCGGTTTGAATTACTTTTCGATTCTCAATTAAATTACTTTTCCCATGGTCATAAACAGCTTTTTCATGTTTAAGTCATTAAAGTTTAATTTCGAAAATGTCTCAATCGTAATTGTTATTCGAACTATCAACAAAAGGAGAAGAAAGAGAAAACAATTCTCCGATGATAATATGTTTTATGTTCCCCATAATTCACAAAGTAAAAAATAGTATAAAGAAGTAAACAATGATAGGAAGGACTTTAAACCAAATACGATTATGTGTAGAGACAAAAATTGAAATATCATAGGAGATACAAAGAACGTCCTCAAAAAATGGGTGGAACATTTCGATGAACTCCTCAACTCCGAGGTGAATGCCAGAGTAGGAGCTGACTGATGATACATTTATGATAGAGAAAAAAGTAAATGTAAATGAAGAAAACATACCCCCATCAGTTGATGAAATCTGTGAAGCCCTCCATAAATTAAAGAAATTTAAAGCTCCTGGAAAGGATGGAATCCTGGGATAACTACTCCTAAGAAGCAGGGGAGGAATTCAATAAACAACTGTCACACTTAATGAGCTTGGTATGGCAATAGGAGCATATTCCGAAGGAACGAAACACAATTGTGATTCACTTAATCCCTCTGAAAGGAGACGAACTACAGAGGCATATCATTTTTAAACACAGCTTATAAAGTCTTCTCAAATATTTTATTTATAAGAATACAGCCGTATATCGAAGGCAAAAATGGGGATTTACCAGTGTGGGTTCACGAAAGGAAAGTCAACTGGTGATTATATTTTCCAGGTAAGGCAGATAATGAAAAAGCACTGGAATATAATATGGAAATGCATCAATTATTTCTGTACTTCAAGTCAGCTTATAAGAAAGTGAGCAGGTCAAAGTTTTTACTGCTATGGAGGGACTGGGGATTCTTCGGAAATTGATTCGCTTGATGAGAGCAACCATTTTGAATGACGTAACAAAGTAAAGTCAAAATATTGGTAACAAAATGATAGATTTTATATAATGATAGATAATATATGAGTGTAATTAGCATTTTAATTTTCTCAAAAAACGTTGGACCTGTTTTCGAGAAAACTCTCGACAAACCAGAAGACTATTGCAGTAAATTTGTACTTTGAATTAAATTATTTTCTTCAAACTTAAAATTCTGGCAATGCATTAATTAACATAATGTTGTGTAGATGATAGAACTCAATATTGTCCTCAAATGGCACTTTGCAGGAAGCTTAACATTGCACTTGCCACTAAATATCAATAAATTATCATAGTAAAGTTTTTTAACAAAATGGCAGACGTATACTGGGGTTGCTTTTCCGCCTAATTTTGTTTTGATTTCGTTTTCATCAATGGAATGAAAATTCTGATTATTTGCTTTATTGCTCACATTAATTTTATAAATCAGTAAATATTATGTTAGAAATAACTTGATTTTTTTGCATTTTTTTTTTATAAAACATTTTTATTGCACAATTTGATAATTTATAAAATACCTACGGAGGAAAAATTAGTAAAATAAAAAATTCTAGATTTTTCATAGAAATAATTAGTCAACACAGTGTAGAAGAGAAGATGTGAAATGTGGGTGTAAGTTAGGCCAATCAGAAATTTAGATTTATCAGGTAGACCATTGCCCACATTTGACACCTTCACTTCTACCCAGTGATTGGGTAATTATTTATAGCAAATTATTTCTATGAAAAATCTAGTTTAGAAACTGCTAATTTTTTCTTCATAGGTATTTCATAAATTATCAAATAGTGCAATAAAAAATTTATACAAAAAATTGAAAAAAATCCAAGTATTTCTAACATAATATTTACTGCTTAATATAATTAATGTAATTTATAAAGAAAAAATTCAGCATTTTCATTTCATTATTGAAAAAGAAAGCAAAAGAGAATTAGGCTGAAATGCAGGATCCGCCATTTTGTATTTGTCCGTTTATACTAATGTAACAAAATAAAATTGATGTTAAACACCTACAAATATTTCTCCAAGTAATTCATAATATTTAGTTAAACAATTTTTCTTAGACCTGGAGATTTTAGCTATATATTATATTAATTTTATGTATGTGGCGCAGTCCACAAAATATTGCAAGAGTACTATAAAGATCTGAAATCTCCGTCTGAGCTAATTCAAACAAAAATCTAGTTTCTCACAACAACATAAAATAAAAAAAAGGAATCGAACTAATTATTAGTTCAATTAAACAAATAAATTATAATAAGAAGAAGTGTTATATATTAGAGTTCGAAAATCTACAAACTATGTAACATAGAGTAGGAGAAAGTCTGGTGAGTGGTGAGTGTGATTTTTTATTTATTTATTTATTTTGTTTTAATTAATAAGCGAAGTGTCAAGAAAATCCATGGAGCTGTTTTTTGAGAAAATTGCGAAACTAATCAGCGAAGTCGCATTTCAGACTTTCACGGATTTTTATCGAAACCTACAAAATTTGGATTTCATGGTGGTAGTGAAATGCGAATTTTCAGTTATTGTGTTCATATGAAACACACAAACACACTTACACACACACACAGAGAAAATAAATCAATCTTGCAGAAACCGTAGCTTACCATTAAATCCTAATTGTAAAGTGAAATTGTAATGGTCTCTCACCCTACCCCCTGAAAACTGAAATATTTGAACCAAATTGGGGCTTGAATAAAAAAAAGAATCTTTGATTATCAAACTGTTCAATATGGTGGAATGAAAATGTAATTAATTTTTATGGAAAATCAAAGATAATTAATTAAAGTACTTGTGAATAAAATATTTGATGAAATAAAGGGTTTGATATTATGGTGGTAAAGTAGGACAATTTGGCCGTGGGAAATGCTAGAGTAATAGTACAGGTGTTCCTTCCATCTACACACTCTCTCTAGTCTTTCTCTCTCTCTCTCTTCCTGTAAATGGAACTTTTCCAATCATTTGCCTCATGCACTCTGATCCAATGAAAAATTACCCCAGTTCGTGGGTGAACAGGAGGGTTGTTAAAAAAAAAAAAAAAAAAAAATGCTGGGTTTAGAATGAAGCCCTTGCCGATCAGCCGCCAACCCTTAAGACGACTACTTATTTCTAGCCTGTTGAACAATACGGCCATCTGACAAATAGACTGGGAGTGTCGATCAATCGGGGACAAGGGTGGACGACGAGAGATATTCACCCGCCTCCTTCTTCACTATTCTCCAGAGTTCTTTCTGTGCAACGTGAATAGTAGGCTGTAGGAAAACTAAGGCTGTTGTGCTTGCTGCAAGGATGGCTTTTCGTAGAAATTTCCTTCATGCTGTCACTCTCTCTTTCTTTCTCTTTCTATCTATCTCTCTCTCTCTCTCTTTATGTACCGCGCTGCCCCCGTCTGCACCCGGCTGTTCCGAGTGACACACTCTCCACACACAATACATACACACACACACACACACGCACAAACAATACACAAATACATATATATATATCTACTTCTACATTGCCGCTATCCTTTGTAATGGGTCTTCGACCAGTGTTATTTCTCTTCCCAACTTATTCTCCACCAATGCTGATAATACTCTCTCGTTCAGCCTTGTTCAGCGCCATTCTCTTCCCGTCGGGTTCCTTCCATGAGGTAGGTGCCCTCCACTGTTTCACAGTTGTTATAGTAAGAGAAAAGGTTCTTTCTCTCACTCTAACACACATACACAATACATGCACAATCCCTTACACCCGTATGTATGAGTGTATTTTTGTTTGGTTGTACGTTTCGAACGGTAGCGGAATAGCGGGGTAGTACTAAGTGCGTGAGCTTTCTTCTGATTCCCTCTTCTTCCC
This sequence comes from Triatoma infestans, assembly GCA_011037195.1. NCBI lineage: Eukaryota > Metazoa > Arthropoda > Insecta > Hemiptera > Reduviidae > Triatoma > Triatoma infestans. The sequence continues at coordinate 175,597 of JAAEAF010013418.1, read as the reverse complement.
TTCTCACTCTAACTCACTCACTTTCCACACAGAAACCTTTATTTATTTCTTCGGCCCTTTCTTTTCTCCATTCTCCCATTACCTTCTACTTCTCCTAAGCAACCTTACTTATTCTTCTCTATTTTCTATAAATATATATATATATAAAATTTACCACATCCACATTCTAAAAATAAAATGCAACCTAGTAATAGTAAAAAAAAAAAATTCATTGTGGAGCTGCCTTTGTGATAAAATATCTTAAACAGAAATCTATTTTGTTGATATTATGGCCTAGCCCGCGCCATAAAATTTAACAGTAACAATAACCTAAAAAAAAAAAAAAAAAAAATTGCTACCAATAAAGTATTACATAAAAAGAAAGTTAATAGGAAGTCTCTAAAAGCTTATTTTTGTTACAACATAAAAATCTGTTGTGAATCACTCATACTTCTTTTTTTGTTCTCCATTTCTCTTAGTATGTGTACTATAAGACAAATGTTCGTCAAAGTCAGCATTTTTACTGAATTTTAGTTTACCTAACTCCCACCAAGTAATCTAGAATCTACGTAATATCTTAGTTTCCCCGGGAAACTCATATAATCAATTTTTCCGGAATGAGGTCACCGCTAAAATCCTTAAGAACATCAAGAAATCAATTTTCCCAGAGAAATATTGAATCTTTTTTGGTGAAACTGACATGTTAATGTTTTCAAATTTAATGTGCTAACAAGATTCGATTTTTATTATTTGTGTTTTTATTAATTTTTTTGTAATATATATTTTGGATATTTTGCGACACACACGTTGGGAAACACGCTTTAGGGCAGTGGTATCCAAAATTTTAGTCTAAGGTATCCACACTGAGTCCTCCACTAAGTACCAAAGGCTCAAGACTAGCTAGCTAGCTCATCATACCAACAAAACTGTATTTTGGAATTATGCGCAAAATTTTCATATTGGGACTGGCCGGCGAGTGAGATATCTAGAGCGCGCGGCGCAGTGGTGGACACCGCTCCGTTCGTAATTTCGATTGGTACTTTATGAGCAAGTACAAAGATATTATTGCTGGAATTTTATAATTCGTCTTCCAGTCACACAGTTTGATCAGTTGCATAAATTTGCTCGTGGTTTTTTTTTTTTCCGGCTTTCGGCACTACTTTTCTGTGTGAAAAAATATTCGCCAAAAATGAAATATACTTATATAAAAACTATTTACAGTTCCAAATTAACTGATGAGCATTTGAAATAGTTACTGATAATTTCCATTTAGTAAACTTGATCCACAACTGCATACAATTGTTTCAGTGCAAAGTTACAGCTACATAAATCTCAATTATCATAATTATAATGTTTAATTTCATTATGCGAATGACCTATGTATGTCACTTATTGTAAGTTTTTAGGAAAAATTACATACCATTAATTAACAGTTTAAAATGTTCAGCTTCATTATGTCAGTTATTATGTTTCTTAATTGGTCATTAAATAAAAAAAACATAAAAAAAAAAGATTATTATTTTGTATGATTTACTTAAATTGTAAATTTTACCTTGTATTCAAAATAAAGTAACGCAGGCCGGATTGGTGGTGCTCGCGCGCCGTACGGGGAAAACGTTTCAAATAAAAGTGATTGATATTTTTGTGTTTTGATAATATACGAAATTTAAAGAAAATCCTTAGAGAACATCGCGACAATCTTAAAAAAAAAAAAAAAAAAAAAATTCAATAAAGACGCACTGCCGATTGATGGATTTTGCCCGAAACTTTCTTGCCAAATGCGATGGCAGTATCCTAAACGGATACCAAAAATTTGAGCTACCTCCGATTTTTCGTTTTTTGAGAGATATTTTGTTAACATACACATAGACCATTCGCTATAAACTGCTTTTTCTTACTCAGAAGATCTTTCAAACATGTATTTCCGGTTGGAATTAAATTTTGAAAATTTGACACAATCCTATATACGACCTTCCGCTTAATAGGTATAAGAGAATGTAAAAAGTGTTCATTTCCTATATAGTTTTATTAAGTAATTGTAGTTGGGGTAAGAGAAAATCGTGTGAGTGTTTCACACCAGATTTTTCAATAAATACCATTATGTCTTCATTCGCTTTTCCTGTCCCTTTATCAGTAGATAATCCCCATTGTATCGAGTAAATTGATAACACTAATTAAGCTATTGTTACAAAGAAATCACCCATTTATTTTAATTTAATATTTTTTTTTTTTAAATTAGTACCAGTTTTACTTAAATTAGTTCTATTTATTTCAAATTGGTACTAGTTTTAGTTGTTGTGGTTGGGTCCGCAGAACTGGAAAGCATCAAAGATATTTTCCGTGATAGCCTGCTTCATTTTGTTGCCATTGGACCGGTTACGGGCGTTCGCCTATCACCGGGTTGTCTTGGATAAAACAGTGTGATAACTCAGTGTTGCACAAAGAAACTGATTTAACCTGCATACTATGGTTTTGTGCTTTTTCTTTCAAATTTCCATCTTCGGCAATCCACCATACTCAGTTCTGTACGTAATTTCATTATTACTTTTGATAGAATTTCCAACCTATAATGAAAATATTTAAAAGGTCCAAACACCCTCCAAACAGAATTAGACTCTCTACCTTAGCAGTATCTGCTATCTCCCCAGGATGGCTTCTATCATTGGATTGTTCATTCATTTCCATTGAACTTTGGTTGTTTATACTTGTCTAAAAAATAAATAACTAAAATATTACAAATTTAGTTAATAATGAATTAATTAAAATCATTTCTTTCATAAAGAGGGAGATAGCATGTTAAGGAGAGGGAATTAATATGTCCTATCTCTTTGAAAGTATGCACTCAGTTTCTTTTATGTATAATTCATTTTACAGTTATATAAGTAGCAATTCATTGGCATACCAAAAATATTTTCATGTAAGCTAAAGCTCATTGATTATTAAATCCTTTTGTAAAATACTAAGAGAGAGAGAGAATTGTACTTTAACTGGAAAAATGTATTGAGAGCTATTTTCATGAACATTCGTTCGTCAATATTAGATCAAACATTTGCTATCTCAATGATGGGCACACATCAAACATCTGTCAGTATTTATCTGTATCGTTTTAATATCAAGCTCTCTCTTATCATGGAAACCTTTGTTTGTTAACCATTGTTCTACATCCTCTCCGAGTTTAGGAAATTATCTTCTATTTTTAATATTTTTCATTTGATTCAGTGAGGAATAAATATTTTAGCTATTGAACTATATTATAAAATATTTCTTTAGCTGGACTGAAATTGTGAATGAATTGTTAATGTAAAGGAATTAAAAAAGAGCGGGTGTTGGTGTAGTGGTTATCAGCATGGACTTACAAAATGTGACAGGTCCACAGTTTGAGTCCCTCGTATAACTGCTAAATTTTATATTGGTTTCAAAAATTGTGGTGGTGCTTCCGCCGCCATCCACGACACCTAATTTGGGAGCTGGACGTTGAAATAGGCATTACTTTACTTTAAAGGAATTAAAAAAACAATAAGTATAAGTAAAAAAAAAAAAACGTATACTTTCTGAACGAAGTAATTTTTCTTTCTCGCAGCACTTCAAGACAATTCGCAAATCAGTTTAGCACAAAAAAATTCCGTATTTTGATCAATTCTACCTACTTCCTGAGATATGGCTTTAGAAATCACCCTAAATCCAAGGAATCCAATTCTAGCTGCCAAGTCCTTGTATCTACATAAGAATTTGGGTTTCTAGAGGATATGTCATATATTACAGTTCAAAGCTGTTATAAAGAATCTAGCTGCTTTGAAAAGTGCGAGCTGGAAGTTTTAAAACATATATTTCAGGATGTTCCAATCTTAGACTTCCGCGAACGGCATTCATTTTTTTTCAGGTGTTTTCCCAAATAAATGAGGATTTCCTCATCAAACTAAGCTAGATATTGTAGATAAAATTTCCTTTTCTTTTCCACATCTCCCTATCCAGACATCCTGTTCAACAGACCGTATCCCATCATATCTTCCTTCGCCTTCTCTCTCCAGGACAATCTCGGTCTTCCTCTCTTTCCTACTGCCGCCAGAATCCCATTCCACCATCAATTTCGGTATCCTTGTATCCTCCATTCTCCAGACATGTCCAAACCAATCCAGTCTCCTAGTTTCTATGGTGTTCAGTATTGTTTTACTTGCATCCATTGATTCCCTTATTGTTTCATTTCTGATTTTTTCTAATCTGGACTTCCTGGCTGCCCTGCGCCAGAAGTCCATTTTTGTAGCAAGTAATCTTCTTCGCTCTTGGGATTCCACAGAGCATGTTTCACATCCATACAACATAATGCTTTCGACAAGAGCGGTATAAATGAGCATCTTTTTGCTATTTTGGAGTTTGCTACTACACAATGACTGAATTGAGCATTACAATGGCCTTCCTACCCTCAATCACTATTCTTCGTATGTCAGCTTTGGTCGAGCCGTTTATTTCCAGGATTGAGTTCAAATATTTAAACTGGGTCAAACAGAATTGGAATCAGTTTAAACATATTTGACATCAGCTTAAATATATTTTAAACTTTAAAAAAGAACAGTGTTAAGAGAAGAAAAAGGCACAAATGGAAATCTTATTTAATACTGACAAGTTAGATCTATATGGGAATCATACAATACGTAGACAGACAAAAACTGTAAAGATTATATATATATATATATGTGAGCAACGAAGTTTCAGTATCATAAACTAGCATCCCCATTAACAGTTTAAAATAGCTTCCTAGACATACCCTTCATTAAGAATAACAATCATTAAGAAGCAGGTTCCTTTGAGTTGTTATGAGTACGGCCTCGAGTTCGTGGCCCACGTATTGCTAAATTTGTAATTTTTGTTTGAAAAATAATAACAGTTACGTTCGTACGCCATGAATTCTACTTTGGTAACTAGAACTTAAATTGCCTGAAAAAATTTATATTACTTTAGTTTTTACTCTAACCCTACTACACATTCAACGATGGCAACTCCCCTAGAAACTGCACTTTGATAGAACACAATTCAGTGAGACGATTTCTGCTTTCTGAGGAGAAGATGAAACCATCTGAAACTTTTGCCTTAATACAATTAATATGGTGTAACTTGTATGAATTCAAAATTGACCAAACAAATGTGCAGGTCGAATCACTCGAGCAGCGTGCAGGTCAAATGTGCAGCGTGCAGGTCGAATCACTCGAGAACTTTCAACTCCATCACTTAGATCTCATATTTCTGCTGGTATTCAAAAAAATAAGTCGAGTTGTGAAGAAAAAGATTATTCAAAAGTGTGATGCGTTGACACTATTGGATTGTAGAGAAAAAAACTATCCTCCCTCCAAGATAATGCTTGACCATTCAACGCTTTCAATTAGCCTTTTAAGCAAATTCCAAAACGTATTCTGGAACGTCGCACTTCCAGTTAACCGATATTCTTCAAATATGGAATTCTAGCTATGCATTTAATGCACCTTAATATTATATAGGTTGTTCACTATAGATTGTAATAAAATGACACATTAAAGAGAAGCTTAACGTTGCAGCTTCCTCTAAAACAATTTTCCTAGAGGTTGTTTCAAATAAAAGTGATAGGCATATATGTGTGACTTTGAATAGTATGCTATAAAATCGTTGAAGCCATTTTTTTTTTCAAGAAAAATTCACGAAAAAACTATTCAGGAATAAACCTACATCTCCGATTGATGGATTTTGCGCCATTATCACATATGCGATGGTATAACCTAAACGAAGAAAGAAAACGATTTATTTATAAATATTTACAATTACAATTATAAATAAATGATGCTGCCGTAAGTTTGTTGGGTTGCTGAAAAACCCAGCAAACCGATCAATCGTAATAAATAATTGTCTAGTGGTCATTAATACTCAACAATCATAAATATAATGAATCTAACAACAGGTTCCCTATTGATAAAAAACAGAATTAAAAAACAAGTAAGAATGTTTTGTCGGTGACAAGTTAAGAAAAAAACACTGAAAAGGTCAAAAGTATGTTTGTATATATTTATTTATGAAATATCAGGTAGGACTAGATAGTCTTCGTCAATAAAACCTAAAAAACTAATTAAGAACAGAGAAACAAGATTGGAAGAACCGTCAACAACAACTTTTGGAAGGTACAGAGGAAGCGAGGATGCAAATTATATTAAACGTTAAATCCCATATATATGATGCTGGATATATACCTAACGAATCCAGTATTATATTCTCGGGTAAGAGCGATTGCTCATTTGAGTCCACTCCAATCCTTTCCAAGTATTTGCCGGTGAATCGAGGGATTGTTCCACGAGCTGCAAACCATAGCCCTTTTACTACAAAATCCCTCTCAGCGAATTCCTCTTGGAACATTTCTTTCAAAAAGGGATGCACTTCTTTTGCTAGTCTTCGTCTTCTGCTTAATTGGGGTTGTTCGACTCAAATCGGACAGTTGGATCTATTATCATGGCCATTCCGTTATTTCTTGGAAAGGCCATTATGTCCGCGTACCTTGGTTCCCCATCCTGATCGATGTAGTGGACTTTCTCAAAGCAAGACATTCTTTTATCTCTCAGCTACCCCAGAACTATTACCTTTGATCTTTCTGCTATTTCTCGTGTTTAAGATATATTGTCCACACCTCCCATTCCACAACACACCCACACATACACAGACCGTTAGCTATAAAACATTTTTTTTCATTTCTAAATTCAATCTTGAAAATTTGATACAATCAGAATTCTTCTAAGTAGTACGTAAGTAAGTAAACAAAAACAAAAATATTCTACCTTAATATCTCAAATCTCAGTTTTATATGTACAAATTTCTGCAAACAATTTTCCACTTGGGGCCGCTTTAAAATGGGGAAAATGTTTTGCGCCATTCTTTGTTATTATACAGACCGCAACAAAACATTTTATAAAAGAGCGTAACCTAAAATTACCATATTAAATGTAACTTTTGTTTTCTATACCATACATGGGAGTGTGAATTAAATATAATTATAAACCAGATACATACACATGTATATGTTCTATTGTATTTTATGTAATTAGGAAATAGAAAAAGTAAACCTTTCAAAAAAAAAAATTAATTTGTTTTCACATTTTTCATGTTAAAAGTGATATTATTTTATGAGAAATTTTATTTTTCGTTCGTTTCTTTTCCTTTATTGAGATTTACAACGCAGGTGCGATTTGCCACTGCAACAAGTAAATAGTATGATTAGGAGTTACCACTTTCTTCAAATTAATCAATTAATGACCGCCACCCCTGAGTAAATCACTTGGCCAGCGCTATCTCATACGACGAGTGGGATTATCAGGAAGATATGAAGAACAGAGCTGGTGGTTTTAGATAAGAGAAAAGGCGAAAATGAAATTTCTTGTATCGGGCCAAAATTAAACCTTTTACAAAAGGTACTTTTAGATCTGAGTGATAGGTTCCATTGGAAACGTAATATGCATTCGATGTAGGTTTTTTTTTTCTGTAAGAGAAACTGAAATTAAATCTATGAGATTTACTAAATGGTTTTATTGTCTCAGTAATTGTGTGGTCGTCTGCCACGTTTTCAACGTTATTATCTTAATGGGAGCTCACTCAACAACAACAATCAGGCACCCTCTTTAGCAACAACAATCAGACACTCATCCACATTCTCAGAGCCATGCTTCATTTTCGATGATACTTAATCATATCCAATATTTGATGGTGTATCATTAAATGATCGAATGAATACTTAATAATTGAATGTATAAATAAATGTGACGTTAAAAAAAGGGAAGGGAATAGCTAAGTGGTTAGCGTACTGGACTCCCACGCGGATAACCCGGGGGGTTCGAATGCAGCTGTGCTGCCCTTAGATATTTTCTTCTTAGGAGCCTCTACAGCTCACTGTCCGGTGATGGACAAGTGTGTCTGTAACGAGAGAACACTGGCCGGAGGCTGGCAGTGCACTGAGAGGGCTCTGAAAAAAAAAAGACATATTTTATTGCAGAAATATCGAAGTATTCAAAATTACAAAAAGTAATCACACTAAAATTACCAGAAATAGATTAGCCATATTGCTCGGGATCTTGGCATTCCAGCCTCAACAACAAGAGCAATACACTCAAGAACACGCACGTTTTGGGCCTGACAAAATAGTTGATGTAATAATGCAATTACTTTTGAGTTTAGTACAGCTTATTTACAGTGAAACTTTACCTCTTCAAAAGCCCTGTCCACTTATGTATGTAAAGGGTGTAGCTACATTACGATCCAGCAGATCTATTGTGGTTTTTCGGAGAGACAGCACAGTAAAACATTAAGAATGTAATCATAAGCTAGTATATGCGGTGGTGAGTTAAAGATGCCCAGTTCAACCAACATGAGTTACACACAACAACCGCCCATTTTTGCAGATCCCAAATGTATTGTATAAGTACTGGAAGAGTGTCAGTGCAAGTGGAATTCCTGTTGTTACACTTGGATAGCCGCAGAGTCGCCAAGATTCTGGCTAGGCTGTTTCTCCCAAAGTTAGAACCCTTTCACCACACTTCTGGCTAACAGTGGTTTTGTAGTTACAAACATTTCCCCTACATTTATATCACTACTGTTTTAAAATTTATTTAAATAAACAAAAATATTGAAGCAATATTTAGCAGATCCTTGGCGGTGTAGTTCGATTATTGAACTGATTGTGCTTTGAAATTGTGATGGAAGCAAGAAATAGAAATAATGTTGAAAACTGTGTTAGTTTTGAAAAAATGGAAATATTGTGATTTTAAGAAGATTTGAAGTGTAATAAACTGAAGAGACTGAGGTCAATGATATTCCAAGACAAAGTGACAAGAAACCGTTAGGGCAAGACAATAACATTACCTTTCTAAAAATAACCCACTGGAATAACTAGTATTTTCAGCCAGTACTATAGCAGATCCAGTATTCAGGAGTTCAACGAGTAACAATAAACAGTCGTCTTAAAACAGTCCCTCTTTTAACTTCAGTGCCAGAAGCCTGTGTTACGAGAACATTTGTGTTTAAAAAATCAGTCTACTAGCAAGAATAATTAAGTGCGAGAGTTTTTGTGTATTTATAAGCTTTTTCATTTATTACAAAAAATTGTAATTGTTATTTTGTAAGGTATCTAGATTCATTATAGTTAATATATTTATTGTAAACTAGTGGTGTCATTCATTATTTCATAAACCAAGGTAATTTCGTTGGTGATTTTTTTCCCTTTCCCTAGTATCAAATATAAAAAAAATTTATCTTACATTTTTTTAGTTTCTTTATCAGATATTTTGTTTCATGTTTCATGAAATTAAATTGTAAATATAGGAAATATTCAATCTATTTTTACGCTCCCAAAACAGTAGAATTATATAAAAGTGGCAATGTCACCTTTCATCCAACCTTTCTACTACATATTTTATGATTCAGTTTAAAATAAAAAAACTTCCTTATATATTACTTCTTTATATATATATATATATATAATACCAAAATATTGTTAGTAATAATACAATTAGTAAATTAATAAACAGTCGCTAGTTAACTTTTCTGAGAAAAAAGTCCAACTTTTAACTTTATTATTGGTGGAGAAGTAAGAAAGGGGGACTTGAAAAGCAAAGCGACAGAACTTTGCTATTCTTTGTGCTAAAACTAACTTTTGTCTCTTAGCAATCTTTTAGTAATCTATCTATCTAGTTTATGTTGATTATTAAATTAAATTTAATACAACTAGCTTTTACTTAATATAACTTAAATGTTGACAAAAACCAAAGTATATTTTCAACTTGCTTCAAGTTTTAAAACTTTAGATTTATTTTGTTTCAAAAGAAAAGTAGCCGCTTATTGTTTCTCATCTGGAAACTTCAGAATTGGTAATTCATTTTAATTCTTAACATAATTATTGTAGACTGATTCCAAAATTGGTAGCTTGTGATTTGTTATTTAGATCGTAATGATGAGGCATAAAGCAACTCGAAAGATCTTCAGAATCTAGGTTAATAGGAAGTCAAGTTAATTAATTCGTTAATTTACGCGAATGAAATGCAGACTATTTTTTTACGAGGGAAATGAGCTTCAAGTAGTTTGGCATAAAGATTTCGTATAAAGCCACAATTATTACTTTTGTTTTTCAATTTATAAGCACATCAAATAAATAACATAAAAATTTAATATTGGTTGTCATTAGTGACTAAATCTTCGTTTTATAAAAATTATTTACTTTTTTTAGATCCTTCAAAAATTATTATTGAAAACATAAAATTAAATGAAATAAAAACATAGGAATTTAAAAAAAAAAAAAAATACAAAAATTCTATATTATATTTTAAGGGTGTAAAATATTTGTCTTTCCGGACAATGAAAGTTAACTATTCCATCTAACAAATTACATAGCGGTAGTCATTTTGTGGCTTCATTGACTACATCAATATGCACGTGCATCATAACCAATGATCAGCTATAGTGGAAACAAACCGAGAAGCCTAGATTGAAACGGTCTCCATCTTTTATCATTATTTTTCCATTCTATTTCATTGTTATTTCTCCAGTTCTCCTCTCTCATCTTGACAGATAAGAGAACTTTGGCATTAATCATTGCAAGAATACCTTAATTGGGTGGTTACATTAAAAGCACCTTTTTGGCAGGTCTATCGGCAAATCCATTTCCATGAATTCATTATTCGCTGCCACATGCCAAAGTCATACTTGGAGTACGACCGATTGCTGTAGCATAGCTTAAAGTTTGCCTTTGTGCCAACATTTGTGAGAACGGCAGAGTTAGTGTTTGGATAACTACTTCACACTCTAAAAGAATAAGCAATTATTTTCTCTTGCTTTTTTTATTTTGGTGACATTCAAAATATGCATTTTCGATAGAAATGCAATTTTTGATAATTCGGGGGCGATCAGGGTAGCACGTCACTTCGTACAGAGCAGAGAATAAATCATATGTTTTCTGTTTTTTCTTTTCTCTCCAGTAATCTTTTGCTCCACCTTCACTAATCCTATGCTTTATTCTTTACAGCGCCTAGTTGCCTAAACTTACTAGCTCCTGGCAATAGCAGTTGTATACCATTTTCTTAGGCTTTTCGAAAATTTAACCTTAATTCGAGACAAGGCCTTTTAAAAAATATTCACTTCCTATAGGGGGGGATAAATTTCATATCACTCAAGCCTATTTATGTTAATATGGCATACTTGTAATGTGGTTGCATATGTAGTGGAAGAAGTAAATGGTAATATATTCTATATTTGAAGAAAATTATTATTTGAAAGAAAAATGTAAGTTGGCTCGGAAACAGATACAAGACAACCGTTACAAGAGTGGTCGGAGAACTCAGCGCTATTGTCTTTTACCCCTTCTAGCAATCACATATATAGGACAGGATTTTAACTACCAAGAAGAGCATTCTTTCATGAGTTGTCTTACAGCCTTTTATCAGTCTAAATTCGATATTTAAGCAGTATTCATAGAGACAGAAATCAGTGCCAGTTATAAGTGTTAACATTTGAGTTTAAATCAATCTAGCTCCACCAGTCAATTGAAAGAATTATGTATATTTATAAGCATATTATTGTGATAGTGAAAAGTATTTAATTTTATTTAGAGATAATATAATGGTGATTTCTTCTTTATACCTCAATACTTCTCTCTGTTTAAAACATACGTACACACAAGCCCCTTACAAAACCGTTAGTGCTACAATACTACAAACATACAACATACATCTCACTAATTCACATTTTACATTCAATTAAAAATATCTGCATAAACGTGTGATATATAAAAAAAAAAATAGAAAACTAAAAGGAGTTTTTAAAGCTATTGAATTTAATTAATACTGTTGCTAATTAACTGAAAACACATGATTTAAAATGATTTATAAATCTTACTAAAATATTTATAGATTTTAGCACATAAATATAAATAATTAAATGAACAAATTATTAATCTATAAAATACAACTTTTCTATTATTATTATTATTATTAATATTTTATAAGTTCTTTAATAAAAACATGAATTATAAAGTAATTAATAACAAAGTTCCATGCAACATTGTTGAAGCGGTATTAAAACATTATTAAAGTTTTAAATAGCTTTTTCATACCAAAATAATCAACTATTACAATAACTCGTAAAGTTATTAGTAAATAGTAAAGCAATAAAATAGTTCTGTTTATGTTGTTTTAGCATAATTATTTTAAAACCCCGTGCATTCTATTTTAAAGGCATTAAATATATATATATATATATATAAAATGAATTATTAGAATTAAAAAAGATTTTCTCCTTTATCTAACATACTCACTTATCGGCTCAACAATCAGTGACTGACGTAAGCCTCCTCAATAAGAATACGCCAATCTACTCGATTTTGTGCCTTGAGGCCGCCATCTTCCATCTTTCGGAAGTCGTACTCTAAAACTTCCAACCACCTCAGCCCCGTTGCATCTCCCAGCCTGCTATACAAAATTTTCTTTGGCAGCCTTTCATTGGGCATTCAATCCTTCTTTATATAGGCTACTATGCGAAACTCCTTCAATTACATGTTGTTTCCCGTTTATACATCTCGGGGCTGTACATTTTACGAAGAAGAATTTTTCTCTCCCAAATCCAGAAAATGGGATTTTTTTTATTATTTTTTCCATTATTATTATTATTATATTATATGTTATATATTATTATATTATTCTCTTTTTTTTTTCTCTTTTATTTTTTGTTAGCACCCTCAGGTTTCACTAGCATATGGGACTTTGGTGTGATCACAGTTTCATAGATTGTTAGTTTAGTCTTCCTGGATAGTTGTTTAAATCGCAGTGTTTTGCGACTGCGATTTCCTGCCGCTATCCTTGCCTCAATTTCCACAGTAAAGTCGTCACTGTTGTTTATTACCGACCCCCCCAGATACTTAAAGCTGGGCCAATTTGTACGAAATTACTTTTTGCATGCTGGGATCTATAGATATTTTAGGGAATATTTTAAAATATTTAAATTTCCAGCATAATATGTAATTCTGATCTCATAATACAAAAAAAAAATAATAATAATAATAATAATTAACAATTCTAAGATGTGCCGTTGAAAGACCAATAGACAGACACATCCAGGGCCAGCTGCTACAATATAATCTTCTAAAAAAACACGCATGACAACATTCCAACATTCAACATTTCCGTCATAATCTCAAAGCATCTGAATGCTTATTGCATTATCTTGATTAAGTAATTCTAGAAATTAGCGAAGCCCTAATCACTCTAGTTTAACAGTGAGCGTGTAAATCTTCAAGAACATATCTGCATTTATTTGTAGTGGCAGAACTCAACTGATTTGTGATTATATTGGTGGTTACTTGTAAATACATTTTGAAGGATATTCATTATTTCAATTAGTCAAATTGATAGAAGCTTCAATTAACTACGCCTATGGTGGGGAGATTTCAGTCAACATAACTGTTTTCACATTTAGGCTGCACAATATTTTAATTAATTAATCCCATTATATAACATAATTACTATAACTTTACAGTTGGATATTTATTTTATATTAAAGAAAATTAATGAATGACATAATATGTTAATTAGCTGTATAATTAAAGATTAAAAAGACAATGCAGCATTTATCCAGCTTTATTCACAAAGAGTTTCAGATTGATTTTCTCAGCATGCCATAATTTAAATTGGACTTCAAATGCTGTCAATATTTGAAATATGTCATTTACCATTTGATTTTCGACCTGGAGATGCACATTCAGTTTATTCCATTGAACAGTCATATCAACTAAAATACCAAATCAACTCCATATATCATTTTCTATATCAGATATAGATATTGAGATATAGGTCTAGATAGATATTTTAAGACCATAAAGTTTATTTCTTTTTCAAATCAAAAAATAAAAATTAAAAATATCATCAAAATTTAAAAAATAAAAGTATATAATCCCGACATACTTAGAACTCAAACTGTTCTTGACATTCTTGCAGAAAAAATTCGACAAGCTTTAATCCGCCAATCAGAGAGTCTAAGAATAAACTCGCGTATATAAATTAAATTAGATTTAATAAAATCCACCAATTAAAGCACGTTCTCCTTAGCTCAAATAAAGCCCGACTTAGCGGCCCCTGTAAAAACGAAAACAGTTAGATTTTTTCCTTCCTCAAATGTTGGAACCTCAACGTTGCTACGTTGCTGATCGTCACAATAGCTCAGGACATTCAACTCAGTCTCAAGATTGTAAATTCAACGGCCATCGCCAACAAATGCTCAACAGATGCATTCCTTATTGAGCTGACATCGATCCGAGAGCACATCAATCACCATTCTCATGGAGCCAAGGTTCTGCCGGATCTATTTCGAGACGGAAGGTTCCTTAGCAATAAATCTTAGATTAGACCATTTTTAGATTGGCTTCCATGGTAAGAATCATGCTATTCTTTGCTATATTTTGAATAAGCAGGTAGAAATTTCTAATTTAAAAGGTATTTCTATATGTTTCGAATAGTCAGGTTGCCTTGAAGGCAGTTATTTCTTGCGTCTTCATCACAAAATTGGTACTGGATTATTCTGAAGGGCTAGCTTCCACGAATGATATACTTCTAGTCTGGGTACAAATAACATGAGCATCTTGGGAAATGTAGAGGTAGCCCAATTATTGCTACTTGGCCCAATTAGGCTGCTTATCTTTCCACCATTGACCTCGAGTCTGCAGTTGGCACTTCTTTGGGCCGACGAGCTTCCAGGCATGGACCACTTCACAGTATTCATTCCTGTGAATGAGTTCATGGGCTGATGGCAGCCTAAATTGCTTTAAGGGGCCTACTATCGCTTCCATCTTGCAGTATAAATGGCGGTAGTTAGTAAGCGAAGCTTAATGTTACTCTTCTCTCCTATGCAAGTGATTGGCCGTTGGATGACGAGTTGTAAATCTCCCTCCCACTGCCTGGAAAAGTATTAATATTAGTGCAGCCAGGTTCTGCTCAGAGTCCATCATCATAATTTAATCAGATTTCAGAGATAATAAACTCCTTCTGAGCAGAACATGGCTGCTTCTCTAGATGAGAAAAAGGAAAAGAAAAACTAAATCATAGTTTTCCAAAGCAAAATAAGGCTGCTACTTGAATAACAAAGCAGATTTAGACCTCATCATGCAGCAGCCAATTACATGCATGAAAGAAAAAAATTAAGCCCCATCCAGTACTCAGGTCCATTTACGTGCAACATCCCCAGGAAAAGTTATCCCCTCTCCTATTTCTTCCACTGTCAATAGCCACCCTATTTCTTGCCAGTGTTAAGCTAGCAATCAAGGCAATATTAACAAAAGAAGAAGTCTATTGCAATATAACGCGGTCTCAACCCGAGTGCTGTGTATTATATGTATGACAATGAGCGCGTAAATATACAAGATCAATTTATTTTATTGCATGTAAATTATATAATAGATAATTGAAGATGTGTTGTAAGTTTTAATAATAATAATAAAAACAAAATAAGAAAAAGAATAAAAACAGGGTTTTAATTTTAACAAACGTGTTTTTGCAAAGGAAACTCACAGTTCTGTTAATTGTCGTAGATAATTAAAATTAATCCTTTAAAAAAAATAATAAAAAGAATTTGTTACTTAAAAAGGATGCACAAATTGTGAAAAAAAAAAGAATTAAAAGAGAGAGTATTAAGTTGGAAAAGCTTTTGGAATAATGTATAGTATGTGTGTATAGTGTGGAACGAGGTGAAGTAAATCTCATGTGAACTCAAGTATATATATATATATATATATATATGTACTATGTAGTGTGTGTGTCGGGGGTTTAATGAATCTGAGAGGTTAACGTAGCACAAGCCTAGACGAGACACAAAACCTGTGTTTAATTAGGGAGTTTACAGTGTGCCAGTAGTATGTTTTGGACTGTTCTATGGGTGTTGTAAGGTGTGAGTGAATCGTGTGTTATTCTGAGAGCTGCAATCTCCTAAGGGGAAAGTGGTAGGTGTTAGTAGTAACAACGCAAAGCTCGCTAACACACACAAACATACACATACAAACAAACAAACACAAGACAGCATAAATAGTAGTATAACATATAGAGTGAACAATGTTTTAATGTTGTCTCAACGCTGTTATATAGTAGCTATGAACCTCTCTTTCTCGCGGCAACATTACTATCTCCTTACATTTTCGGAGCTTGTATGGTTAAGGTTATTTCTCACTTTCTCTCTCTCTCTCTTAGTTTTACTATATGGACATGTTTTATATATATATATGCACACATATATATATATACATGTTTGAGAACATATATATGTCTGCATATAATATATTCAAAATCCAAACCCAAAATGTTCTAAACCACTATAAAGCCCTCCGACTAAAAAAAAAGGTGATTGGAGAAACATTTATGGCTTGTATACATGTGACATACATGACATCTTTGTATGTACACATGTACATGTAAGCATATATATATATTGTGTGTACAGTATTGTCAAATATGTAACTATATCGTTTATGTATGTACTTGACATTACCATTGACTTTATGCTGAGTTGTATCATGTAACCTAATTTCCAGGCTTGCGTATATCTATTATTTGAACGAATTTAATATTATATCAATCTTGACCAATATCCTGGAATATTTAACATTTAAATTATTATTATATATTATTATATAACTTATGATATTATATTTTAACGAATTTATTTAATTATACATAGAAGATAGATTACTTTTAAATATGAGTATCAATTTTTTTGCATTTTCTTATTTCATTGGTAAAAAGAAATATTGCGATCTCGTGCCAAATTTTAGAAATTCGAGATATATCAACGGAAATACATGTTTTTGAGGATGACCTGATAGAGGAAATAAATATTGTTAGCGGAAAATCTATATATGTGTGTGTGTGTGTGTGTGTGTCTATGTGTATGTGTGAACAAAATATCTCAAAAACGATAAATCACAGGAAGCTCAAACTCGATATTTTCCACCTCATCTGGCATAAAGGTTCCTGGCAAAATCCATCAAAACATTCCGGAAGTGCATCTTTACTGACTTTTTTTTTGTTTAGCCTTTTTTCTGAAGGAAACCTGATGTGGTAGGGATAGCTCAGAAGGATGCCTCCGGAAAGATAGCCAGAGAGGATTAGAGAATGGATCCCCCAGAGGAACAGAAGAAGAGGCAGACCGGCAAGAAGGTGGCAGGAGGAGATGGCCGGTAGGAGTTTGAGGGATGGAGATTGGAGAGACAAGAAGAGATGGAGAGATTAAATGATATGATGGCAACCTAAGTGAAGGGAGACGCCGGTTAAATAAGTAAGAAGCATTTTTTCCCTCAAAAACGGCTCCAAAAGATTTTTTTTTTAAAATTTCTTACAACATCTACATTATATAAATAGCTAACAGTTTTGTTATTTGAAATATATATATATATTTTTATATTTTATATAATTTTGTTATAATTTTTATAATATTATTATAAATACCTATTATATCGGGGCGGGTGTTGGTGTAGTGGTTATGAGCATGGACTTGTAAGTGGGAGGTCCCCAGTTCGAGTCCCGCGATAACTTGTTAAATTTTATATTGGTATGAAAAATGTTAACAGTAAAGTAGGTGCTTCCGCCCCCGTCCACGACACCTAATTTGGTAGTTGACCGTTAAGCCCGCTTGAAAAAATAGGCATTACTTTACTTTACTTTTACTTTACTTACCTATTATATTATATCCTACTATATTATTATCCTATATTATATTATATTTTTTTATTTTATATATTATTTAATTATAATAATATTATTATGTATTATACAGGGTGACCAGAGTTATATGCTCCACCCACTTTTTTTTTAAACGGCGGGAAATTTCGAAAAAATAGAAAACACGTATTTAATCATTTTTAGTCTAGTTTATTTTCAGTGATTGATCCATTTTTTTATACCCCAATATCCCGAGATACAGCATCCAACTTTTTTTTTCAAATGGAACATTATATTTTTTTTTGCATATTTTTATAGTAATTGAGCCTCTAAAAAAATTAAAAAAAAAAAATTTAAAATCGGTTAGGTTTTTCAAAAGTTATGGTAATTTAAAATATGAAAAACAAATTTCAGTTTAATGTCAAAATTACCTTATTTTTTCTTTAAAGAAGCTCTTCAAACTGGGCACCATCAACGGATAGGCAAGCCAAAGCTCTGGACTCCCACGCTCTGTTTGTAGCAGCACTTAGGTGGCAAAGTCAACATCTAGGCAGGCTAGAGTTATTCGACGTTCCATATCTTCGACTGAAGCCACGGGATTAAGGTTACTGTACACTTTATTTTTTAGATATCCCCACAAAAAATAGTCCATTGGGGTTAAGTCCGGAGGTCGAGGTGGCCATTGGATCGGACCATGAGTTCCTAACCACTTTTCGTGGAAATTTCTGTCCAGGTAACGTCGAACAACTCTCGCATTATGTGCCGGGCAACCATCTTGTTGAAAATACATATCTAACCGACGTTTTAGAGGAACATCTTCAAGCAAAACTGGCAAAATGTCTCTTAAAAAAGTTAGATACCTTTCACCAGTTAAGTTCCCTCTGTAGAAGTATGGGCCGATTAGTTGGTTTCCTCAAACTCCACACCAAACATTTGTAGAAAAAACAACCTAATGGCGTGTGGCGAAGGTAACTTGTGGATTTTCTTCTGCCCATATTCTAAAGTTCCAACGATTAAGAAGGCCATTGTTGGTAAACTTTGATTCATCAGTCCATAAAATTGTGCATTTTTTGTGGGGATATCTAAAAAATAAAGTGTACAGTAACCTTAATCCCATGGCTTCAGTCGAAGATATGGAACGTCGAATAACTCTAGCCTGCCTAGATGTTGACTTTGCCACCTAAGTGCTGCTACAAACAGAGCGTGGGAGTCCAGAGCTTTGGCTTGCCTATCCGTTGATGGTGCCCAGTTTGAAGAGCTTCTTTAAAGAAAAAATAAGGTAATTTTGACATTAAACTGAAATTTGTTTTTCATATTTTAAATTACCATAACTTTTGAAAAACCTAACCGATTTTAAATTTTTTTTTTTTAATTTTTTTAGAGGCTCAATTACTATAAAAATATGCAAAAAAAAATATAATGTTCCATTTGAAAAAAAAAGTTGGATGCTGTATCTCGGGATATTGGGGTATAAAAAAATGGTTCAATCACTGAAAATAAACTAGACTAAAAATGATTAAATACGTGTTTTCTATTTTTTCGAAATTTCCCGCCGTTTAAAAAAAAAGTGGGGGGAGCATATAGCTCTGGCCACCCTATATATTATATTTTTTTATTTAAGTGATTATATTATTATAATATAGATTTTATTAATATTTCTATATATATATATACATAAATATTTATCTATATCATATTATATATATATATAAAAATATTTATATAATATACATATCTATATATCATACACACACACACATATATATCAATTATATATTTTATAATAATTATTATCCTATATATTATATACCGATTATATATTATAACATACCTATAAATATTATAAAATAATTATAATAGTAATATATATATTATATAAATACCTAACAGTTTTGTTAATTTCAAATATAGATATTATATATATATTATTTATATATTTTTTTCTAAATTTTTATTCATATAAGAGTTTTTATATAAATTAAATATAGTTTATTTGAAATATTTTTTGCGGAAAAACAAGTAACGTTAAGGTTTCCTCCTCTAAATAATACTCCAATTCAATGTATAGTTACGCCATTCAAATAATGCCAAATACAATATAAGCATTGATAGAATTCCAAGTTTGAAGAAAATCGGTTAACTGGAATTGCGATTTTATCGAATAGGATTTTGAGTTTTGTTGGAATGATCTCAAAAACGATTACAACGATTTCTTACAGATATATAAATCTTGTACTGTCATGTTTTCAAAAAAAAAAATAATAATAATTTTAGAGGGGTTTAAAATGTAAAATTAAAATTTAAACATTAACATTAAAATTAAAACATTTTAACATTGAAATTTAAACTAATCCTATACGAAAAAGCTTATATAAACATTGCAATTTTAAAGAATTTTGTTTTAATTAATCTGTATCATCATGTGAGCGCTTCACGCCAGATTTTTGTTTTGTTTTATGGAGTGTGAAGGGCTTTTTCAGACTAATGGAATGTATGAGATCATAAAGAGTATATGGTTGGCAAAGAAATGGGTTATGACGATTTCAATACGTTTTGGATGACTTGAAGAATTTGAAGTCGATTACAATTAAGATCAATTCATTAAAACCCATAGTTTTCCAAGCTGTGTCCCAGAAGGTATATTTCTTTGTAAATTAAGAGTTTGTTGGCAAGTGTTAAAAGTTAGATCGTTTGTCTAGTGGTCGTCGGTCGCATTAGCAATTTATAACGTTAAGTAATGTTAGTCGTTTAAGTGTAGCATGTGAATTCTATGTAAGGCGTCGATCCAAGTAGAGTGCTAAGTAGCGTATCTAGGGGAACATTGTCTTGATAAACTACAGTAGTAATGAATCTTCGGAAAGTAAATGTTTTTTTTTCAATGCTATTTTTCATTGCTCATTTTTGGGATTTAAAGGAGTCTACAGACTAGGAGTTGCTGATTTTGGATCTCATGAGAAGCAAGTTTTAACGTACCAAGTAGTGATATTAAGGATAGTATACATTCCAACTATGTAAGTAAGGAGTATAGATAGAAAGCGACCAAGAATACTTCCTTGGAAAACACCAACATTATAGGTTGAAAATTGGGGAAGAATAATCTGTAATCGTTCCTGAAATGAGATTAAGGATTAGCCATATACTTGGAACCTGGAGCTTTAACTGCAAACACTAGTCCGAAATTCATCAAATGCTACGTCCTTTCAGGAAAGCATCTAGTGTTTTTTGTTTTTTTTATGGTGGAGTGAGATTCATGCGCAATGCGATGACACCAAGTCCGAACTAATGATGATGTGGATATTTTAGATAGGATTGAAGATAGGATATGTTCTTTTTTTAACATTAACTTTTATTAGATCTTGTCCTTTTTAAAAGACTTCGGAGATGTAATGGGATCCGAATCACTAAAGATTGATAGGATCCGAAAAACGAAGAATCAATCTAGTTACTTGCTACCTAGGCCAGACTAGGGTAGGAGATTCTATATATATATATATAGCCGGGCTAGCCCTACACGATATAGTTTTACGACAGTTTACGACCAGTTTACAAATCAGTCAGCAACTTATTTACTACCTTCTCATCACTCTGCCAGTCTATCTCTTTATATTTCTCTCGCTACCTAAATTACAAGTTTGGTTCGAAAATGCTGAAGCAGGTCGAAAACGCTGGGTTCAAAGACGCTGCCACAAATATAATGGATGTGAGAAGGAGAGAGAATGGATTTTAGAGAAATAAACTACAATATATGCAGAACGCCGTATAATGAAAAGTTCACACAAACTGCAAGGACTTTACAGTAAATTAAAAGTTAGATAGCGAGAGAAATATAAAGAGACAGATTGGCTGAGTGATGAGAAGGTAGTATATAGGTCGCTGACTGGTTGTAAACTGGTCGTAAACTGTTGTAAAACTCTCTCTTGTAGGGCTAGGTCGGCTGTATATATGTAGAATCTCCTACCCTACTCTGGCCTAGATAGCGAGTAACTATGTTGATTCTTTGTTTTTCGGATCCTATGAATCTTTAGTGACTCGGATCCCATTACAGAAACATACTCCTTTGTGATGTCTTAAAAATTAAAATGCAAATGTTCGAAAAGAAAAAAAAAACAATTTTTGTTTATTTATATCCACAATATTATTGAAATGTCCCTTACTATAATTACGTGATAAAGTTGTAGTAGATTAATTACAATCTTTTATTATAGTATTTCTAAAACTAATAAAATAAACAAAACAAATTCAATTGGTTTGCATCATTTATATTATTGTTTCACTAAAACAACTTAAAGTTTGAAAAGAATTAAGTTTCTTTTTGTGATAAAACTGGAAAAGAAAAATCAATCATTAAGTATCCAATATAGAAAATTTTTCCGTCAAAATAAAAATCACAAAAAAATAAAGAAAAGAAACAAAGTTCAAATAAAATATAAAAAAACAATTATCTTGATTTTCTTTTAGTCATATTTCAGATAAAAGGAAAAGAAAGAGGAGAAGCATCCCAACGACAAAGGAATAGTTTGTGGCTGAAAGCCAGAAGATTAGATAGTAATATAATATATATATATATTAGATTTGAGAGAACTATACTTTGATAACAATAAACGTCCAACCAACATTGTTTCAAATCAACACCACCTAGTATTTGTGGATTAATAGTTATGATTTAATAATTTTAGTTTGGAAATTTTAATAAATATTTAAATTATTAAAATTTCAAAATTAATATCAATTTTGCAGATGGCTAAAATACAATTAGAGGAGTTCCAAAAAATTAAATGGGGAAACTACTTGAACGAGGGGGGGTATATTGTAGATTTATTGAATGGAATTAAAAATTGTCAATATTAGCAATGTAAACCGTAGATATGGTTCGCATACCTACAGCTAATTTAACAGAACTTTTAATTAATAAAATCAAAATTTAGGCCATTAATATTCCGTGCATAGTATGCAACATCCAATACACTAGTTATTAAAATATACTTGATAAAATAATTGCATTTTTTTTTTAACAAAAAATAATTTGATTTACAAATATATTGCAAACATATTTAAATTTCAATTTAAAGTGAAAACAGTATTTGCATTTTTATGAATAGATTATGGAGCGGGGAGTTTGTGTTTTTTTTTTTTTTACACAAAAATTAGGACCTTACTGACATTGCCAAAAAAAAAAAAAACTTATTTTTTCATTTTAATTTGAAATGAAGTAGAATGGGGGCCGTAAAGTATTTCAAATTTAAAACTCAATAAACAATACAATCAAAAATTATTCTATTCTATGGTACATCTAAATCACTGGTCAAACTTAGTTCATAATGGCGATTCATTTCATGTGGCCATCACTTTTACTACAACAATCCTACACCAAGCTATTATAATTATCAACATGACAATTGTCGGGTGACTGAATAAAAGGCAAGCTCTTAATAGCTACAGTCAATCAGCCAATAATGCTTATTGCAATACAGGATTGTTGCAATTAGCATTTTGAGATGTGGAAAAAATAATGAAACTATGACAGGGAAGGGTCAAATGTCAACAATAATTGAAGCATCAGAGACATTTTCCGTGGTAGCCTGCTTCATTTTGTGGTCATCGACCGGTTTCGGGCGTTCGCCCATCTTCAGGATGCGTTCTTCAGACAGTGTGCCAACACAGACTCGTACAGAGACTTAGTTTCACACTAACTGAGGTGTATTCTTAAATACTAAACTCTTAAACTAGGTAAAGGGATGTGGCCAGATGGGTGGGAAAACACGTGTTTGGGTTGTTAAAGGGCAAATTCTTTTCTTACAGTGACGCGGGGGTCTAATCTTTAAACTCTGTTGTTGGAGGGAGACTTATTTCACAATTAACTAACCAAAATATTAAGAATATACAAAAAATAAAAAATAAGATACACAAAATAAATCTAAATAAAATTAAACAACGATTAAACTAACATTTTAAAATTCATTCATTCGTTTAAAACTGAACGATTTTTTTATATAATTAAGTTAAGTTTTCCAGTTCCAAAGAATTAAGAAATTCCAGTCATTCTTTCACTTTTTCACGCAACCCTCACATCCTCGCAAGCATGTATTACCTAATTATGTTTTCTTATATAATTAAGTTTTTTATTATGCATCCCACAAACCATGTCACATCATCACTCACATACATCATCCAAATACGCACTTTTTTTTTCTTTTTTTTTTTAAATATATATATATCTAAACTAGTAAAGTTATATGTACATAGTAGATTTAAAACTAAACCTCAAAATGACCACTTGATGACCACAAAATGAAGCAGGCTACCACGGAAAATGTCTCTCATGCTTTCCAGCTCTGCGGAACCAACCACCACAACAAATAATTGAAGCGGCTGAATCAAGCTTTAAAATTAAACATTTTTCATTGATAAATAAAAAGAAAAAGAGTATGAATACAATACGCAACTTTATATTTTGAAACTGACCCAGCTGAAGAAATTCTAAGCTCATGGTGGGACATTCTTGCTCATCTCCCATACTTATTTGACATTAGATGCCCTCTTCATATTCTAGGATAAAGTAAAGTAATGCCTATTTTTTTTCAGGCGGGCTTAACATCCAACTACCAAGTTAGGTGCCGTGAATGGAGTCCTACTTTACTATTAACATTTTTTAAACGAATATAAAATTTAGCAGTTATACGCGGGACTTGAACTGGGAGCCTCCCACTTACAAGCCCACGCTCATAACCACTATACCACCACCCGAAAGTACAATATCGTTAGTATACCGCGCCTCAGATAGAAAATATTTAATAACCTATGAAGAAGTAAAATCTGACCTTGATGTTTTCAGCAGCAAAAATTCCAAGCCATTTTTGAATCCGCCATTATAAACTAATCCAAAACAAATGTGATTCAGAATGGCGTAGATATATATCTCAATTTTACTGAATGTTTCAAAATTCAGCCGTAATATAAATTCAATGAAACCTTATTTCTTAATATTTATATAAATAATTAAAACTTTCAAAATGGAATAAAAACTGTAAACAGCAGCGTGGAAACCGAGAGATAAAGTCGTTATTCTCTACATTGTTGAAAATATTAAAGACAATAATCATATCTAATCTAAACTTTTAAACTAATACAGGATTTTGTCTCTTAACCGGTGGGTCTGTATGGCTCAAAGTCTGTCAAACTTCAAAATATTATCTTAGATTATATTGACCATTGGTTACTGAAAAGAAAACTAAGCTGATTTTATACCTGACCCAACCAGATATTCAATAACCTGATAAAACTTGTAATTAACATAAGAAAGAAATTATCTATATAGATAAGACTTAATAGCCATACATAAACCCTGCACGCAGGACGCCTCATTGATATATTCAACACGCAGTATAACATCTGCTTTCGCAGCATTTAATTCGTGTTCTTGAATCATTGTCTCGCATTCGATAACAAACCATAAAAAATTGCCGCTCTATTTTTATTAAAAATGCTGTTGGCGAGGAATCAATTACTGTATTGCTGAAACACTTGTAAACACATTAATTAATACCATACCAACACAGAAACTACTTAGCAAGCATAGTCAAATTTTAAGCTGAAAATAACGAAGAAGAAAGCCATTTGAGCTGACGAGAGTATAACAAACATGCTGGCTAGCAAGATGCCTCCCCACTTACTGTCGGACTGCAAATGATGGGGAGTCTTTCTGGGCGACCCCAAATATACTGCAACCTCAGTCAGAACACAATCCCATTCACTGTCAGCAAAGCGTATTACTTGCTGGACTTGTACATGGGTGGCTTTAGAAAACTTCCGAATACTAGAATCTAACAAGTTCTCCATCTCCTTTCAAAATATATCTGCAGATTTTCACTTTTATTTCGCCACACAATCATAATCTCCTGTTTTAAGGTGATTAACTTAATTTTTACCTACACTTCTTTTTTTTATGTTTGCTTTAATAAATGCGAGCTCTCCCTCCGAAAACTGGTTCTTATTTCTCAAGTATCCTGGGTTCCATCATGCTGGTTGGCTATTAGATTTATAGCCCATAATAAACAAGGGGTTAGATTAAAAAAACAATTACAATTAAAAAAAAAAAATCTAAAATATAGAATATATTTAATTAGAAAGATAGGAAGCATACATTTCAGGTAAAATTTAGCATTTGCTTTGCTTTTAGAATTAAAAACAAACAAAAAATGGCTGCAAACAACGAAAAAATGGAAGAGCAAAAAAAGAAGCAGGTTAGCCTAGAGTATAATTTGAATTCTAAGTTGTATAAAGAGGGACGAAGTGGTGATGGCCGGCGAAAAAGAAAGTTAACTGTGTAACACCACCTGGGCCACCTAGGGCAAGTATCAGAGATTAGGGCCTTAGAAATACCTCCCATTTCGAGCTTTCTACCCACCCTTGTCCAACCTCACCACTTATTCCATCGTCTCTCGGCTGTGATCCATCCAATTACTTTACCCTCATGAATTTATATTTTTGAATTTAGATCCAGGGCATTAGGTCGTAAAGGATAAAAGGGAGCCGTCGGCCCCCTTTGCATAATATAAAGAAAGTATATGATAGGAAATACTTCGCCCTCCGGTGGTAAAGATATCTCGAGGTCTATAAGATGTTATGATCGCATTTCAAGGGTATAGTTTTTCAGTATTTGATCTAGCTACATTTTTTTTTTCGCTTTAAAGGTATCATAAAATGAAACTAGTTTTAAATATTTCATAGATAAAACGTTCTTGTATGGTTTTTTTTAATATATATTTACTTATAATTTATTTCAAATAATAATCTATCTTCATATTTTCTTGTAATATATTCATTTATTTAATCAATTCTATTATTTAAATGTCGAAAAAGCATTCACTCTATAGGTAATTGTATAATGGCTCTTCTAATGTGATAATTAAAATTTGTTTGAAGTATTCATGTATAAGAAACCTTCACAAAAACATGAAAAATTCTTCCAATTGTTATATGAAAATTGTACTAAAACAAAACACATACTCTAAATAAAAACAAAGCAAACAAAACAAAAAAAACTGCAACCACCCTCATGATACATTCCACAGCACAGTGTGGGTAAGGATTAGATCATGGTTGTGCGCTGGACTCTCACGCGGAGGTTCAATTGCTAACCTTTTTTTTCTTCGTAGAAGCCTCTACACCTTACCGTCACTGAGAATGACGCCAATTATCACAGATATTGATACATCTTAAAAAAAAAAAAAATGAATAACAGATAAGATTGTAAACCAGAAAACTGATTAAATAAAATATTCCAATTCAATTAAATATTTTAAACATTAATTTATTCAAACAAATATCGTTCAGCTTCCCCTTACAGCCATCCAAAACAATTCATTTTCCTAGAAAAATGTTTTAAATAAGAGAGAGAGGCTTTTCCGTTTGTAGCTGGTATGCAAAGTTAAAAGAAAAACGCGGAAACAAAACAAAAAACACAGAGATAACAAGAATAATGTAAAGTCGCACTTGCAGTTGAGGGATTTTCATGTCAAATCAGAAACCTTCCGCGTCAGACGTGATACAAAAACAGAATATCAATGAGATCCTGTGATTTTTTTTTGTTTTGTTTTTGAGATATTTTGTACACACAAATATTTGCCCGGGGAAAACATAGTTTTCAAATTTAACATTATCGCAATCCATATCAGCCATATATGATGGAAATCGGCTAGTATTTTAGGCGCCATCTTTGAACGACCCAAATCCACGAATTTGCCCAGAATTTTTGGTCATTGTGATGGATGCAAGAAACATAAAAATATATTTAATTTGAAAAAAAAAACAAAAATTCAAGAATATATGACAATTCCCTTGCAAAAGAACATTTAGAAGGACAGGTAGAAGACCACTATTGTCTTTTAGAGTTCATGAACTTGATAGCATTGTCCTAACCCTTCTTCTCACAGAGGAGGATTTGAACGAACAATTAGAAGACATTCCTTCAAAGGACAGTTTTGTTGTAGACACCAAGGAGAACACATCAGAACTGTGCCAGTTTAAGTTATAACATAATAGTTTATTCCAACTAAATTCAGTAAATTAATATACATATTAATTGGTGTTATTGAATAGCATTTAAATATCTTTAAAGAATGTATTTAATTTAATCTACCAGTGTCTTAAACATATATACTTACAAGCCCTTTTTCAAAACCGCTCAAGCCACAACTACAAACATACGTACAACACATCCAAACACATTTCATCATATTCTATTCAAGGAGTAGAGAATTTATGGAAATCATGTTATCTTGTACAAGTATAGCCACTAAAATTAAACAAAAATTTTAGGGACCGAATTAAGCAAAGTTTCTTTCTCAACTAGTGAATGTTTCTCATACCCATAAAAGTTTTGCTTTTAATATGGAATTGTATCTGGTTTAAAAAATATTCAATTCATATTCAATTGTGCTAGCTTTTTATTATTCATCGATAACTGAAAAAAATAGTATATAAAAATAAGTAGCCAATTTAAGTGGACCATCGCAAGTTGTTACTTTGCATTAGATTTTGGGGATATTTCAAACCAGTAAAATGTAAAAGGTTCTGTTTTTTTTTCTGGTGAATGAATGTTATGTGTGTGTGTGTGTGTGTGTGTATGTGCTGTGCGTATTGTACATGTATTTGCCAATTCTAAACACCCACGTTATTGCCGTTAACAGTTCACTATAACACTGGAAAATAAACGACTTCCGCTATCTCTAGCTGTTGTTCCCAATGTTCCTTATATCGTTTCTAACACAGAGATAAAAACTGAAGAGGCCTAATAAAAATGGATTTTTAATGTAACTGTACTGAAGGAGGATTATATTTCCGGTGTTCATAGAAAGGAGAAACAAAATGTAACGGTGGGGGAAGGGGGTGGCAGGTGATACTAGATATTGCCACTTCCACATATATATATATATATATATATTTGTGTGTTTACACAGAAAGGAAGTGGTAACAGTACCAGTAAGCAGGGAGTGGAATAGAATGGAGACAGAATAACAGGAAGTCGTTCTCTTTGGCGCATACATTCCAGAAAACGTGGAAAGTGTGTTTACTTAGGGGTTCTTGATATTATATATACAGTCTTCGTATTTTACAATCGCCCACTGCTAATACGTTTTTTTAATTCTCCATATGAACTACAACTGAAAACTATCTTGCAAAATAACATGCATACCTCTAGTTATCCATATAATAATAATTACAAAATAAAAATAAAAAAGGCAATTATCAGCGTTCTTAAGAAATAAATCTTCTTGAAACATAGAATCTTTAACTTCAACATTTCAGTAGTCTTCAACATTCTATTGAGGAAACATGAACTTCCGGCCTCACAGAATCTCTCTAAAATCAGTTTTATAACGGAAAAAATAATTTCAAACAAAAGTGATAGGGTTCATCGCAGAAAATACAAAAAAAAATGTCTTCAGAAATGTCGTACTTCCGGTATTGAAAATCAGTTGATTTTCTCCAAACTCTGACATTTAATTGTAATTAATATTATATAGATGATAGAATGATATAATAAAAGGAAATATCACACTAGAAGAAATCATAACCCCCACCCCTCCGGAAAAATATTAAAAATAAAAATTGTAGCTGCTACTGATATGTGTAGTTATTATTATTAGTATATTTTTTCTCAGCTAATGCTGGCATTTGTATTTTTTAAGAACGGTGCGGGTTGTACCAAGCACACTTTCAGTGATTATTTAAGAATAGCCTTACAATGCGGCATGTATCCAAAATGACAGCCTTTTGAATATAAGTGGTTAATTTGGGATGATGAATATTGAGAAAGCGTGATACCATCGTGTAGGCATTTGGGGACAATTCCAGTCGTGGAAATGACCAGAGGAACAACCGTGACTCTCTCTGCCCTCCATATTGTTGTAATTTCTTCCCCAAGCTCGGCATACTTTCTTTGCTTCTCCTGAACAGTTTTACTTAAATTATGTGTGTTGGGCACAGCGATGTCTATTAATTTTACATCCTTCCTTAATTTATCTTCAAGGATGATATCTGGCCTATTATGACTAACATTTCTGTCAGTTATAACAGATGTGTCATAATATAGGAGGTATCTACTGTCCTCCAGCATTGGGAATGGAATATACTTATAATATGGTTCAGCCATGGCTTCTAAGAAACCACATCTATCGCCAGTTCTCGATGAATAATTCTAGCAACATTGTTGTGACGCTTAGTGTATTCATTTTTATTCATTCATTTTAGTGTATTATTATTATTATTATTAGAAAAAAATAATAAACCAAAATAAACAAGCTATTAAGAAGCCTTCCCCAGTAATCTACGGTCTGACTAAACATCTCAAGATATCTTAAATCTCCAACTCCTCCAAGCAATCCCTTGCCTTCCTAAATGTGGGGGACACTGACGTAGGTAGTTGTACACCGTTTCCCTGACTCGCACTTCACAATTCTGACACAAAGAATTGTGTATTTCACAGTTAATAGACACTGCCTATTTTCTGTAAATGTCTGGCTACCCAAGCATGTCCAGTCAATAATACAACCACCACAATTCTCAATTTTATCTGACTCAGGAAAAGAAGATACTTCGTTAATATTAACAAAGTTTAAAGCAAAGTGGTTGGAACCGTTTACGGGAAAATCGCAAAAACGGGAAAAACGCAAAAGAATATCCATTCATTAAAGAGTTACTTCCGGTTGACCGATTTTGATCAATAACTGTAGGGTCCAATGATATCACTTAAATTAAATCTCAAGTTTGAACTTTCTGCGATTTTTTTCACTTTGTGCGTTATACTGGCCACACACATACTCACACACCCACACAGACCATTTTCTAAAAACCACTTTTTTGGTCTTAGGGGATCTCAAAACGCATATTTCCGGTGAAAACTTGATATCGAAAATTTGACTAGATTACAATACTTCCTCTTACTAGGAGTAAGAGAAAGTAAAAACATTCAGTTGTGTTCATGGTATCTAAACAGTATACTATATCTAACGGTCGTGTGAATTCATTTTATGGTTCTCTGGTGTTTAAATAACAATTACATAATTGAGTATGGTTTGATAAGAGTTAACTGTGTATTAAAATAACCACTTAAGAATTCCATGAAACTTTCCATCCGCTTCGTCTTCTTTCGACGTGATGGATATAGAGAGTATGGGTGTCCATTCAATAGCGGCGATAGAGTGTGTTTCTGGGAAAGTAATAATCAATAACTTGGAAATGTTTCCTGTTATTGACAACAGAGAGAGCAGGGAGAGTACAGTATTTATTTTAAATGAAATATATGGGAATTTGATTCTATATTCTTTGGCAAAAGGATAAAAGCTTATGAAGTAAGGAAGTGAATTAGCTTCTTCAGAGATTTGACATTCTTACGGATAACTCTATTAATACTATCGTTCATTACACACTACAAGTAAGAGCTTGGAGAAAGTAGTAGATGGATGCAGCTACTTCCAGTTTAGCAGAGCACACAATCAAACTCCAAGCTCAACTCATTTTTATTTGAATATAATCTCAGCTTTAATTATTCCTAGCATACAATGTTATAAACACATTAGGCATACATTAGGAAGCCACAAATTGATATATCTGGTTGCAGTAGATTTAGGTTATACACACTTCTTCCGTACACATGCAACTTTCTCTGACCACAATTAATAAAGTTTTAAAATTGACACATTTTCTTTGGCCTGCAATTTTCACTCAAATTTTAGTTGCCCTAACATTGCAGTCCAGAAGGCAGCACATAGATCAAATCATAATAACACTTTAAATCTTACGTCACAGATTTACCCAGAATCCTCTTATCAACTAATTTTTTGAAAAATAAAAATCCGATAAACAAAAACTCAAGAAATATATTTTTTAAAGACGCATTTCCGGTTAACCGATTGATTTTCTTCAAATTTAGAATAATTCTATTAATGCTTTTAATGTAACTTAATATTATATCAATGATAGAACCATACTTTGTAATGAACTGGGATTTTTGAGGAAAACGTAACGTTATAACCACCGGTCCAAAAATCAATAGGCATTTTTTTTTTCACGGTTTAGATACCTGGTATACGTTTAATGTAAAGGAAAATAGTTGCGAGTTATTTTTTAAGATAATTGCGAAAAAACTATTCAGATTACGCAAAGGTCAAATTCAAAACGGGTATTTCTCATGTAAATTCAATTTTAAAAAATTGAAACTGTTTGTATTATATCCTCTTATCTAGAGTAAGAGAAAATCAATAAGTAAGATATAGATTAAAATTACGGTTTATTGAAACTGTTAAATTAAAAGTTTTAATAGCTAAATTTATTTCTTTAATGATGCGTTGATTTTTTGCGAAATAATTAGCTAAGAAAATTATAGAAAGGAAAAATAAATAAAAAAACATTGTCTTGGAAACCTATTTAAATCATTTATTTATTAATTATTGATCTTATAAAAATAGTAACTACTATAGATAAACGAAATGTAATATATATGAAATAGAAATAGAGAAAAACAAGAAGAAATAAGATTGTTAGATAGTTGCACGCTAACTTGTAGCATGTCTAAAGTCAATCAAAATAGAAGAGAAAGAATTTCCACATCTTGTGACGTCAATCTGAAGTGGAAAAGATGCTCACATAAGTGGTAATATACACACAGACAAAGAAATATATATATATATATATACACATATATAAGAGAAAATAAAGGTAAATGTCGACAGTGAAATATATATATATATATATAAAATTTATAAAATTATCCAACAGATAGCAATCTGTAGTATGTACAATAAAAAATCACTGCTTTTTAAGATAGAAAATGTAATAAGGAACAACAACTAAAAAGAAATATTAAAGTTTATGAAGTAATCATAGAACATCATTCACAATATATCCCAATACTATTTGGGAGACTTCACAAAAATATAATATGTTATATATGAAAGAAATTTATTATAGAATATATTCTGTGCGTATGTGTGTGTGTGTGTGTGTGTGTGTGTGTGTAGATATATGTGTGTTTCTGTGATTGTAGAAAAATATGTTCTGATTTTTCTTTGTTGAAAAATGTTGTTTCCCCCCAAAAGTTCAAGTATGTTATTTCTTTAACAATTCAACTTTCCAAAAAAAAAAAAAATCATTATTAAGAGAAATAAATCAACATTAACGAAAAATGTATGAATAAAAAGGAAAGTAATTAATAATACAAACACAGAAACACTTTGTTAATGAAATGAAAAAATATTTTTAATCAGATGAGAAACCCCGGTTGTGTTCTTCAAAAACAAGTTTCTTTTTTTTTCTTTTTCGTATTTTTCTGACAAAAACTTTCTGATGGTTCTTATAATAAAGAATGTTGCGGCATGTTAACTCGTTCGCTAATTAATTGCATTATATTCTAATTTAAGAAACTCTCTTGTAATATAGAGGAGAGCTTTCCTCCAAGTAGCGTAAGCCGCTTTTCCTTCACTTCACCATTTCATAATAACAACATTTTGTAAAACGATAATACATTTTTGTTTGCAGAATTTTTGTATTTCCTTCCTCCCTATAAGAGAACATTCAAGGAAATTATCACCAATTAAATTTAATACAAATTTTGTTTAGTGTGATCTAGTCTAAATTGTTTTTATAACACATAAAATACATTTTTTTTAAATCTGTGGAAAAATTAAAAAAGAAGAAGTTTTTTCATATTTAAAGAAGTTTTCGAGTGAGTGATTGTTTTTGAGTATTAATCTCTTCCTTAATGTAGGCAAGAAAAGTCTGGAACCAATCGCCAGCTGATTCGCCATACAAAAAACCTGGACTCAATAGTTTATTGACAATCGGACCAAGGCAAGCTGTTAAGCGCATGTCAACTACGCAGTACATCCTCTGTCATGCCCACTACAATGTATTAGCGAAGGAGTTTCATGTTTGACAGCCAATCTTTTACCTAGAAGCTGTCTCTAATAGGAAATTGTATTAAGCCGACCATCTCAGAGTCTTAAGAATATGTCACCAGATAAATCTTAAAGAGTAAAGATGAGTCGCTACATCAACTTCAACCTTGAAAGTTTCACCAAACTACGCACACTAGCTCACCACCATTAGAACAAGCAAGAGTTCTAACTAGTCACATCACTCTTTAAACGGCTCCCATGTTAGCCAACGCTACACTATTTTACATTCATCACACTATCAACCATCATTATAACACTTCACTCGATCACTTACTTTCCATACACACTTCTCTCCTTAATAAATTGTGAGTAATAGTTACTGTCTGCCATTCAGTCATTTAGCTCATCTTGACGTTGCGCGTGGTGAAACACTACATATCAAGATCATATGATCATAATAGACCTCTACAAGAAGATACTCATTACCGCTCCACTTCTAAATGAGATTGGTCAGGATATCAGCGGAGCAAACATTACTCCATTATAATGTCCCTAGATGATATCCACGGGCGTAAGTTAAGTCCTGTTTTCTCAACCCTGGAAAGCTGGAGAAGGGCTATTAAGGGATAAACTGGATCAAATTATAGGAGAGGTATTCTACAGTCAGTCACCAAACTAGTTTCAGAAGAGTGAATTATCAGCCTATCAGGAGTTATAAACGAGTTCATCAAGAGTTATTAACTAGTCAATGAAGAGTTACAAGTCTATAACTAATAGAGTTCAAACTTATTGACCAGTGAACCAGCTAGTTTATTATGCCATCTTTAACCCTTTACGCTACTCACTCTTTATATGTTGTAAAATCCTTGCAACAATATTTCTATCAATTATAATGATACCAGCATAAACAAGAGCAGTTCTCTATCTTTCTCACTCTCTCTCTCTCTCTCACCCTTCTCAGTCATCTTGACCGAGCGGTTCTTGTTCTAGAAATATTACAAGCACTGTTTAAAAATGTAATTTCTGTTCAAATCCTACAAAACTGGCCGAAGTAGCAAGAATGTTGGCGATATTTTATTTTTTCACTTGGTGACTCATTAATCGAACTGACCTAGTAAGCCCAATCGCCATTCTTCTTCTCTTCTTCGTCAGAGCACTTCTTGACCCAATGACGAAATTCAAGAAATTTGTTATTATAAAGAAGAGTTGAGATTGTAATTTAAGACGGAGCCTGTTAGAGTAAAATTTACGCACCAATTTGTAATTTCTTTCGGAGAAGCTTTCCATTTTTCTTGCAAATTAAAACAAAACAAAAAATGAGAAAATGTTTTCTAAAAATCACAATCAGTGTGTGAACAGTCCTAGACCTAGGCTATTAGGTTTCAATGCCATTTAACTAAGATATACAAAATACTATGAACAGAAATATAGGAAAACACACAAAAAGCAAAGTCCATATTACATCTTCTACTATTCCATTCTTGTTGAATCAATTACAACATTATACTAATCCAACTAAATCATTAAACTTACGATTTATTACTGAAAGTGATAAATTTAAATGGTAGATTCTGAGAATTTGGACAAATGAAATTCATAATTTGTGCATTATATTTGCACAGGTTATTCAGGAATTCTGTAGAAATAAAAATGCTGCAGAGGAAAGTGGAATAGCCATTCATTTTCACACATCTTAGCGTCTCTGTTTATCCCAGTATAACAATACGATCAAAACTTTTTCATCCCTAAACTTACATTACAAGGACAGCCTAAAGAAGTTAGTTGATACAGGTAAATAAAATTGAGTTGAATGTACTCATTGGAATTCTTGATCACCACCACATTCAGTTAATCATTTTCACTTGCATGATATAACAATAAAATTATTAGATATTTGTACATTTATACTATTCAAATTTAAGTTAATGTTATACATTGAACTTCTGAGATTGTAATTTATGTGGCCAACTACTTTGATTTTAGTTCACAACGATCATTCACACCCACTACACATTCTACACTTCATATGGACGATGATCACTTATATAGGTGACATTAGATTTTGGCTTTATAGCTGTCCTCTAAACAAATCTAATCTAATCAACATGTTTGATTTTTTGTTTTTTTTTTTAATTTTCTTAACTTAAAATAGACATTATGTCTGAAGCTAAGATGGGAGGACGCGTGACTATAATTATTAATCCACCTAGAAGATAGCAGCAGTAGGCACAGAAATTATTTTAGCAGATCGTAATCGGGAGCTGCCCCCAGACCCAGGCTAATAATTCTTAGCCCATTAGACTAACATATACATATATATATATATAAACATAGGAGAGCATGTAAGAACAAGGTCAGCTTTACATCTTTTACTATATGTCTTCTGCACTTATTAACGAAATTGCTTGCATTTAACAGCAATCCTTCCTTCCTCGAGTAAAACAACTAAGGTAGCTGTAGAATATCTGGAATATCTGGGCAGCTATAAAATAATAATTTCTCCCAATTAAAAACAGATTATTATTTGAATATCATCTTTTTATCTTTATATTTTGTTCCTTTCATCCTCAGCTCTAGAAACATTTTAAGCGCTTAATGAATATTAATTAGAAATCTTATAACTGACAAGTTATAATTAAATAAGTCTTCAGTTTATTTTATACATTATTTTATTATTATTATTATTATTAATTTCTCATTATTATATTTTGTAAAAGATGTTCCAGACTGTTGTTCAACAAAAACACTTGAGTTTCCCGGGAGAGACCGCGTAGTGGTTTGCTAAAAACCGACGTTACGCCCACGTTGCAATGAGCCTCTTCGGGGTCGTTACACTTTGAAAGCCAATAAGGCAATGAACCTTGGCAGAATGGGGGTGTTGCTCTTTCCTCCGCCATATTGACAGCCTTCTTGTTCACCGTGTTTACTTAATTTTCTCTTCCTTGCCAACGGTAGAAAACGGACTTTCTTTTAACGTTTTGACGATGGACATCATCTAAGCAGAACATGGCTCCTCCTGCTCAGGGAAAGGGGTGAAAAAGCATGGGAATAACGTCTAGTGGTTTTCTGGAGCAGGACAAAGTTAAAACTGTGGCAGGAGAGACGTGGAATGGGAGACTAAAATCTCGTCACTCGCCAGCCAACCGTGGGCAAGGAAGAGAAAATTAAACCTCGCCCACCACCTATAGTAATCACATGAAGATCAAGAAAGCAATCATTATGGCGGAGAAAGGAGCCACACCCCTTCTCAACCAAGCTTCATTACCTTATTGGCAATTTCAAGGTATAACTCATTACAACATGGGGGGCAAAACGTTGGTTTTTTTAGAAAAACCATTGACATGGACTCAACCCGGAAACTCAAATGTTTTTCATGAAAATGGCCGCGGAAAGTATAAAAGATACATATTGTTCAATTTATATTGATTTCAAAATATCTGTTAAATAAAAATTCAAAAAATTATTGTACTTTTTTTTTGCAAATTAATAAAAAAACACGTCATCAAATTCAATGTCAAATATAAACTTACAAAACAAAATGATATCAAAATAAAATTTCATAATAAAGTTGTAACTGTTCCATTTTGCAAATCCACTTTATAAAAGCCATTCAGAATAAAGTTATATGTATACCATAAATAAATATATATATATAAAACATATTTTTATAAGCTGAAAGTATTTAGTGCAAGCAATATTTTGATAATATTAATAGAGATACGCTAATGCAGTATACAATAAACTTTTTAGAACCCAAAAAGAAATAAAGGACAGGGCAGAGAAGAAAAAGCATTATTTATTCTTTCAGACCAAACGGATATTCTTTCCATATACTATCCCATATCATACCCCATAATAGCAGCCCTGAATTTTATAACTTCTACCAAATGGTAAAATATATGACCGATATTAAAAAAAAATTAAATCACTAGTTTCTTTTCCTGAATCCATATAATCCATTTTTAGTTTATTGAAAAAGAAGGAAAAAAAAATAATAATCTGTTATGCAACCCTCACTTTGCAATTCTTTTACTACAATTTCTAATAGTTCTAATTGAAAAAAATTTATCCAGATTTTTTCCGAATATTTAGTTGCCCTCAAATACTGTAAAGAACGTTCATCCCCCGTTATGTTTTATTTGTCATCAAAAGTTTAGAGGTAAGCTAAACTTGTGACTCTTCCAAAATGTACATAAAAATAAATTTTCTATATGTAGTTCATACATTTGTATCGCTTTACCTAAAACTGTCGTCCGGTGAAAACTCGATTTCAAAAAGTTGACACGATCCTTTTACCAGAGTAAGAGAAAGTAATAAAGTAACTTCTTGATAATAATCAGTGTTTTAATAAACAAAAAAATATGGATAGAAAGATAGAACAATTAAAGAACAACATAATACTTTGGTAACAAAAGAAAAGCGGCATGTAATAAAAATGAAAAAACACCTCAGAGTTATGACTTAACACAGTTGAATGCAAGTAGTTATTACTTTGGCAGTTCAAGTGGCAAAACCAAGTGGTTTTTATTTAGCTGAAGATGTAAAAGGTGTCCCATTGGGACAGCACTATATCTAGTAATAACAGATCTCAAGTAAAGATCCAATGCGAATCCCCCTGGAGGATTTTTCTTCTACTTGTCGAAGAAAAGTGTTACACGTTACTTGTTGAAAGAATTCTCAAAAACACTCTTCTTTACTACCTACAATCTCACATTATATATATATATATATATATATGGGATTATTGTATTTAAAAGAGAAAACACAAACGCTTAATACAACTTGAAATATATTTAACAATTAAACGCTGAAAATTAATAGAACAACTTGACATAATACAACAATCACACCGTCTTCTTAGAACGTCTTTTTAGTACTGTATAAAACTCAAAAGCTGGCCGCAACTTTTTGAAAAAAAAATCCCTACCACTCACAGGGTTAACTGGAGGGGGTTTAAGCACTCTTATTTCCTACAATTCGGCCGTCCTGAGCCATCATCCGTCTCGGAGGATAACGGAATCCGCCAAGGTTTCACATACTCTGCACAAGTTAATGTTTTTATCGGACCCTCGTGGAAGCCTACCTTCTGGACATCATAGATATTGTTCGACTTGATTCTGAAGACCTTGTAAGGGGCCGATGTACATAGTTTTTAACTTGGATCCTGCGCATACTTGGGTTCTTCGAATTGCAAACAAATCGCATAACCTATATTCGGCGGCAAGATTTCTTCTTAAATTATAAGACCTACGGTTCTCCTCCTGAACGTTACGAATTTGTAACTTGGCGTTTTCCCGTAGAGTTTCTCTCATACTGAAAAAATGCATTCTTCAATTCTTCATCTATAGCAGCCTTAATGTTTTCCTCTGGCCTACTTCGTAGTACTTGCTTGAGGAAGTACTTGTGCTTCTGCTTCTTGAGGAGTTCATAACCTGCTGCAACTTACCCACATATTTATACCATTTGGTTGGATCATCATTAGAAAGTTTTGCTAAAACCGGTATAATTATTGAATTCATCCTTTCAACTTGGCCATTCGCTCTAGTAATCTTCAAGTGATTAATCCCCTCATTATTGCAGTAAGTTTGAAATTCTTGAGCTGTGAAGGCAGTTCCTCTATCATATTATATTTACTGGGTTCCCAAAAAGAAGTTTCTGCTGATCGAGTTTGGAAATTACTACTTTGGCTGTAGTCAGCTTCGTAGAATAAAGCCACAATTAACAATTAAACACTGAAAATTTATAGAACAACTTGACATAATACAACAATCACTCCATCTTCTTAGAACGTCTTTTTGGTACTGAATAAAACCAAAAGTCGCCGCAACTTTTTGATAAATCCCTACCACTCACAGTTTAACTGGAAGGGGTTAAAGAACCCTTATTTCCCACATAATATAACGGAAAAGCTTCTCAAGCTTCTAT
Organism: Triatoma infestans; assembly: GCA_011037195.1. NCBI lineage: Eukaryota > Metazoa > Arthropoda > Insecta > Hemiptera > Reduviidae > Triatoma > Triatoma infestans. The sequence continues at coordinate 136,113 of JAAEAF010013418.1, read as the reverse complement.
ACCTTCTTTTATTGTAAATTAAGTTTACAAATTAATTATGTTATATAATAAAGTCTAATTTAATTATTTTTTAAAATATTTTTGTTATTTATTAAATTTATCTATTATTTTATCTATTATCTATAATCTAAATAAATTATAAATTTATTTTATTTTATAAATTTATTTATTTTATTTTATAAATTTATCTATTATCTATTATATATATATTTTTTAATTTCTCTGACAGCTTTAACGGTTTTGTGCGTGTAAACAAAAGATATCATAAATGAAAAGTAGCATTAAACTAAAAAAAACTTTATAAATTGTACTAATTTAATCTGGATTTAGCAACGGCTAACAAATCAATATTTAATACTTATTGATGATTTATTTTGTGGACTGTAAAGTAAAGAAAGCAGATAGGAATCGAAATTGATACCAATTAGATAACTTAATTAATTCCTTTTAATTTTATAATTGGGTCAGTAGGTTAGTAATAGTACAATGAAATATTTACAATGTGAATAAATAATGACGCGTAAGAGGCTGGGCCGTTGTTTGGATCCACCGATGTCGAGTGAAGTGGTAAACACGATGTTGTAGTCCGTCGAGTAGAAGGAAAACGCTTCTTTTCTACTGAAGAAAACTTGGAAAATGATGGCCTTGTCACTTGGAGGTAAGGCTGTAGCTAATTCAACGAAAATCTTCGTCAAGGTCGTGTTTTGAAGACCTGTCTAGAAATTTGTGGCCACAAAAATTGACGCTTGTCTGGTCAGACTTACAGACGTACTACTGTAGCAAGGGCACAGTAGCCCTGTGTGAAGGTGTATTGGTGGGGAGGTCAAGGCTGATTGGCTGCCGGCTCGTCACCTGATGATTTGTGTGTTATGCCGGCAGTAGCATCCCTTGGTACACAGGCGTTGACGCTCGCTAATGAGAGTGGACGCATTTAAAATAAATAATTCAAAAGAAATATACTTAATAAATATAATTAATAAATAACTCAAATAAAATAAAAATAGTTTTCCAACATATTCATAAACATACCGCCCACCTAAAACCGAATGGTTTTACTAAAAATGAAATCAAGCTAGTGTTTGTCATCATCTGGACATGTAATGGGAGAGAGAGGCACTAATTTGCTGAGAGCGCGTCGGAAAACTCCTTTGGCGGTTTTAATGCTTACTACGCGTACAATTCCGTCTTCTCCTGGATGGCAAGTGATAACTCGCGCGGTTGGCCAGTGAAGTGGTGAGGTTTGAGAGTAGATCAGTAACACTAAGTCCCCTTTCTTAATGGGCTGATTGTGAGTGTACCATTTAGGTCGACGTTGTAACGTGTGAAGGTTCTCTGTACTCCAGGCCTTTGTATCCAAGTGATAGTGTACTAGGTGATAGTGATCTATGAGTAAGCGTGTTAAATGGGCATTTCCCGGCAGGATGACTGGATGCTTGCCATGATAGGGTAGATCTGCATTCTCTAACCGTCCGCCCACCCTGATTACTCCGAGGTCATCAACAAAAGCCGCCAAAGTGAAAAGTCGCTTGGAAAGCGCTCTATGTTCTTTCCAGCAAAACTCCTTCGCAAAATGAGACTGCTGCACCGCCTTAACGCACGCAGTAAGAGCGTTGTCTATCTCGTTTGGTGAAAGGGGTCCGAGAGATCTCTTCACTTGTGGTGCTCTCGCATTAGCAAGGAACCTGAGCACGTAGGCCAGAGCGCGGATCATAGCTCCATAATTAGAATGTCGTGACATCCATTGCATTAACTCTCCTTCGCTGCAGCTGAGAACGAAAGACATATGGGAGCGAAGTTCTGGAACCTCATCGGGAAGTTCTGGAGGGCGAGAAAGCAAAAGCGGATTCTGCTGTAACCACTCTGGTGCCGCCCACCAAGAAGAATGATTTATCAACTCTTCGGGGAATGAACCGCGCGAAGCGAGATTGGCAGGATTCTCCGAGGATGGTATGTGATACCACTTGCATACTTCCGAATGGTCAAGTATAAAAGCCACCCGGTTGGCAACGAATGTCTGTAATTGATGCGGTGACTTCCCCAGCCATGCCAATACGATAGTGGAATCGGTAAAGTAGATGACCTCTGAGACTGAAACAGCGTCCAACAGCCGCTTAATTGAGATCTTGAGTTTCACAAGAAGGTGAGCTGCTGCAAGCTCAAGACGAGGAATTGAGACGGTTTTGGTAGGAGCTAATTTCGTTTTAGCTTTCAGCAAGCATACTTTCACTTGCCCTGAGCACGATACAGTGCGCAAATAAAGTACCGCTGCGAAACCCTTCTGTGAAGCGTCACAGAATCCGAAAACTCGTGCTTCCTTAAAATCCGAAAAAAGGATGAATCTCGGAATCCTAATATTTTCTAGAGTGGGAAGTTGCTGGCTGAATGTCATCCATTCCTGAGCAACATTAGGATGCACTGGCTCATCCCAATCAGAGCGGGACAGCCAGACATTCTGAAGTATACATTTAGCCCTGAAGATAACAGGGGCCAGCATGCCTAGTGGATCATACAAACGCGCTATTGTCGATAGGATGCTTCTCTTTGTGATTTTTGTGGTTACCGGATTGACCTTAAAGAAAAGATCATCGTTAACTGGGTCCCAGGACATTCCCAATATCTTTGTGATGCAACTCTCTTTTGGTTCCAATGACAGCTCTTCTATAACTGCGTCCGAACCGACCGAGTTCATGAACTCTTTGTTGTTACTGCACCATTTGTGAGTCTCGAACTGCCCCTCCCCGAGCAATTTAATCAACTGATCCTTTAGCTGAAGGGCTTCTTTTAAGTTGCGAGCCCCAGACACGATATCGTCAACGTAGATATCTTCTAACAAGACGCGGGCTGCTAAAGGATATGGCTGACCTTCATCACTAACCAACTGATGGATAGTTCTGAGAGCTGTGAAGGGAGCCGAAGCCGTTCCGTATGTCACCGTCCTAAGTTCATAGGTAATCAATGAGTCTGCGGGTGATGAACGCCACAGTATATGCTGGTATTTCCTTTCGCTTGGGTGTATCAGGATTTGACGGTACATCTTAATTAAGTCAGCTGTGATTGCGACCACGTGTCGCCGGAAGTTCAAAATGATGTCGGCGATATCTAATTGCAATTTCCTTCCCACATGCAATTTGTCGTTCAGAGACCCTGAAGAAGTATGCATGGATGCGTCAAAACTACGCGGAGTTTGGACTCAGAGGGTTTAAAAACAGAATGATGTGGGATCATGAAGGCCGTAGGTTCGCATGTGGGAGCCATGTGCCCTAACTTAGGGTATTCTTCCATGAAGTTTATATACTTGTCCTTAACGACAGGTTTTTTCTGGAGTTGAGATTCTAGGTTGTGAAACCGAGATAACGCTAATGGAACTGATTCGGTTAAGTCACCTGGTGGTCCTTTGAAGGGGAGTGAGACGACATACGCCCCGTAGCGTCTCTGTAATGCGTTTTCAAGAAGTGTTGCTCACACGGATCATTCTGAGTGTCGGTAGAATTAAAGGACACTTCTTCCATCTCCCAAAACCGATTAATAAGCTCCGCCGAAATCGGACTTTCGGTGAGGCACAGACAGTGAGAAGAACCACTAGCAAAGTTGGAGGCAGCAACGCTACCCATTAGAATAAGGCCAAAGATGGTCTGTAACGATCCGTAGTCACCACCTAGTGGTTGAGGGCTGCTCCGAATGATTTTCATAAATAAGTCATTTCCGAGAAGAAGATCGACCGGTCTCGGTTTCCAGAAAAGGGGGTCTGCTAGTAGCAGCGGTTCGAATTGGTCAGCCAGTTGTGAATTAAGAGGGACAGTCGGCAGCTCCCCGGTAATGGCTTGTACGACGAAAGGATTCGCTTCTACCTTTTGTTCTGGATATACCCTAGACTGCAGCTGACCTTCCTTTGACTCCAGGCATGAGAGTCTGTCCAGCTGCAATTAGATTATGATTGGTTGCCTGCCATACTAAGCCCAAGCGCTTTGCGCATGAGGTGGTAATGAGAGATAGTTGGGATCCGCAATCGATCAGAAGTCTCACAGGTTGCGGTATTCCCTCAGAATTGAGAACAAACACTTCTGCCGTGCCCAGAAGCACTTGTGCTGGACCTGTGACATCGGCAATAAGTGTGTTTCCGTCTTGCTTAGGACCGCTAGGGTAGGGTATTATCAACGTGTTTGGTTTCGAACTGCTGCTGTGTCTCAGAATCAAGCTTTCGTAATGCCAACGTTAACAAAAAAAAATCAGCTTCATTCTCAATTTGAATATTTTTGAAAGCCGTAACATTCTCTGCTATAACCCTGAGAAAGGACTGAAGGGATAATATATCACAAGGGCCTTTAGATAAAGGAAAGTTCAAGACTTGGTCGAAGTATGAGGTGGCCAAAATTCGCTTGTTGTCATAACGTTTAAGCAACGCTTCCCATGCAGGTTTATAATTTTGTTCGTTAACCACAAAGGTGGCAATGACAGTCTTAGCTTCGCCCATAAGCGCATCTGCAAGGTAAAAATATTTCTCAATAATCGGAAGTTCACTGTTATGGTGAACCATGGAAAGAAATAGCTGTTTGAAGTTTGGCCATTCTGATAACAAACCTGAGAATTTGGGAACAGAAATTTTTGGGAGCCTTGATCTTGCAACCGTTTGGTTTAGGGAAGTATTTGTGTTATCCAAAGCGGATAGTTTCTGATTAAATTCTATAGCCTTATAATAAAGTCCGAGGGTATCCTTTCTTTGAGCGAAATCGTCCTTTGTAGGGAAAGAAGTCTCCTCACCCACTTCAATGGCGATTGCCGAACAACTCTTAAATTCTGAATTATACTCTGAAAGTAAGGAATCCAGCCTAGTAAGCATCGCGATGAATTCATTTTTGAGCGCGGTATTACCATCAACCACAACTGATTTGCCTACTAGAAAAATCTGATTAATATCTTTTGAAAGTAACTTTAGTGTCGCTCTCCCAGCCTTAATTTCAAAGGATTTGGACATGTTTATGAGAATGTATGAAAATTATGAAAGAATAAAAGGCAGTAACTAATATTAAATGCTTAAGTAGCAAACTACCGAAACAGGTAAATAATCGCAAACTAAAGAAAGGTGAATATACAATAGTGTAAAATTAATTAAAAAGTTAAAAGATAATTAATGTAAAAATAAAGATAAGTAAAGCTGCAATTTGTAAAATAATAGAATAGATTCAAAGAAAGAAAAACAATGAATGAAAATGCAGCGTAAAAGAAGAAAATAGAGCTGTAAAGAAATATACAAAAAATAATGTAAAACATGAAACGAAAAAAGATAAATAATATTATTACTTAAATAAACTAACTAATCCTACTGATAGTGAAAAGAAGTAAATGAATAAACGAAATAAGTAACATAAAGTTCCAAATACCAATAGAGTAAATAATTAAGTTATGATTGAATTTATAAAGTAATAAAACGTAATAAAGACGTAATAAAGTAATTAAGTAAAATTTAATGTATATAAATAGAATGCAAAAATGTTATCAAATTGATATCAACATTTACGACTCTTAAAGCTTTCGTGAATACTAAGGTATTTTTTTTTAAACTAATAACATCCGGCCCGGAGGACCAGAAAAATGATGATTTATTTTGTGGACTGTAAAGTAAAGAAAGCAGATAGGAATCGAAATTGATACCAATTAGATAACTTAATTAATTCCTTTTAATTTTATAATTGGGTTAGTAGGTTAGTAATAGTACAATGAAATATTTACAATGTGAATAAATAATGACGCGTAAGAGGCTGGGCCGTTGTTTGGATCCACCGATGTCGAGTGAAGTGGTAAACACGATGTTGTAGTCCGTCGAGTAGCAGGAAAACGCTTCTTTTCTACTGAAGAAAACTTGGAAAATGATGGCCTTGTCACTTGGAGGTAAGGCTGTAGCTAATTCAACGAAAATCTTCGTCAAGGTCGTGTTTTGAAGACCTGTATAGAAATTTGTGGCCACAAAAATTGACGCTTGTCTGGTCAGACTTACAGACGTACTACTGTAGCAAGGGCACAGTAGCCCTGTGTGTAGGTGTATTGGTGGGGAGGTCAAGGCTGATTGGCTGCCGGCTCGTCACCTGATGATTTGTGTGTTATGCCGGCAGTAGCATCCCTTGGTACACAGGCGTTGACGCTCGCTAATGAGAGTGGACGCATTTAAAATAAATAATTCAAAAGAAATATACGTAATAAATATAATTAATAAATAACTCAAATAAAATAAAATAATTTTCCAACATATTCATAAACACTTATATTCATTAAATCGATTCTATCAAGCGAGTTAAAATGGCGAGTTATATCTTTTACTGGATTTACCAATAAATTATATTCAATTATTAGTCCAGGTGCGGCTGAGTGAGAAGTTTTTATCAAGGTTGTCAAACATCATGGAAATAAATATACCTGTAATTAACGGTAAAAGTTTATAAAACAATTGAAAGATATTAATCAAATAGTCAATCTACTGTCCATGCTTATAAAGACATAAGATTATCAGTTTTCAGGGCAAAATAATTAACAAAAATCCTGATATTGTTACACTTCAACTGGCCATAAATCATATGTATAAGTTATTTATTTATTTGGAAATTTACAACTGCTCATACGCTTGCGAAACCCAGCAACAAGTAAATGAAATGACTTACAATGACGGTAAAGGAGGATATCACCCTATGGGGACAATCCATACTATTTCGCTACGCACACTTAAAAGAGATCACGAGGCCACTGCCGCGTCAGTCGTCGAGGAGGGTTATCTGGAATGGCGCTGAGGAAAATGGATTGTGATGATGGGCGAGACGGGATATTAATGTTATCAAGTTATTTTTTTAGCTTTATAAATAAAGGCTTTTTATTGTTATAAGATAAGGTTAAATTAAATATGAATACTTTCTGGTTTGCATAAGTTAGTTAAGTAACTGTTGTGGTTGGTTTCCATGATAGCCTGCTACTTTTTGTGGTCATCGACCGGTTTCGGGCGTTCGCCCATCATCAGGACTGGATGTTTTGTCAAAACATTGTATAAACTGAATTTGCTCTGTGCATGTCTAAGATAATAGACTGTTTTGGCAAAACATCCTGATGATGGACGAACGCCGAAACCGGTGGATGGCGTCAAAAAGAAACAGTCTGCTATAGAAACAGATTATCTGTGATAATGAAGTAAATAATTGTATAATTTGTATTTCGAAAATTTATTATTTTTTTTTTTTTAATTTCAGGCACGTCAACATCTATGATCATTGGCGTGTGCAGCCTTCTCAGTGCACTGCCGTTATAAACAACACTGTCCATCACCGGACGCCGAGCTATGGAGGCTCCTAAGAAGAGAAAATCTGACAGCACAGCTGGACTCGAACCTAGGACCTCGTCCAGTTACTCCACGTATAAAATTTGTTACAATAAACATTCACTCTATGGTTATTTAAGTTAGGTTGCAAGTATTTTTTTTATTTTTTTGGATTATTTTGGATATTTTCTTGGATTATAATGTATACTTAAAAAAAAAATAATTTTTTTATTATTAGTAAACTTTGTTTTATTTAATTTTAATAAAATACAAATTTGTAAAAAGCACAACTCCTGCAATACATTCTAAACTTGTAATAATATTTACGAAACAAATAAAATTTGATATAATATGAAGCTTCATTAATTGCATTACTAGAACTTTCCAAGCTTCAAGAAAATCGGTTAACTGGATGTGTGACTTTACCGAATAGATTGCCGGGGATTGTATCAAAAAACGGTTCCAAATGATTTCTTTAAATATAGCATGCTATTTTTCGTCTTTGGAGAGGGATCAGAGCTCTATGCTATCCAGTGCTTCTCTAGGCCCATATATGTAGCTTCTCACTCCAAATCTCAGAACCTTCTCAGGCAGCCGGCAATGTTTACTGTCACAGGACAACGCTTCCCAGCCCAGGACAGTTTCCTGCAGAGGCTCTAGAGTGAGAAAATGTCAGGACAGTGCTGTTAGGCTAGAACCCAGTTAGATTAGATTAGATTCGAACGGGGAGGGCGAGCCTCATTCCACTGCGACCTACAATAAGAGGTCTATTGTGGATCCTCTAACATTATAGCACATCACTCAGCTTCGCTCTTTTAATCAGGCCTAGCAAAGATGATAGCGGCTCTGTCATGAAGCTCATGGCTTCGGGAAACGCTTGTCCCTACTTGAAGAAACCTTGTCCTTGCCAGGCCGGCCAACTCGCAGATGATGTGTGCCGGGGTTTAGGATAACGCGTTAACAGTGGTGCCTATTCATGTGCTAATTCAGCCTACAATGCCTTGTTAGTAGACCCACTATTAACCTTATATCCCAACGGCTATGACTCAGTAGAACCCTGGTAAATTTAGGCAAATGTCTCGTAATAAAGAGTTTTGCCTGCCTCTGGCTTGGTGTTCTCTCCCACCAATGCAGACGCTGCGACCCTTGATAGAAGTTTGAATTAGGCTCCTGGACAACCCGCAGAAGGGTTCGGGGCTTATAAAGGTATCTTCGAACCCTCCCTCGCCAGGGCATCCGCCCATTCACTGCCCAGAAACTCCGTATGTCCCAGGACCCAGGCTGCTGTCAGCTTGTTCCGAGCATCCACCACGGTTAGGGCAGTTACGTTAGACCACACCAGTCTTGAGACTATTTGATGTAAAGAACGTGCCTTCAGGGCTGCCTGACTGGCGGAGTATATGGCCACTCTCCTACCCTGTAAACCTTGCCTTATAATCTCCTTAGCCCAGAGCTGTAGCGCCAAGACTTCAGCCTGAAAGTCTGTGGCGTACTTCCCTAGGCTGGCCTTAATCTTAACTTTAGACTGCCCCTATAGACCCCAGCTCCGGCCCCAGCCGGAGTTTTGGAGCCGTCTGTATACCAGACCGAGTTGCCGAACATGGGGGGTTCACCGTCCCAGTCGCCTCTGTTCGGTATGACAATTTGGAAGTTCCTCTCAAAGTTATAGCTAGGAACCACCCTGTCAGTAGGCATTCCAAGTAGATCGTCAGTCTTAATTTCCTCACTCAACCTCTTGTTACTGCGATTAGAACCCAGTTACTCCGCCTTCCAAATCCAGCACAATTAATCCCCACCCTTCTAAACTTTGCATTCTAAAAATACTTTTCCACAAAAATTTAATTTTAGGGGGGGAAACTGTGATATCGGGAAAGTTAGGCTTCACTTTATACTGCCAACATAAGCTATACCACCTAATGTTTATATTTTAGATTAAGTCTTCGGGTGGGCTATACCACGGCACCGCAGCCAACATAGGCTTATTTATTGTGCCAATGTTTACACTCTAAAAACCCACACATTTAATCTTCACAAACTTTATTTATGTGTAATTTATGTATAAATATTTAGTGAAATTTCCAAGTTTTATAGACAATTTCACAATTAGAAATGTGATAAATCTTGAATAGAAAGCTCCGAAGATTTTTTTATAATTCATTTCTTTTCTTCTTTTTTTTTTTTGGAATTTCTTCAGATAAAGCAAAGTTAGAAAAAATTTTTAGAAATGAGAAAGAAGTTTCTCAGGACTTTTTCAATGGCAGTGGGAAAAAAAATATTTGAGAGTAAACAATTTTATTATCTACTTTTTAAATTAAAATACTAATTCAATTCAGTTCTCACGCCTTGGTCTAGTGATTAAGCTACTGTTAGTAGCGCCCTAGGTAGCGAAGGTCAGAACTAAACGGCGAGGGAACTGCGCCGTACTTACTAATCGTCCCCCAATATTTCGCCGTCTGGCAAACCTTGGTCCTTTATGGACTGTTGCGCCATAGGTTTTTTTTTTTTTTTTAATTCAGTTCAAGATAAAGATTCAATTACATTTGCATAAATAAAATAAAATTATTATGTTATTATTTAATAGCTTATGACTTCGACATTTTGCAAAAATGTTTAAAGCTATTCCACTAATTTTTGAAAGTAATATTGTTCTACTTATTACAAAAAAAAAAAAAAACATAAATAAATAAAATTGAAATTATTTTTAATAAATTATCTATTTTGTTTTCTAATATAATAATTTTCTAAACCATCATCTGCTGAAAATAATAAATTATCTCTGTAGAAAATTAAGTTTAAACGTTTCTAAATAAATAATATACACTTTCCGTCTGGACACCTTTAGGAATTACTAATTAGGAATGTGCTAGAGATATAACACGGTTCCTCTGATGTAGGAGGCCAGTCAATATGAAAAGAAAAAAAGAATGATTGCATTTAAAACAATCAAAAACTTTTTAAACTTTGGAATGAAAAGTTAATTTACATAAATTAAGTTCTTAAAAAAAACTGATTTGAACTTCTTTTTTTTTTTTTTTTTGAAGTGATTTTTCTTCTATATCTTCTTTTATTCTTCTATTATTTTAATTCCCATGTTCCCACCACACAGGAGGCAAAAAGATTTTTTATTTTCTTTGTCAAGAAAACATGGTAAAAGTGAAAATCACTTCTGACTTGCCAGTGTTTAAACCCTGCCAGAGGCAAGTGTATTAAACATAAAAAAAAGTGCGAGAGAATATTCCCTGGCAAAAAGAAATGGAACCTGGGAAAATGTTATAGGGATTACTAAGGCCTATCCTTCCCACAGGCCTCTCCCCAAATGATTTACTCTTACCGATCTCCCTTCTTTTTTTTCATCTTTTTTTAATAGAAAAAAAGTAATAATAATAATAATAATATTTTAGTAACTATCACTATTTTACACCTTGGTGGAACCATTTCGGCATATACAAGTAGGGGAGGGTGGGGCTTATTGTTACAAATTTCAGTTAACATTTTTTTTTTTTTAATTGCTGTGTGTTAACATTTTTTTAATTGCTGTATGTTGCACTCAAAAATTGCTGGAAATTGATTAATTTGTTTCCTCATTTATTTCTACTAATTATATATTTGAATATGTGGATGGATCCGCAATGCTGGATAACATCTGGTATTTTATCCGTCATAGCGTGCATATTTATTTTCTTGCTGACCGGTTTCGGATTTTCATCCATAGTCAGAGCAAATTCACCAAGTTCACTTCAACGTAATGTTTCAGTTACTTGTTACACACACTTGTTGGTTGTATATAATTATGTGGGGAGGTTATAAGGAAATAAATATGCATGCTACGACGGATAAAATACCAGAAATTATACAATTTTTTTGGAGATTTTTCAAAATGAAGTAACATTTAAAAAATTCAAATACTATTAAAATGCGCATACTATAAATACGTGCGCCTTCGGATGGATAAGTTGTTACAATGTATAAAAATATATGTTTTGGGTATTTATTTTAAAGAAATAAAACTGAAATATGTTCAATAAACAAATTATCAGATCTTTATTTTAATAATAACAGCAGCTTGATTATGATCTAAACATGAATTATTACAAACTTAAATGCTTGAACATTCATTCTCTCTCTCTATTCACTGTCCACTACCCATCTCTAAGTCTGAGTTACAATTGTGGCAAATATATCTAGGGTCATTTTTTAACACATTTTGAATGGGCCCCAAACTTTTGCATTGCATACATTCAAACCAATTTTCGACCACTTTTTGACTGCGATCATGGTTTTTAGACATTTCAGCCAGTTCCCTGGAACTTGATGATGGCAAATTATTTTTTTGATTCTTGTTTGCAGCTTTGGAGACACAGATTTTCTTTTTGTTAGAATTGCCAACATTCTCGTATTTCTTGTTTTTGGCTTCATTTCTTTTAAGATCCGCCGTGATTTGATTTATGATATGCACTGGTTCACTGTAACAACATGCTCCAACCAAGTGTAACAACTAACCCCACTGACGCTATTTCACTAATTAATCCGTAAACACATAGGACAAAGAATACTAGCGCAACCATATTGGATTGAAATTATTGTTAAGGATGTATGAATTAACAGCATAAATATGAAATCCTCACCTTTAGTAGTTTTCAGATCACAGCTTTTGATTTCAATAATAAAATGTAGCTTTCATTATGATATTTCGAGGGAAGTCACACAATGCCGTCATATGCAACAAAATCTTAGCGGGAACTGGTTACAACAAACAGCACTCGCATATCTCTCAACATTGACAACTTAGGAAGTGCTACTCTCTGCCGATTTTTTAAAAATTACATTGTAACAACAAGCCCCACCCTCCCCAACATAAAGTTTACAAGCTTGTGATATCGGATAGGTAATTAATAAATACGCACAAATACGATGTAACTATTTCTCTTTTGTTTCCGTCTTGGTTGTTATCGTTTAACTATAACTCTGACCGCAATTTTTTTTTCCTTTTTTTAAAAATAAACTTATCTTAATATTGTGTATTTACTTCCATTTTTATGTAAAATAAAGTTTTATATTTTAATTTATTTTCCAGCATCATACATAAATATTTTATAAGCATATAAAACTGGTATGTATTTCTTTTGTTACATACATTTATTTTCTGTAAACAGTTGTTAAAATTTTTATTTCATTGAAACTTAAATTTTACAGTGAATGTTTATGTTAATAATATTTTGTGTGGATTTCTGGTTAAATTTTCTGGATAAAATCTTTTTAAATTTAAACAATAAATTTGTGAGCTGTATAATTTTTTTTATTTAAATTAAATAGGAAATATATTGCCTTATACTAATAACCTAATTAACTGATAAACGTTTCCAAATATGCCAAACATTCTCCTTGATTTATACGATTCACCCGACATATCATCCTATCGCTTTATATCGATAGACTTCGGTACTGATTCCGTCTACATTGTCCATTAATTAGTGACATCTTCATAAAATAGACAAAAAAAAATTGTGATTTCCCAAATGGAGAATAAATATGAATCCTACTAAATTCAAATATGTCATTTTCTTAATGGTAAGATCTGTTCTACAGCTCTTATACCCTCTGCAGAATATGTGTGTAATGGGATCCGAATCATTAAAGGACCCTTAGGATCCGAAGAGCGGAGAAGCAGATATTAAATGAATCAAATTTAGTTATTCCCCTGGCCTAGGCCAGACAGTTCAGGACACTGGTAGATTAAATAAAATATATTCTTTAAAGGTATTGAAATGCTATTCAATAACACAGCAATATGCTTATTAATTTACTTATATATTTAATATATTTAAGGGACAGTTTACGTCCATCAGTGGACTGTCCTTAATATTTAATATATTTATATGCTTATTAGTTGGAATAAACTCTTTGTTTTAACTTATATCTGCCACTGATTCCTGAAGTGTTCTGCTTCGGTGTCTAAAACAGAAGGTGACTATCTTGAAGGAATTGTTCGTTCAAATCTTCCCCTGTGAGAAGAAGGAGTAGATAATGCTAACAAGGTTCATGAACTCTAAAAGACAGTGGTCATCTTCTACCTGAATAGTCCTTTTGCAAGGGAATGTTACATTTTTCTTGATACTTTTTGATTATTTCAAGTTAAATATATTTTTATATTTCTGGCATCCATCACACTAGCAACGCGGTGATTCCCGGGTTTCGAGTGCACCAGTACTGTCCTTAGCCTAGAAGCCTTTATAGTTCACAGCTCACCAGATGATGGGCAGTGCACTGAGGAGAAGGCTCCGGGGACACTATAGATCTTTCAGGTCGAGGTGCAATATACTATATAACAATCTTAACTCCTATTGAATGGCGAATACCGTAATTGTACTGATTGATATTATGGAGGCAAGCGACCGTTTCAACTCTCCCAAATCCTTCAATTGCTTCGAAACAAATTTTATAATAAAAAATAAAAGGATTATAACTCTTTAATATATTTCAAGTTTTAGGAAAATATCTTTAGAACCAAGCAAATTGCAAAAAAAAAAAATTTAAATAGCCCATTCTGAATTAGCAGGAAAGGTTATACGATTTTTTTTTCAAATTTGGTGTTTCTTTTAAACATGCAAAAATGTGTTTTGTATTATATACATAGTTAGTAAACCATTGACAGTATTCTTATATATATATATATAAGAATTAGTCCTATGAGATTATATATATATAAGACAATTAATACTCTCCACCGTCTAAACAGAGTGTGATGAGAAAGTTTACAAAGCCTCTTCCAGCGGTGACGCTTTTTTTGACCAATACGTTTCTCTTCCTCCAATCAGTATAATATTATATATATGTACGCTACCTATATGGTAAAAAGAGAGGCATGTCACATATAATGGATGTGAGAAGGAGAGAGAATTAGAGAGAATGGATTATAAAATGAAATAAACTAGAATATATGCTGAACACTGTATAATGAAAGAACGCACAAACTGCAAGGATTTTACAAGTATGTAGGTGTTAGGTAGCGATAGATATATAAAGAGACAGACTGGCTGAGAGATGAGAAGGTAGTAAGTAGAAGGTTGCTGACTGGTTGTTAACTGGACGTAAACTGTCCTTTAAATATACAAGTAAATTAATAAGCATATTGCTGTGTTATTGAATAGCATTTAAATATCTTTAAAGAATATATTTAATTTAATCTACCAGTGTTTTCTTAATCATTCTTAACTTCTCTCTCTTCAAACTTTCAAACATAAGCCCTTTACCAAACCGCTCACGCCACAAGCTACTACAACACATTACCAAAAACATTTCACTAGTCCAACACACTACCACTGAGCTGATCCCTTTCCTCGTGGAAGTTAAGGAAACCAAACGTTCAGTAAAAAATTCCAAGTTTTAGGAAAATATATCTAATTATTACGTCTATTATAAGAATTGCTGAAAGATATACACATACTAAGATCCCTTCCCCCCGTGTCCACACACAAAAAATTGCGAAAATTATGTCATTTAGTAGCGTTTAATATAAGTTTTATGATTTTAATTTTGTAAAAGTACAAAGATAAAAAAAAACTTAAAATGCGCTCAGAAATGTTCACATAATTTTGGTAAAAGCTAAAAAAAAAATTATTAATTCGGAAAATGGGTTTATCAATTATAAATTTTATTTATTTAAATTGTGTTGGGTGAGGGTGGGGGGGAAATTAAAGGCAGGGATGAAGAGCTAAAAGGAAGAAAAATACCAATTAAAGTGTGTGCAAAATGTAAAACAAAAAATGTCTTTTGTTCTTTTGCTTTCTCCAAGTGTTGGCCGGAAATTAAATGGTGAATTGAGAGGTCGTTATGTGAGTTATCACTTATAAGGAGGAACGGTACTTTTCCTGAAAAATAAAATAGGAAATGTGCCTGCTTGTTACTTAATTATAATTTATCATACACCTTAATTAAGTTTAAACAAAGAGATAACAATAATAGCTTACAAAAATGTTGTAAGTGATGGTTGGTTGGTTACACAGGTTGAATATTTCTCTGCACATAGCGTAATAATCAAAATAGCATACACTCTTCTATAGACAAGACATCAAATACAGGAATATAGGATATATTTTGTATCCCTTCCATTTACTGTTATATGAAGGATACGTTACGATTGTCAAATGTTTCATATTGAGTTCCCCGGAAATATATGTTTTGAGTTATCTTAATGGAAAAAAAAATTGGAATCAAACACTCACACACGACTTTCTCTTACTCCAATTTAGGTAGTTTCAATTGAGAAACTCTCTTCAATTCAAACTTAACGTTAGTCCTCAATCTTTTTTTTTTTTTTTTTTTTTTTTTTTTTTTTGAGAAAGCCAGCAACCTAAAATGTTTTAAACAAAAGTGATAGAGATCTATCTGTATCTCCCATGTTAAATGAAACCCAGTTTGAAGGAAATCGCAGAAAATTAAAAAGAAAAAAACTCTTCAGTAATGTTTTATATATCCGGTCACAACTGATTTGCTTCAAATTCTGAATTTTGGCGATATATTGTAACGTTTTTCCCTCTAAACTAGCTACTGCAACTAGTTTTAAATGGGTTCGTATAGATGAAATACTCTAAACTTCAATAAAGAAAACACCAATTTATTGTTATACACAATAAATTACAAAATACAACACTTAATAATAATTACTTCACAGTTTAAACCACAAAAATTCATTTTGTTCACTTTTTATACATTTTTCACAAACTAGTGACTTCGTTTATAACTGGAAACTCTCTTAGACTCTCTGTTGTCCCACTATTTATACCGGTGGAGAAGGGTCTAGAAGAACTTTCTCGATTCTTCTAGAGAGACCTAAAGCGCCGCCAGCGCTTCCTAGTGGCCACTAGGAGAACTTGAATTACCTGCTTTCTCTCCTAGATGGCACTTGTGGCTGCGTTACAATATTTTAATTTAATTAATATTATTACTTAGATAACAGAGCCGTATAATAAACTGAAATGACACTTTACAGATAAGCATAATCTTCCCCTCGCCCAGAAACCCCTTAAATTAATTTAATCGGAAACCTGTTTGAAAAAAATGTTATAGGTTCTCCGAATGTATGGCAAACATTTAAAGTTTAATGAGAAACTCGTTGGTATATTTATGGAGAAAGTTGTAAAAAACCTAAAACGGAAAAACTGTTAAGTTGTCAGTTTCTTGAAGATCTTTGCAATTACTTGTTGAGATATACGCTACATTTTACATTTATTTTATCAATCTCACGATTATGTTCTACGAGAGAAAAATAAGAAGAAAATTGTACCTACGTCTAGTTGAACAGAATTTAGATATTTATGTCATGATACTCGAAACTTTGACGTTATTATAATTAGCGGAAATTAATTCTCAGTTAACGATTACCTGCGCGAGTGAAGAGAAACGCTGCACACGATGTTCTATAATGAACTCGAATAAAGTCTTGCGCCTAAGTTGTGATAAATATGTGATTAGCGTCTCCCACTATTAAAACAATCTCCCTTTCAGTCCAATCTATGAAGATGTGTGTGATGAAGATAAGTAATTTTACAATTATTAGAAATGCCTAGTTCTTGAGGTATTCAATACTGGGCAATTAACATCTTCAGATTACTAACAAAATCTGCTACCTAAAATCAAATCCTTTACATCTACAAAACTGCACCATAATAAGAACAACTGTTTGTTTTAGAAGGTAATTGCTACAAGTATCTATTGTGTTTAAAGTTTATAGCCATTCAGTAAAATATAGTGTTAAACTTCATCTATTATTTATACACAATACAATATAATTATTGTAATAAAACAAAGATGGATAATAAATAGTTACAATTCTGAATAGTATAGTTATTGTTCTAACAAAACCAGTTATTAACATCTGTTGAATTAACGATTAACGATTTATTTGGCAAATAATAATTTTAAGATAAATGGTTCCTGTTGAAACATCTGTGTGCGGTATAGAGGATATACCCTCCTGAAAACTGTGTTCCTAATGTGCAGTTATATCTGGATTATTGTTAAAGGAAAAGCGCGCCCACAACCCCATCCGGCCAGTCAGTATAAAGAAACTACTTGTAATATATCAAAGTCAACTTCGAACAGTTATTTGCGTACAGATTGTGGGCCAGTATCTTTTTTGTGAATGGGGTTGTAAGAGAGACAGACATGTCTTTATCTTTAGCATATCTATCTTATCGTTAGCGTTTACTTGAGTGTTCAGTATTTTTTTTTTGTATATTTTTGTTATGGTATTAATTTTACTTGCTCTCATTATTGTAAACGGAAGTAGGGCAATCGTGTCAAATTTTTGGAACTGAATTATTGTCATCAGAAATAAAAGTTTTGAGGACGCTGGAGAATATCAATGGGAGAATCTAGAATATAAAATTACGACTTATTTGAGGGAAACATAATCTACTCCCACCCACCCCCATTCCCAAACTTCTTTCAATAAATTCCTCAGAACAAAGTTTCAAACAAAAATGATAGATCTTTTATTCCTAGTTAGTTATACTAAATTTAATGAAATTCTTTGTGGTTTTTGTGGGAAAAAAACGCGAAAACTGAAAAAAACTGTTTAGCAGATATGTACTTCCGGTTTCTTTAACCTCGAAATATTGGCAAAATATTTAGTTCTATTTAACATTATTTACATGATATGATTATATAATTTATTGAAATAGTACTTTAGAGGAAAGCTGTACCCCTTCCCCGAAAACCCCCCCTTAAATGACGTTTCCCAGAGAAATGTTTCAAGTAAAAGTTGTAGCTCTTTGTATGCGTAATTCGCATAATTAGTTTAAACAAAACCGTTGGAACCGTTTTAGAGAAAATAGCAGTTTTAGAGAAAACTTGAAAAATACTTTACAGTAAAAAAGCACTTCCGGTCATCCAATTTTTTTTAAAGCGGAGTTTCGCTATATTATATTTATTTAATTCTAATTAATATGATAGATAATAGAATTGTGTAATGAACTGAAATAGCGCTTTAGAGGGAATTGTAACCCCACCCTCCCTCAGACATGCCCGTAAATGAATTTTCCCGTAGAAATATTTGAAATAAAGTTGTAGCTATTTATATGTGTAGTTGATATGACCAGCTTAAAGAAAGTTGTTGAGAGAAAAAAAAATTGCAAAAAAAGTGATTAAAAAAACATTCATTAAAGTGGTACTTCCGGTAGGAGAATTTTGACAGATTACTTCCTGACGGATTCCATGGTGGAATATCCGTCCATGGTAAAATTCCTAAACGGAATATCAAATTTGAACTTTCTGCAATTTTTCGTTTTTCAGCTATGCAGTACACAAACATATACACACGAACTATTTTCTAAATACCACTTTTTTGGACTCTGGGGACACTCAAAACGTGTATTTCCGGTAAAAACTCGATATCGAAAATTTGTCACGATTACAATACTCCCTCTAAGAGAAACTAAAAATTCATTTTAATGGTTTTTCGGAGAAATTTGAGACTTGTTACGTTTTTGTCTCATCTGTGTAAGTACTGTTTTACCACCTAGTGAGAATTAAAGCAACTAAACATTTTTAATAACACGAACTCTGAGAATTTTAGTAAGAGAAAGTTCTGTAAGTGTTTCAGATCAGATTGTTTCTTGATTGCCTCTTTTTGCTTTGTTTCTTTATGATGAATTAAGAAAAAAGAAATTGAGAAAATGTTTCTCTTGGTAATGTATGCTTGTTGTGTAATATAATAAATCAGATCCTATCGGCCATATTAGATGTGAAACAGCGATATCTTTCTCCATACTTTAATATATCTTTTTTTTTTAAAGCAATATCTTTCAAGAAACTATCATGATCTAGGTGGCACTTGCATACAATAAATAAAATATCAATTATTCAAAGTAAACCAACAAGGAGACATTTTCTTTAATGGTGAATTTGTAATTTGCTTTATTAAGATCATTCTTGCTTTTTACTTTCTCTTACTCCTAGTAAGAGGAAGTATTGTAATCGTGTCAAATTTTCGATATCGAGTTTTCATCGGAAATATCCTTTTGAGGTCCCCTGAGTCCAAAAAAGTGGTTTTTAGCAAATGGTCTGTGTGTGTGTGTGTGTATGTATGTGAACACCATAGCTCAAAAACGAAAAATCGTAGAAAGTTGAAACTTGATATATTCCGTTTAGGTATCACCATGGGATCTGACGGTGCGTTATCTGTAATATTCCTCAAACCGGAAGTACCACTTTACTAGTTGTTTTTTTACGTTTTGCGATTTTCTCAAAAATGGTTCCGACGATTTTCTTTAAACTTGTTATATCAACTACACATTCAATGAGCTACAACATTTATTTGAAACATTTCTCCAGAAAAATTCATTTAAGAGCACTTTTGGGGGAGGGGTGGGGTTAGGTTTCATCTTAACTACTATTTCAGTTTATTAGACAATTCTGTCATCTAAATAATGTTAAGAATTAAATATGTTGTTGAAATTCCGAGTTTAAAAAAAATCGGATAACCGGAAGTGCGTTTGTTTTAATACTTTACTAAATGATTTTTTCATTTTTCGCGATTTTCTCAAAAATGGCTCCGACGATCTTCTTGAAACTTCGTGTACAAAATAAAAATGCAATGATCTACATCTTTTATTTAAGACATTTCTCTGGAAAAATTCATTTAAGGGCATTTTTAGGGGAGGGGTGGGATTACAGCTTCCCCTAAAGTGGTATCATAGTTGATTATACAATTCTATCATCCAAACAAAATTAATTAGAAATAAATAGATGGCCAAAATTCCAAGTTTTAAGAAAATTCTTAAGCCGGAAGTGCGCTTTTACTGAACAGCT
Organism: Triatoma infestans; assembly: GCA_011037195.1. Lineage (NCBI taxonomy): Eukaryota > Metazoa > Arthropoda > Insecta > Hemiptera > Reduviidae > Triatoma > Triatoma infestans. The sequence continues at coordinate 116,009 of JAAEAF010013418.1, read as the reverse complement.
TTTTCAGTTTTCGACGAATTTCGTTATATTTGGTACACAAACTATAACATTTGTCAATTATAATTTTGAGAACAGGGGTAAGAAAAAGTTGTGTGAGTGTTTCACACCAGATTTTTTGTTTTATATTGTACGTTTTTAGGTGTTAAAAACCTTTTTTTAAGAAAACACTTTTCAAATTTTCTCCTGTATTGCGACAGCGCCGCTGTGACGTATAAGAAGTGTAATGATTAAGTTAAGATGGACATAAACTCACTATTAGCACTTATATATGTAATTCATATTTATCTTCTGTGTGAGGAGAAAAGAGTATAAAAAGTGGATAACGTAGCTGAGAGCTAAGCGAAGACAGGTAACCTGTTGAAAGTTGTGTGTACACTCCTTGATAATAGTGCGTACTCTTGAATGCCGCTTGCTAATTCCTGACTTCCTGATTATTTCTTGATTATAGAATTTTAGGCTGACTGAGGCCCTGAATTTATTACGCTTAAATACGATTTTTTTTTTCTAGCTCTTGGTGAAAGCTAGACATAGCTTTTGGGAGAAGCTTGTTCCTTCAAAGTTATAGCCCCGTCCATTACTGTACTGATGGAAGAGACAGGTAGATTGGTAAGAACTCGCTGAAGGTGTATGTAGCGCCGACGCGGCTGTTATCATCAACACGATGTCTCCAACACTTGTTGCTGGCTTTGGTGAGTATCCACAGCAGAGGACGACTGTTGCTCTATTATAGAAGTAAGGATTGCTGTGCTGTGCTCAGTAGCGCGGTACTGAGTTCGATTCCCGGTCTTGTCTTCCTATTAATTAGGTTGTAATTAATATGTTATATATTTATATAAAGTGTATATAAAGGTATTTATCTCTCCGCCTCCATCCACAGTAACGATCATTAGTTGGACTTAAAGCCTGTCAGAAAAAATATGCAATTATTGTCTTCATTATCACCATTATCATCGTTTGCTGATAAATATATTTCGTTTGGAAAATACTGATTCTGACAGCCACTTCTAAAATAATATTCCAACTCTCTGTTTAGTAAACAACTTCATGTACTTTTGTAATACTTTTAACATGCTTATAATTGAAATGCACAAAATAATCATCATCATTATCTATACCATCTTTCACGTCTAAGCGGTATGAGGGGATTTTTGCGCATCAAGGACTATGAAGTTCCTTCTTTAGCCAACTCTGCTAGCTTCCCAAAATCTTGAGCGCGTTCCTTCCTCCCATCATTTAATATGAGTTCTTCTACCGCCTACTTTCTAATTTTGCTCTTCATTGTAGACCTTCTTTGTGAAACGATCCTCTTTCTGGGCCCTCTTTCTGAGCAGATGGCCAAATCACCAAAGCCTCCTTGCTTTCAGGATCTCTTCTGGATTAAGGCTAGCCCAGATTCGACATTTCATACTCTATCCCTTCTATTCGTTTCCTACTCTTCCCCTCTTCTCTGTGCAAATAGCGCATTTCCGCTTCCTGAATCTGATTTCTATGCGCGCTTATTAAAACTCAAGATCTGCACGAATAGGTAAAGGGAAGGTAAGTGTGAGGATTTATAGACGGCCATCTTTGTAATTTACGAGATTTTATTTTATGATCTATCCATTCTCATTAAGGTGTGGGCACCTAGCTTGTCTAAAGTTCTTTACTTGTTTTAACCTGGTATTGTTCAACCTCAAAGTTTTCCGGCCATTCTCGGATTCCTTTCCTAACAGTAGTGAAAAAATAAAAATACATATAGAATATGAAAATAATGGTAAGAAGGTACTTGTTTTTATTCGTATCCACCTTCCTTCGCATTACAAATTTTTTTTTTTTTTTTTGTTCAGCGCTGTAATAATTATTTCACAAAAACCACTGTTTTCAGATAAAAACGTCATGTTTTTTTCTTTCTCTTTCTCTCTATTAATGTTACTCATTTCTCTAGAGAGAAAAGTAATTTCAGACCTGTCAGTTTCATTTATACAGAAATTCCGTCTTAAATATAATTACTCAAACAAATCTGGTGTGATATTCCCACAAAAACACCCATACACTGCAATAACAAATTCCCTCAAAGTTGGGTTTGTTATTAAATCTTTCTCACACTTATGTAGATGATATAACCGCAGATTATAATGGAATAACTACTCTAAGCATTAACATTCCCCCCCCCCCATGTTCCCTCTTGAACCATCGAAATTTAATTTTTTTCCATAAAAATGCATCAAATATGCATTTGATTTAAAAATATGTAGTACTTGGTTACAATTTTATTTTTTCCAATTTAGATATTTCCAACCAACGTGGACTTAGCCATTTTCCTAGCAAATCGAAAACATAAAGTCCATATTTTTTGGTTTTGGCCTTGATTTTCCAGTTGATTCTCGGCTGAAAAACTCGAAGATTATTGTGTCCTTAATTTTGATCATCAATCCATCAATCAATACCTGCGTAAACAGTCAAATTGGGAAGGCCACCAAAAATATGAAATATTCCAAAAAACTAAAAGATTCCTTTTATTCCTATACTTTTCAATAATTTTTACATGCAGATTATTTTCTTCATTTTTCTTTTTATTAGTTCTTGTACCCAAAGTTTTTCCCCATTTTCTTTTTTTTCCCTAACTGCTAATGTTTAAAAAAAAACGGCAACAATTCATGCAGAAATTTAATTCTCTTAATATTTTAGTATTCGGACACTACTTAAGTTCATTAGCTAGATGTATTTGCATTTTGAATGTTTAGTAGATCAAGAGATAAATTAGAAATCGAGTTTGCGAGTAGTAAAATGCTGTGCAATATTCAGCCTACATTCCCTTGATCAAAATGAATATCGACTTTACACTAGTCAGAATTTTATTAGCTACAAGTAAAATCATAAGCAATTTTGGGACTAATTGTCCTCAGAAAATTCAGTTGCCAGTATTTTTTCCATTTTTTTTTTTTAATTTAAGGCGCGTCAAAATCTATGGTCATTGGCTCCTGGAGCTTTCATGATGCACTGCCGGCCTCCGGACAGTGTTCTCTTGTTACAGACAACACAGTCCATCACCGGACAGTTTAGAGGCTCCTAGGAAGAAAATTTAAGGGCAGCCACAGCTGTACTCGAACCCAGGTCCTCCACGTGGGAGTCCAGTACGCTAACCACTTAGCTATTCTCTTCCCTAGTGGTATTTTTGTCATGAAAATATGGAGAGATTATCATTTTATTATAAGTAGTACGAGTCCTTAGGAATTTAGCGATTTAATATAGAATATAAATTTGAATTTATATAGTACTTATAACATTTCATCATGATCAGTTCCAAATTTAGTTTTTTTTTTTTTAAATATATGTTAACATTATGAAAATATAAAATTAACAATAAATATTTAAGATTACTTATATAAATAAGAAAGATATATATTCATGTAAAAACTTTAATGATATGCATACAGTATTTTTAGAGAAACAGATTTATTCAATGTTTAGCTGGGGCATTATGATTAACATTGTACATGAAACCACTAGACTGGTTTTCAATTGCTTTATAAAAGAAAATTTCTCTTGACTAGCATTTTGAATAGCTAGAGAGATAGTTGGCTTACAATATGGATTATAAAATTGAATATAGAAATCTTTAAGAAAGTTATTCATTCGAAATCCAAGATTATAAGTAAATTATGAATGTTATTTGAATAAAAATATATAGAAATTTATTATATCTTACATATATTATATTATAATACAAGTACAATATTGTTGAGTCAAGTATAAGTCACATAAAAGATGTAATAAAACATCTATTTGTTATAAAAAGAAAACATCATTTAAATTTGATTTCTTTTCAACATGTCTCGAACTGAATGCAATAAAATTGAATGTAAACTAGAAAAATTATAATGAAATACGAATTTATCAGGAAATTCCAAAAGACAAACTATTAAACCAGACAAAAGAATGAGTTTTCTATTAGAGCAGATTGTAAGCTTACGGATGGCCTTCAGTGAAATAATAAACTCCTGCATGAAGAGAAATCAACAATAATGAAATTGTAATAAAATAAGTTCGTTTATATAGAATTTAGATTCTTCTTCCTTTTTTATAGATTTACAAGCATTTATAGATATTTCTGGCAAATTAAATATCGTTTCAATCAAATCAAAAATTGTCTTTATTCTGTTTTTTTTAATTTAATGCGCGTCAACTTATGATCATTGGCGCCGGGAGCCTTTCTAGTGCACTGCCGCCATCCGGGCAGTGTTCCCTGTCCATCACCGGACAAAGAGCTGTAGAGGCTCCTAGGAAGTGAAAATATAATTGAATATTTTCACAGCTGCTATAAAACAACAAAGAAAATAAATGAAGTGAGAAAAAAAAAATGAATGACCATTAGTCATTAGACAATTGGTTATGGGCCTAAGCCGTTTTGTCTTCGAGGATTGGAAGGAAGTATTGTCGTGGAAGAAGGGAGATTTGGATGTAAAAAGAGCTTTTGATGGAATCTATAACAGCGAAAAATTAGCAAGTTTACAAATGAAAGGAATATGAGGAATTTTGATGTTAGGTCAGATTATGACTAAAAAAGGGAGCGCTTACGTAACGTATCGGCTTGGATGGCAGCGTCTATATTTTGTTTATGTTAGATCATTTAGCAGTTTCGTAAAATTTGCATCTATAAGTTTACATTGATACTAATAAAAATAGATATAGCCCTATTTTATTGTAAAGCATTAGTTTTGAGAGTTTATCTTTTATTTTGTTAAATAGCTTCAAGTCTTTTGTGAGAGTTACAAGTAGATCAATTGTCAAGGTAAAGTTCAAGGCACCGCTGGAGAATAGGTGAGTTATAAAAAAAACAAATGCGTCCAAGATTTTTTGCGTAAGTATAAATCAATTAACTACAGCAATAATTAAACAATCTAATCATAATTTTGTCAATAATAATAAACAGTTTACTAATCAAATTAAACAATCTAATCATAATTTTGTCAATAATAATAAACAGTTTACTAATCAAATTAAACAATCTAATCATAATTCGTCAATAACAATAAACAGTTTACTAATCAAATTAAACAATCTAATTATAATTCGTCAGGAATAATAAACAGTTTACTAAATCAAATTAGAATTTTTCTGTCAAATTACATAATATTAATTAAATGAAATAAAAATTTTACAATCAATTATATCTCGCTGCAAGCAGTTATCATGCAAGATTCTGTCAAATAATTGTTCAAGTAATATCGAAGTAATAACGTTACGTATAGGCACAGACAGACAAAATTGTTATCAAATATCTTGATAGTCGTCATGAAAATAAATAAAGCCATTAAGAAACTATGACAAACGTTAAAAGAACAAAAAAAATTATTGTATTTACTTAAAAAAAAAAAAAAATTGAAAAAGTAATTTCAGTCCGACTTTTTATCATTTCTCGGGATTTAAAAATAGCACGTTACTATGCAATATATATCACGTGATCAAATTTACTTTTTATTCAACTGTAAAAAAGAGGTTCAAGTGTTTTTAAATTTAGATAATAACTTATAATTTTCTAAAATATCAGTCGTACAAAGAAATTAAAGAAAAATGAGAAATGCAATTTTCATTCTGATTATCGCTAAGATAAAATAACAATTTAAAATGAGATTCCTGAATTGATTGGTTCTTAAATATTGTTCACAAAACCGAAATATTACTGCAAGTTTGTTGAATATATTTCTGTAATTGTTTTTGTTATTTGAAATGTACTTGTAGTGGTGGTTGGTTCCGCAGAACTGGAAAGCATCAGAGATATTTTCCGTGATAGCCTGCTTCTTTTTGTGGTCATCGATCGGTTTCGGGCGTTCGCCCATCTTCAGGTGTGTTTATCAGACAGTGTGATAACACAGACTTGCACAGAGCAAATTCAATTTACACACTCATAAACAGTGTTTTTATTAAACACATGCATGTGTGTAAAATGGTGAAGTGGTAAACTGGGTGTAAAATGGTGTTAAACTGAATTTGCTCTGTGCAAGTCTGGGTTATCACACTGACTGACAAACGCATCCTGAAGATGGGCGAATGCCCGAAACCGATCGATGACCACAAAAAGAAGCGTTACAGAAAATGTCTCTGATGAAATGTACTTGTTTGAATTTTTGTTAGCATTTCTTTTTACTTTCTCTTACGCCTAGTAAGAGGAAGTATTATTGTAATCGTGTCAAAATTTCGATATGAGTTTTCACCGGAAATATCCGTTTTGAGGTCCCCTGAGTCCAAAAAAGTGGTATTTACCAAATGGTCTGTGTGTATGTGTGTGTATGTGAACAGCCTAGCTCAAAAACAAAAAATCGCTGAAAGTTCAAACTTGATATTCCTGTTTGCTATCACCATGGGATCTGACAGTGGGTCAATTGTCAAAATTCCTCAACCGGAAGTACCACTTAACTTGTTGTTTTTTTTACTTTTTTGCATTTTCTCAAAAATGGGCTCCAACGATTTTCTTCAAACTTAGTCCAGATCAACTACACATACAAAGAGCTACAACTTTTATTTGAAACATTTCTCTGGGAAAATTCATTTAAGGGCAGTTATAGGGGAGGTGGGGTTAGGTTTTCATCTAAAGTGCTATTTCAGTTTATTAGACAATTCTATCATCTAAATAATGTTAATTAGAATTGAAATATGTTGTTGAAATTCCGAGTTTGAAAAAGATCGGATGACCGGAAGTGCGTTTTTTAACACTTTACTAAATGATTTTTTTTTCACTTTTTCGCGATTTTCTCAAAAATGGCGACGACGATTTTCTTGAAACATCATATATATAAACTAAACATACAGAGATCTACAACTTTTATTTAAAATATTTCTCTGGGAAAATTCATTTAAGGGCCTTTTAGGGGAGAGATGGGGTTATGGTTTTTATGTAAAGTGCTATCATAGTTGTTTGATGGATGTAAGAAATATAGAAATATATTTAATTTAAAAAAAAAATCAAAATGATGAAAATATGTGACATTCCTTTGCAAAAGGACATTTCAGGTAGAAGACCAGTATTGTCTTTTAGAGTTCATGAACTTGAAGCATTGTGTACCCCTTCTTCTCACAGGGGAAGATTTAAAATAACAATTAGAAGAGATTCCTTCAATATAGAGTTGGTTGTAGACACCGAAGCAGAACACATCAGGACTTTGCTAGTTATAAGTTAATACTTAAGAGTTTTGTACTTAATTACAGAATTGCATTTAAATATCTTTAAAGAATATATTTAATTTAATCTACCAGTGTTTACTTAATTATTCTTATTACTTCTCTCTCTTAAAACTTAGAAACACAAGCCCCTTCTACAAAACCGCTCAAGCCACACAAGCTACTACAAACACAACACCATCACCAAAAGCATTTCAGTTGATTTTACAACTCTATCATCCAAACAAAATTAATTAGAAATAAATAGATAGCCAAACTTCCGAGTTTCAAGAAACTTAATAAACCATAAGTGCGCTTTTACTGAACAGTTTATTCACTTTTCGACGAATTTCATTAAATTTGGTACACAAACTATGAAATTTGTCAATTATAATTTTGAGAACTGGAGTAAGAGAAAGTTGTGTGAGTGTTTCACACCAGATTTTATTTTTTATTAAAACAAATATATGAATGTAAAATGTGACCGCGTCAGTGGATTGCCTTATTGGCTTTAAAGGCGTAAACGACTCTGAAGAGGCTCATTGCAGCTTGGGTGAAACGTCGGTTTTTAGTGAACCACTGACGCCTGTCTCAATCCGGAAACTCAAGTGTTTTTCCTGAAAATGGCCGCGGAAAACCTTAAAAATAACATATTTAATTCTAATTAAAATTATTAATAGATAATAGAATTGTGTAATAAACTGAAATAGCACTTAAGAAGGATCTATAACCCCCTCAGGATGCCCCTTGAATGAATTTCCCTGGAAAATGTTTCAAATAAAAGTTATTGTTCTCTGTATGAATACTCGATATACCATGTTTAAAGAAAATCATTGGAGCCAATCACGAGGAAAATCCCATGGAACTGAAAAGAAAAACGAATAAGTAAATTTGTACTTCTGGATGATGAATTTTGCTTGAAACCTTGAATCCCTAGAAATTATATAAGCAGAACAACAAGTTTGAGCTTCCTGCATTTTTGTGTTTTGAGTTGTGTTGTTTATACAAAAAATATACAAACAACATAACTTAGAATGTCTTTAAATCAGCAAAATTTTCATATTCTGATTATTTCACATTTTCAAAATTGATTTATCAACGGAAATGAAAAAAAAATCTGGTGTGAAACACTCACACAACTTTCTCATACTCCTGTTCTCAAAATTATAATTGACAAATGTTATATAGTTCGTGCACTAAATATAACGAAATTCGTCTAAAATTGAAAAAACAGGTCAATAAAAGAGCAATTCCGACTTACTAATTTTCTTAAAACTTGGAATTTTGGCTATCTATTTATTTCTAATTAATTTTGTTTGAATGATAGAATTGCATGATTCCGCTTTAGAGGAAACTGTAACCCCAGCCTCCCCCAAAAGTGCCCTTAAATGAATTTTCCCAGAGAAATGTTTTAAATAAAATATGTAGATGTTTAGTTTATATACGATGTTTCAAGAAAATCGTCGTCGCCATTTTTGAGAAAATCGCGAAAAAGTGAAAAAAAAAATCATATTAGTAAAGTGTTAAAAAAACGCACTTCCGGTCATCCGATCTTTTTCAAACTCGGAATTTTAACAACATATTTAATTCTAATTAACATTGTTTAGATGATAGAATTGTCTAATAAACAATAATAATAGCACTTTAGATGAAAATCTAACCCCACCCCTTCCCCAGAAGTGCCCTTAAATGAATTTTTCCGGAGAAATATTTCAAACAAAAGTGTAGTGTTAGTATGTGTAGTTGATATACTAAGTTTGAAGAAATCGTCGGAGCCATTTTTGAGAAAAATACAAAAAAGTAAAAAAACCAACAAGTTAAGTGGTACTTCCGGTTGAGGAATTTTGACAATTGACCCAATGTCAGATCCCATGGTGATAGCCAAACAGGAATATCAAGTTTGAACTTTCAGCGATTTTTTGTTTTTGAGCTATGCTGTTCACATACACATACACACAGACAATTTGGTAAAAACCACTTTTTTGGACTCAGGGGACCTCAAAACGGATATTTCCGGTGAAAACTCATAATCGAAATTTTGACACGATTACAATTCTTACTCTCTTACTAGCGAAAGAGAAAGTAAAAAGAAATGCTAACAAAAATTCAAACAAGTACATTTCATCAGAGACATTTTCTGTAACGCTTCTTTTTGTGGTCATCGATCGGTTTCGGGCATTCGCCCATCTTCAGGATGCGTTTGTCAGACAGTGTGATAACACAAACTTGCACAGAGCAAATTCAGTTTAACATATATCAGTTCAACATAACACATTCAGTTTAACATCATTTTACAGTATTTTTTCAGGTGGGCTTATTTGCCCCAACTACTAAATTAGATGCCATGGACGAGGGCAGAAGCATCTATTTTACTAATAACATTTTTTTAAACGAATATAAAATTTAGCAGTTATACAGCGGGACTCGAACTGAACACCTTCCAGTTACAAGTCCATGCTCATAACCACTACACCAACTCGCTATGAGTGTGGACAATAAATCTACATTTATTTAAAGGCAACTAAACTTTTAATAAAAATCCCAAGTTTGAAGATAAATTGTCGACTATAGTTATAATATTTACCGCTAGATGGGGAAGCTTTGTGAGTTGTACGCCATTTTTTTTTTGTTTTACTTTTTCTTTTTAACGTTTCATAAAGGAGTAAACAATGAGCTTAAAAAAACAGATTTTTTTTTTTTTTTATACAAATAGGAACAAAATAAGCTACACCTCTTTTAAAAAAAAAAGAGAAAATATAGAATCGAAAAAGCCTCAATTACTCGCATTCCAAAATTGTAAGATTGTAAGAAAAATTAAAAAAGTTTTTATACAATTAATTCATATAGAAATTATAGTAGTGATTAAATTGTATTAAAATATAAAATAACTGTACATTAAAAACACATTTCCGAGTATAATAAAAATCCTTTAATGGACTCTCCAGCACACTAATCCAATATCCAGAAAACTTTGTCTTTAAAAAAGCATATAGTACAACATTCCATCGTTTTATATGGAAAAATAATTAATTGTTTTCTTTATTTCTTGAAAGTCGTCCTACTTAAAGTGTTTCAGCTTCAATTATTGCGAAAACAAAAAAAATCTGGTCGGACACACTCACACAACTTTCTCTTACTCCAGTTCTCAAAATTATAATTGAAAATTTAATGAAATTCGTCGAAAACTAAAAAAAAAAACTGCCACGTAAAAGCGCATTCCGGTTTATTAATTTTCTTGAAACTCGGAATTTTGGCCGCCAATTTATAATTAATTAATTTTGTTTGGATGATAGAATTGTATAATAATCAACTACGATAGCACTTTAGAGAAAAACATATCCCCACCACTCCCTCTAGAAGTGCCCTTAAATGAATTTTCCCAGAAAAATGTTTTAAATAAAAGTTGTAGATCTTTGTATGTTTATATACGAAGTTTCAAGAAAATCGACGAGAAATTTTTGAGAAAATCGCGAAAAAGTGAAAAAAATCATTTAGTAAATTGGTAAAGTAAACACACTTCCGGTTATCCGACTTTTTTCAAACTCGGAATTTCAACAACATATTCAATTCTATTTAACAATATTTAGAGATAGGAATGTTTAATAACCAAATATGCACTTTTAGATTGAAAAACCTAACCCTCAACTACTCACCCCCATAATGCCCTGAAAATGGATTTCCCAGAGAAATATTTCAAATAAAAGTTGTAGCATGTTGTATGTGCAGTTGATATAATATCAAGTTTGAGGAAAATCGTCGGAGCTATTTTTGAGAAAAACGTAAAAAAGTAAAAAAATAAATTAGTAAAGTGGTACTTCCGGTTGAAGAATTTTGACAGATAACGTACTGTCAGATCCCATGGTGATACGGAAACAGAATATCAAGTTTCAACTTTCTACGGTTTTTTCGTTTTTGAGCTATGCTGTTCACATACACACACACACAGACCATTTGCTAAAAACCACTTTTTTGGACTCAGGGGACCTCAAAACGGATATTTCCGGTGAAAACTCGATATCGAAAATTTGACACGATTACAATACTTCCTCTTACTAGGAGTAAGAGAAAATTAAAATTGTCTATTAATTCTTAATTTCGTAAAATAGTATACAATAAAAATGTCTGAACGAAATTCTTTGTATCTAAGCGATTGTTTTATAGCACTGGGTAGTAACTTTGAAATACGAGTAATAGGGATAGAGACAATGAAAACAAAGTTATATATGAAGAGAGATTTCTGCAATGGACCCACAATCATAAAGTTTAAAAGTAACTGATATCCAAACTTGCAGGGTGCCTTTAAATTACAAATGAATAGAATAAAATTTGTTTAGAAATAAATTTGAAACTGGTGTATTTACTACTTTACCATAAGAAGAATAATACTGTGATTTGCAAAAGGAATCCACAAGTTTACAAAACACTTCACTGTAATAAATTCCAGTAGATGTTATTAAAGTGAGTATGTACGTAGTTTTTACAATTGTTCCTTTCCTTTAATTTATTATTTTTTTGTTTAATAATAGCTCCAATAATTTTAAGTATTATACGAAAAATTTTTAAAAAATCCTGATTTAAAAAAAAAAAAAATGCGGTCTGAAACATACACACAACTCAACTAATTCTTACTTCAATTTCTTACTCCAATAATTACAATTTATTTATTTATTTTTTTTCGTTAATCTTTAAAATAGCAATATTTACAAACGTATAAATGTAGCAGGGTTTTTGACTTAAGTAGAACATCGTGAATTGCCCTCTGTTTCAAGACCTTGTAAAGGCCGTTTAAAAAAAAAACTAAGAATTTATTTATTATTATTATTATTATTTTAAGACACGTCAACATCTATGGTCATTGGCGCCTTCTCAGTGCACTGCCGGCCTCCGGACAGTGTTCTCTCGCTACAGACAACACTGTCCATCACCGGACAAGTGAGCTGTAGAGGCTCCTAGGAAGAGAAAATCTAAGCGTAGCACAGCTGGACTCGAATCCGGGTCCTTCGCGTGGGAGTCCAGAACGTTAACCACTTAGCTATTCCCTTCCCTAATAATTTATTGAGAAGCCTTCAAAACATCTCTAAAATCAGTTTTTAGGGACGGGGAATTTTTTTTTTTACTCAAAAACATTCTGCAAAGTCGTACTTCCGGTTTACCGAAGTTTTTTTCAAATTTGGAATTCAATCATTACTTATAATATATATTAATATTATATAGGTAGTCAAACTATAGATTTTACTGAAGTTGTACTTTCGAGGAAAGCATAACGGTAGGGTTCCCCCAGAAACCCCCCTCCAAAAAACAAAAAATTCCACTGAAAATATTTCAAATCAAAAGGATAAGGTATGTATATAGTATATGAAGTTTAAAAAAAAAAAATTATGGGAGCCATTTGCAAGAAATTGCGAGGAATTTGGATTCAGTAAAGTCACATTTTCTGGTTAATAAGATTTTGTCCGAAATCTTTTTGACAGATGCTGTGCTAATACTTAAAACAGAATACCAAGAAAAAATAAAAAGACAAAAAAAAAATCTCGTATTCACTCATACCAATTTCTCTAATAGTATTTTTACAAAATTTCCAGCAGACATGTTTTCCTTCAAATTTGGAATCATTCAATTTAATAATCACAAAATATGGAAAATCCGTACAATTATTTAAATCGTGCTGAAACTTCGTCTATACGCCTACATCAGTTTTTTTTTTTTTTCTAGCCAGCCAGTAATCCTTGGTTGCTGAGAATTTAATCAGCTTGTTCCATTTTAAAGTATTGCATGCAAATCTATCATATTTTCATCAGAGATATTTTCCAGCTCTGAGGAACCAACCACAACAACATCTATCGTACTTTTTTTGTTAAAATAAATTGAATTTTATTTCAAAATATATGAAAATAAATGGAAAAAAGAAATATGGATATAACACTTTAAATAAAAACTATTGTTCACTATTATATGAAATAATATGAAAGCAAATTAGATTTACAATATTAACATGTGTATAAAGTTAGTGAAACTTATAAGTAGTCTATATATAATAATAACTGAAGGCCATAAAACAATCTTTTAAAGAATTACTAATCTGATGAATTCAATAATAATCCCAAAGAAAATATTAAAAAAAAAAAAAAATCTAGTGTGAAACACTCACACAACTTTCTCTTACTCCAGTTCTCAAAATGATAATTGATAAATTTTATAGTTTTTGTACCAAATTTAATGAAATTCGTCGAAAACTGAAAAAAACTGTTCAGTAAAAGCGCACTTCCGGTTTACTAATTTTCTTGAAACTCGGAATTTCAGTCATCTATTTATTTCTAACTAATTATGTTTGGATGATAGAATTGTGTAATGAACTAGGATAGCACTTTGATGAAAATCTAACCCCACCCCTCCCCTAAAAGTGCTCTTAAAAGAAATTTCCCAGAGAAATGTTTTCGATAAAAGTTGTAGATCTTTGCATGTTTAGTTTATATACGAAGTTTCAAAAAAAATCGTCAGAGCCATTTTTGAGAAAATTGCGAAAAAGTGAATAAATCATTTAGTAAAGTGGTAAAGTAAACGCACTTCCGGTTATCCGATTTTTTTCAAACTCGGAATTTCAACAACATATTTAATTCTAATTAACATTATTTAGATGATAGAATTGTCTAATAAACTGAAATAGCACTTTAGATGAAACCTAAACCCCACGGGAAATGTTTCTAATAAAAGTTGTAGCTCTTTGTATGTATGGTTGATGTTTAAAGTTTAAAGAAAATCGTCGGAGCCATTTTTGAGAAAATCGCAAAAAAGTAAAAAATCCAACTAGTAAAGTGGTACTTCGGTTGAGGAATTTTTACAGATAACGTACAGTCAGATCCCATGGTGACCTCTAAACGGAATATCAAATTTCAACTTTCCACGATTTTTCGTTTTTGAGCTATGCTGTTCACATACATACACACACACACACACACAAACCATTTGCTAAAAACCACTTTTTTTGACTCAGGGGACCTCAAAGCGGATATTTCCAGTGAAAACTCGATATCGAAAATTGGACAGGATTACAATACTTCCTCTTACTAGGAGTAAGAGAAAGTAAAAATCAAGTGATTTTTAGAGATGGAGGAATGTTGTTATCGTATGAGCAAACTGGTCACTTGACGAATTATTTTGAATCTAAATAAGTATTTTTTAAATGAGCAATGTGATCTATTATTTACAGGATAATAAACCCCTTTTTTTTTCCTTTTTTTGTTACTAACCAATATTTTATCTATAACTCAAAAGTTTTGTTTTCAATGGCGTGTTTTAAATACGTGGTTGGCATATTTATTATATTCTATCTAAAGATTTAGAATTTAATGCACTTTTCTTTTTTTGCATTTAAATCGGCTACTTCATTCCCTTCATATTTCTATGTGAGCAAAACACCTATATCTTTTTTCATTGTGCTGAGTAAATCCAAAATTTAAAGAGGAAAAAAAAAATTATTCGAGCTATATCCGAGAAAATCTTGGAAAACTAAAACAATAAAATTACCAATTTCCATCCAAACTTATTTAAAAATAGAATATCAAATTTGAACTTTCTATATGTTGACCGCATAATAGAAGCGCGAAACACAGAAACAGATTGGAAAAAAGAAAGAGGGGCGGGCAATTTCCAAAAAAAAATATATATTTTCATGCTTTGCAGCATCAAAACTCATATTTTCTGTGGAAATTTCAAACCTCGATTCATAATACTTTCATTTATAAAAATATGAATAATAAAAACAATGTCAAACCAAGTTTTGTTTTTTTGGTTTCAACTATACAAACTTAGAAGTTTAATAACTTTTATTAATAAACCACACAGATAAGAATTGATGGTAAATATATTTTCCCTCTGGCTATTTAATCAAATCACATCCTTGATTTATATCTTAAATATTCATATGATTATTATTAAAATTATTGGGAAATATTGCTTAACATGGTACTGTAAAAATACAACCCATACAGAATCTCAATTCTGATTTATTTCTCTACTATAAGTTATAGTGACGAATATAATATGTATGTTCTTTTTTTCTTTTCTTCTTTTTTTTAAGAAAAAAAAAAACAAAGAAAAAGAATAAATAGTTTGATGAAAAACTTTGAGAAAGTAAGAAATAATTTGTATGATATAATATTTCAAATTTCTAGATTTTTGTCTTTCAAATTCATTTTAAAGTTTAAGAGCTCATGTTAAAATTTTATGTGTTTTATACTAAAAGGGAATATAGATATGTACATACAAAATAGAATACATGTACTAAAATGTTTGAAGGTATTTTATGTAAACGTTTTAATATTAGCTGTCAAACATATTTTCTTTCTTTTTGTTTTATTCTATTTACATGGAAGTTATTGTGTTTGGATTTTAAATAGAAAAGTTATATTGAGTGACAGACAACGTATGGTTTTGTTTTGTTTTATTTTATTTTTAAAAAGATTAAAAAAATAATTGTTATATATTTTTTTTTGGAGAGAAAATATATTGTTTACCTTGGACTAGTTGAAGAGAAATGGCAATTAGAATAATTATAAATATTGGCATGATTGGAGTTATGGAGACATCGGGCACGTTGACAGGAAAATTGCTTCTTTGTTTGTTAGGTCTTTTTCCTTTTACTTTTTTTTTTTTAATACGTTAAAGTATAGGATGACGTGATTGTTAAAAGAGTAACCATAAGAAAGAGAGACGTATATTTTAGTTAGCTACGCTTGTGGCGGGAGTCCCGAGCAGACTGCCGCCTCTTGGCTGCCTCACAACTTGCCACCAGCCAGCCACCTCTCTATAGTGTACCCTCCCACTGTATAGCCACCCATACCAACCTATATAGCCCGTCCCCCAAACCTGGTGTGTGTGTGTGTGTGTGTGTGTTGTGTATGTGCAAGCAAAGCCTCCTCCGGAATCAATTTGGTACTGCTAGTAGCACCAGAATCTCTTTCTCTCTCTCTCTTTGTGTATATTCTCCTACGTCTTCCCCTCCCCCTTTCTCACGCCATCTCCTCTTACGGACGATTGACTTTAAACTCTCTCTCTCTCTCCCAGCTCTTCTTCTCCATGCTAAGACGAACAACAGCCTTCAGCCAGCACCTCCTCCCACTTCGGATTATACACATACATACCTACATACACTTACTATATAGAGAGAAGGAAGGAAGTAAGGATATGGGAGAGGCTAACTATTGCCTATGTAAAGGTACAATCTATTTAACACACAACTATTTCCAATTTTCTATAGATTTAACATAATTATCTTATACTATCATTTTCACGCAGATAAATTCCTATTAACATTTTTTTTTTTTTTTGAGAATAAAATTCATAGTAATTCATTAATAAAAATTATCAAGTAAACAAGATGTGAGAAACTCAAGAGGATCGGTAAATACATTTTAATGGAGCGTTTACATATCAGATTAAAAAGTAATTAATCTAATTTTCTAATTATTAAAGTCTTAAAAAAAATAAATAAAAAAATTAGAAATAATACGTACTCTGTTGGAAACCTGCTTCCAGATCCAAGGAAGATTAAGGAATCACCACCACAAAAATTTGTTTGTTGTACATTTAAGTAATTATGAGATATCGTGGGCCTAATATGGGCTGGACCCTGCACTCCACATTTCTCGTTGTCACTCAAAAACTTCTTCTAAACCTAAAAGTGTCACACAACACTATAAACGATATTGTTTAAAAAAAGCATACAAACGTAACAATTAAAGTGAAGAAATACTATCATTTAACTAATCACTAACATTTGCAAAGTGGTTGTCAGAGGATGTAAAAGGGAGCAGCGCTTGGAGATCCAATTTAAAGCGATGAAATATTGAAATTCTGTAGATATAATAAAAGGAAAATAAATTATGAAATTCAATAGTAGAGGTAGTTGTGTAATGACACATGAATGTCATAGCAATGTCAAAGTGGTTCCAGCCAGCTGCTATCTTCACAAAGGATGGCAGGAATAAAAGATAATTTATAACTAGTGGCCTAGCCGGCCGCTGTCTTCAAGACAAGGCCGCGGCCAGACAAACAAAGCCCCTTTTCAATACAAAGGTCAATACTTCACATCAAAGCAAGCACCGATAAAGCTGGCCACTGACCTAAGTCACTGGTCACCGAACTAACCAAGGTCACACAAGGTCGCACACTAGGACAGATGTCTTGGTGTGAGTGCTAACACTATTATAAACTTCGCCCCATTGGAAGAGGGGATGATTATACACGAGTACGTCAGAAGATCATCATTATATACCAGTACGTCATTAGATTATTCGAGTACATCGTTATACGAGCAGCAGTTCCGCGTCCCTATCCAGGTTTTACTTATACTTATTTCATAGTCGTGCATCTTAGTTTATTTATTTTAATCATTTTTAAATTATTAGTTGTTTATCTCTTAATTTATTTCTAAGTATTTCATGTTAATAGTTACCATTTCTCACATTTAAATTATTGTAAAAATATAGGCTATTTTTATAAAATTCAGTGTTAGTAATTCGAGCACTAACTTCCAAAAATCTCTAAACTAACTTCCGCCCTCTTCAAGACATCTACTACATACCATAGGAATCACAATAAACGATTCCACTACAGTTGGAAGGCGTGTCAGTCATATTGGACCATAATACTTCAAATCATCCTCAATTATTATCTAATAGACACCATAAAAAGGCTGAACTGAGCTTATTATTCATTATTTTTCATCAGGAGGAAGTGGCTACATAAATACTCAAAGGAAAACAACAATAACAAACCGGGTTATAGATAAATAAATAAAAAACCTGACCCAACCCAGGGGACCACATAAGATTAACATCAATCCGAATAAACCCGGCAATAAACTTAAGGGAAAATAGCCTAAGCTCTTCCAAAGACATCTCTCTTTAGGATAAAGGTTCTAAATTTAATTTCCTTGGAATCAAGCAATCTGATGAACGAGAATTTTCCTTCTCAGTCTGCATTTAAGCCTCAATAGAGATGTCTCTTTTAAACCAAAACATCCTCTAGCGGATCCAATCAGATGCCTAAAAGAAGGACGTAGAAGACTAGACCAAAACCTAATACCAGCCTTATTTGGACCACCAATCCTTAGTACGGACAACCCAAAAAGGTCATCCAAAGAATGAATGTTTTGAGCTAGCAGCTATCCATTTAAACAGAATCCAAAAATGAATCATTTCAGATCATAACCTTGAAGAATTGCAGACTGAGAAAAAGTACTAATATTCATTGCCCGGAACAAGATTAAACTTTTAAAAGATTATAAAAAAAAACACCTTATTTGATTAGATCGGAAATCCTCTGTAAATCAAAATATAATTCCTGTATTAAATTTGTATATAACTGTTCATATTGTTTTTCTCTAAAAGTAGTATTGAGAATTTTGAAATTGTCAGCTCATATCTGCCAGCAGATCAACGGAAATTGTTAATCGCTGTCTCATTCTTAAACATTTGACTTAATAATTTTCCTAATTAATAGCGTATAATTCGCTAGTTCAAATAATATAAATTGTGAGTTTGATAGTTGTAAGTTACGCTGCGCCTGACTCTATCTTCATTCGAACATTAGTTCTCTGTCACTACTCTACCAAATCTTATTTGCAAAACTTATCGGATTTCTTCAAGTCAATTCTTCAGACATCTTGTTGTCTCTACGGATAACTTAGCCTGCCAACACTTACATTGACCTTCCAGTACCCACAAGGCAGATTCTAATTCACCACCATACAAAATCATCCACTTTGTACAGGTTGTAGATGATGACACACATTCCTAGGGCAAACGCTGAAATTTTAAGACGGTCACAAAGATCTTTAAGGATGTAGTAGAATTAGTGTGATAGCCATTTTTCTTTAAAAATTTTTGTTAGCCTACCAGAAAATTGGATGCATTTGAAAATATCTTGAATTCTAAAATAGAAGTAAATATTAAATATTATTTGTACTTCTAAATTGAGAACACGTTTATAATTGAGGAAAAATGTTTTTAGAAAAAGACATTATATTTATTTAAAAGATACATAAACCTTATAGAATGCTTAGAGACTGATTTTAGTAAAACATAAACATTGACCTAATTGGAAGGAACAAAACTTTGTAGTTTCATGTCAAATTAAATTTAATTAAGAAGACTCCTTTTTGTTTGTTTCTAACTTTCTCCTACACTGTAATGAGTAAATATTGGGATGGTGTCAAATTTTCTAAATTAAGACCATAGCGAAAATACATGTTATGAGTCCCCTGAGTACGAAAACAATGTTTTTACCGAATATCTATACTTATGTGTATATGTAAACAAAATACGTCCAAGAATTTCGCAGCAAGTTCAAACTTATTTGATATTCCATTGTAGGTACTACTATCAAGACCACAACAAATAAGAGCTTGGTCAAAATTCATGTGCCGAAAAGTGGGACTTTTCTAAATAGTTCTTTTTTTTTTCAGATTTTCTCAAAAATGGCTCCTATACACATAAATATTTATCATTGTTATTTGAAGTATTTGTTCAGGAAAAGTACAAAAGATGAATTGAATGAAAGGAGAATATCTGATTATTATGAAGAAAAAAATCTGGTATGATACCCTCACACAACTTATTCGTACTCCAGTTTTATAGTTAGTATACCAAATTTAATGAAATTCGTCGGTGTTTTTATAGCAAAAAATAGCAAAAAACTGAAAAATACTTTTCTGTAAAAACGCACTTCCCATCATCCGATTTTCTTCAAACCGAAGAAACAACAACAACAACCGAATTTCAACAACATATATAATTCTAAATTAGATGATAGAATTGTTTAATAAAATTAAATAGCACTTTAGAGGAAATCTAACCCCACTCCCCTCCAAAAGTGACATTAAATGAAGTTTCCCAGAGAAATGTTTTCAGTAAAAGTTGTAGCTCTTTGTATGTATAGTTGATATTTCAAGTTTCAAGAAAATCGCTGGAACCATTTTGAAAAAATCCCAAAAATGTAAAAAAAAAAAAAAATTCAATAAAGTGGTTCTTCTGGTTGAGGAATTTTGACAGATAATCTAATGTCGCATCCCATAATGTTACCTAAAAGGAATATCAAATTTGAAGTTTCTGCGATCATTCGCTTTTTAAGTTATGGTGTTCAAATGCTTACACCCACACACATAGACACACACACACTTACACAAACCATTTTCTAAAAACCACTTTTTTTGACACAGGGACTACCTCAAAACGGATATTGAGCAAGAGAAAGTGAAAAGGGAGAAATGGATTTTGAAATAAAAAAAACTGTTTCAAAGATAAAGAGAAATTAAAAGCTTAACAAGATTAAATATTTAGTTCATCAAGTGAAAACAAACGCATTTCAGATGAGAAGTCAGACTGAACCTCTGCAATCTCAGTTCACTATTATTGGAAAATATATATTTATATTTTAAAAGGACAAATATATATGTCCTTAAAAATGGTGTTGGATTTTGCATTTCCACTTAATTCTTTTTTGCCTATTTTTTCAACAATGAGATGAAAATGCTGAATTTTTTTCTTTATAGCTCACATTAAATATACAAAACAGTAAATATTACGTTAGAAATAACTTGAATAAATATTATGAATTCCTTTGAGAAATTTTTATGGGTGCTTAACATAAATTTCATTTTGTCCCACTAGTATAAATAGCCAAATACAAAATGGCGGACATTCATTGGCTTATTTCTGCCTAAATCTCTTACGCTTTCTCTTTTAACAATGGAATGAAAATGCTCAAAATCTTTCTTTATAGCTCACATTAATTATATAAAACAGTAAATATTATGTTAGAAATAACTTGAGTAAAAAAATTCTAACTAGATTTTTCATAGAAATAATTAGCTATAAATAATTAGCCAAGCACACCGTAGGAGTGAAGTTGTCAAATGTAGGCGTGGTCAACCTAATAATTCTCCATTTCTGATTGGCCTACATTATACGTCCACATTTGACACCTACACTTCTACACTAAAACAAGATTTTGATTGAATTAACTCTTGCGCAGATTTCCGTCTTTATAATAGATAGTCTTTCAATAATATATAAACTGAATTTGCTCTATGGAAGTCTGTCTTATTATACTGTTTTTGACAAAACATCCAGATGATGGGCGAACGCCCAAAACCGGTCGATGACCACAAAAAAATAGCAGGCTAACACGAAAAATATCTCTGATGCTTTCCAGCTCAGCGGAACCAAGCACAATCAACTCTTTTAATACTTTGTGTACTGCGCTGCATACATTAAAATAAACTAAACACTATGTTCAAGCACTAAAATATATTTAACAGAAAAAATTAATGTGTTAAATAAAATTATATATGTAATAAAAGTCACAAAAGAATGAAAAGAAGTGCATTTTTATAACATAGAATGGTTTAAATTTGCAAATGTTAATGGTTTTATCAATGAATGACTCAACAAATGTTAGATGTAAATAGCAAGATACCTTATAGTACTTCTAACGGTTTTAACGGTTGTGGGCAGTGATGTGAAAAATGGGAAATAAAAAGGGAATTAAAAAGAAAAAATTATCGTAAAATTGTTTGAAATATTTTCTAATTAATACAGTTTTTACTAGACCCCCGAAATTAGTTAATGAAATTAACTGAAAAAAAAATCTGTTCCACCACGCATGAAGTGGAACTTCCGGTTGAGTAATTTTGGCAAGTAACGCCCTGTCTAATGGAATGTCAAGTTTGACCTTTCTGTATTTTTTCGTTTTTAAATTGTGTACTTCACACACTCACAGCAAATTTTTTTAAAACCACTTTTTCGAACTCAGGAACCTGAAAACGTGTATTTTACCAATATTTTTTGAAAATCACTTTTCAAACTTAAGGGACCTGAGAACGTGTATTTAAAGCAGTAGGAGAAAGTAAATAGTAAAAGTTGTTTCAAATAAGACAAAACAACAATAGTGAAAGGAAGGTCTCCGTATTCATAGTTAGTATACCAAATTTAAAGAAACCCGCCGTTGTTTTTATGGAGAAAATTGCAGAAAAACTGATAAAACTGTTTTAGCCGAACAAACGCACTTCCTTTCAACTGAGTTTCCTTAATCTCCGAATTTTGTCAACATATTAAATTTTTATTAATATTATTTAGATGATAGAATTTTGTAATAAACTGAAATAGCACTTTAGAGGACAACTTAAACCCAATCCTCCCACTTAAGTGCCCTTAAATGCATTTTCCCGGAGAAATATTTCAATTGAAAATTGTAGATTCTTGTATGTGTAGTTGATATGCCAAGTTTAAAGAAAATCGTTTGGAGCCGTTTCAGAAAAATAGCAGAATATTGAAAAATACTTTTCAGTAAAAACGCACTTCCGGTCTTTGGATTCTCTTCAAAGTCGGAATTTCAACCATATATGATGTATTTAATTCTAAATAATATTATTTAGCTGATGGAATTGTATAATAAACTGAAATAGCACTTCAGAGGACAACCCCACTCGGACCTCCTTCCCCTAAAAGTACCCTTAAATGCATTTTTCCGGAGAAATGTTACAAATAAAAATTGTAGATCTTTCTATTTACAGTTGATATATTAAGTTTAAAGAAAATCGTTCGAGCCACTTTTAAGAAAATTGCAAAAAAAAAATGTGAAAAAAAAACATTCCGTAAGGTGGTACTTCCGGTTGACGAATTTCGACAGATAACGTACTGTCAGAACCCCTGGTGATACCCAAACAGGAATATCCAGTTTGAACTTTCAGTGATTTTTTTGTTTTTGAACTTTTTTAGACTCAGGGGACCTCAAAACGGATATTTCCTGTGAAAACTCGAATCTAAAATTTGACATGATTACAATATTTCATCTTAACTAAAAAGACTAGTAGACTATTTTAAATAATCAATTGTTTTTAATAATGTTTTAATTTTCTTTATATTGTAGAATTATTAAATAAAATCTTGATTGTTCTGTACTGTAAAGAAACAAATTTTCAGTAGTCTCTGTTAATTTTTTTTTTTTTTTTGTTCCATCAAAAAACACACATCAAAGAATTTTATCAACTCACTAATGAACTTTTCCAAAAAATAAGGTAAAAACACAACCGTTAAAAAGCCCAGAGGATTAACGATAAACATGAAACAAAACAAAATAAAGTTCAAATGGGAAAAATAAAAACAGTGTATGTATTAAAAATTTTTTTCAAAATGAAGGATAAAGGTATATTTATTAAGAAATAAATAATGAACTTTGCCGATATTTGTCTTTTTTTGCTCAAGATATTTTTCAATTTTCAGTATTTTTTTTCTTTCATTCTGTTCATTGCAATTGGTTTTCTGCTTCATAGATCAATATGGATTCCAATTAATTGATTCAAAATCTAAGTTTATTTCATGTGCTGTGGTAATACTCTATGATGCTATTATAGAGTCCTCGCAAAATGGAACCACTGGGCTAAGCAACGGCCAAATAGCAGAAAGATCCTCCATTGTGATTACTAGTTATCCTGTCATGATCTGTTTACGATCTAAGTGGGAGGGCTAGGAAATATCACGTACATTGACTCGTTTTCATTTTTATAACGCTTTAATAATAGTTCCATTTATTATAACAGATAATTTATACATAATTAAGTTTAGCAAAGTGCAGTGTAGATGACGGAAATTTCATTATAAAATCTACATCAGCAAATGAAGCTGGAAAGCAGAAAGAAATATCAAGAAATTTTGTATTCTATAGGCGAAAGGTTGCAAAAAGAGAAAGAGTTAACAAACTTAATGCAATTATTGTCTCTTTCTTTATACAGATTTCAAATGGTCGGTACACGGAGAAAAGACGATTTAAAATTGCCTAGACATAGAATAACATGTAAATGCAACTACTGCATCAAATTGTATGTTTTGGGTAACTGATGAACTGTTGTTTATGGTTTAAATTCTTAATCAAAGTAAAAAGATCTGCAATGAAATTGATGATGACAATGTAAGCTCCAATGCTAGATCGTCTAATATTTTTTTTTTTTAATCATTATTATTAGTAGCATTAAATATTATTTATTTATCCACAGTCATTATTCAAAAGCTATATAACTGTCTGAGATCCTACAGTTCACTTTAACATTCCTTCCATCTGGATCAAGGTTGCTGAAGCGTTTTTTAAGCATCCCATAATTCAGAAGTGATGGCGTCGTTTATTATGCAGATGGTCTCCAATAAACCTTTCTCTTCAGATAACCTAGACATGGGGTCCTCTGCAGGCTGGTCCTAAGGCAGGTGAAAAGCCTAAAAACTGTCATTTTATTCCTTCTATGAAACAATCAGAGGTTGTCAACTACCTCTTGCCATATGTCGCTTTACTTTTGATACACAATGGTTCCGTACTTCCTTTGGATTTGTCAGGCAGTTGCTTATGAATGTAATTGGATTTCAAACTACAAATTAATTAAGATCCGTAAGATCCGAAAAACCAAGATTCAATTGTGAATTATTCCCTACCTAGGTCAAACTAAGGAGGGAGAATTCAATGTAATTAGAGGCGATTGTTATGGTTGGTTCCGCAGAGCTAGAAAGCATCAGAGATATATTCCGTGATAGCCTGCTTCTTTTTTGCATCGACCGGTTTCGGGCGTTCGCCCATCCTCAGGATGCTTTTTGTCAAACAGTGTGATAAACTAGATTTGCACAGAGCAAATTTAATTGATACATTAAGCAGGCTATCACAGAAGATATTTCTGATAATAAATAGGGGCGAGCTAGTAGAATAGAGTTATCGACACCAATCAGTCTACATCATTCTATGTCAGCCAGTCTGTCTCTCTTAATTATTCTCTCGCTACCTTTATTCTCATCTTACATACAACCAGTGTAAAGTCATTGCAGTATGTGTTTTTATTCATTACAACAGTGTATCAGTACATCTAACAAGTTTATTTCTTCCCTTTCCTAAAATATCTTCAATTCTCTCCTTCTCGCACTCACACACATGAATCATAGATTTTATGTTTCCAGTCTCCTTTCGGATATATTATTAAAGATTACATGTTCTATGTAGAAACTAGAAGCTACAGTTGCTACCAACTGGAACACTGTAACCTCTTTTATATTATATAAAACCTACTAACTGCGTTTCAACCTACATCAGTTCTACTAAAAATAAATTTATATAAAATGATTTTCACGCATCTTTCCGTCCAACTGCATTAAATTCTCTATAAAATGTGTTCAAATCAGTGTTTATGAATGACATTAAAAAGAAACATGAACTGTGTAATTAAGATATTCTATTATCAGCAATAATATTTTAATCTATAATTAAATTTCCAAACACCAAAACAAAATAAATGACAAAAAATCAAAGAAATTTTCCTTGTATAAACATTTTAAAAAAAGGATAATAATAAACTTGAATTAGGTATGAAGAGAAATGGGGAAGGAGATTATTGAGGGGATGTGATTAGAAAACAAAATTTTCCAAAGAGGGACAAAGATTGGTGAGGCTAATAATTTCCCCCTACAAAGGTTCAATCGCAAAGAATGGAAGAGAAAGCAGGAAATAGATGGAGGAACGGGTGAGAGAGAGACCTTTAGAATTTGTCCTTTAGATGAATGGTGCTCAGATAGAGGCCCTTTGTACCCCCCAAGATATATAATTCAATACTTTGTCTCCTCTCCACGCCCTTACTCATTCGCTAACCCCTCTTTAACTCTATGTTACTCCGCTGCCCTCTGTATAGAATATAAGTAGATGGATAAACCTCTTTTCAACTTCAACAGGTCCATTAATACAGATTTTAAATGAATATTGGAAACAATCAAAGTTATGAAAATAAACCAAAAACAGATTAAATCTAATATAGAATTTAATTATTTATTGTTTTTGTTATTACAAAATTAATAAACATTCTGAATAAAAAGGAAAATCTATTAACAAAGAGCTGGGCTGTTCTCTAAAATACAAATAAAGGTTTACCTGGAATTAATTTAAAGAGAAAAGAATAAACCCTCTGCAATACAATTCTAAATGAGAGACACTTCAAAACACAAAAACAATAATATAGAATCATTAAATAGAATTTATTTCTACCAAAAAAAAATCTGGTTGTGAAACACATACATTTCACCCAACTTCTTCAAAATTCTAATTTACATATTCAAAGTTAGAATTTCTTATTACATGATCAGTTTCCACTTAATTATTTAGATGGTGGAACCGTATACTAGATATAATCCCTAACGTTGTAGCTTCACATTAAAAGTAATTTTCCCTGAAAATAACTTAAAAGATGGTTAATATACTAATCAATGGAGCATTACGGTTCTTCCAGAACAATCACGAAAAACTAAATAATAAAGCTTTCAAAATGTTAGAAAAATATACAATATTCAATACAAGTCGCTTCAGAGACTGTTCAAATACTATAATATACGAGTACTCTCTGAAAACTCATATTTCTCGGAAAAGCATATCCAATTAAAAGTTTCATATCCTATAATTCATACCATATATAAATTATTCATTACCATGTTTTAAAAAAATTGTTAAACGCGTTTCTTGGAAAATACAAAAAAAAAAAAACTCGGATCTCTTGTGATGCTTAAACGGAAAGTCAATTTTCCCTGTGTTTGAAGTGATTTTTTTTCCTTGTTAAGTTATGCTATCTGCGTTCACACATTCGCACTCAAAGAAACATGTTTCAATTCTCCGGGAAGTCCAAAATATATTATTTATCTAGTGTAAATGAAATTTCAAAAAAATTGAAAGTAAAGTGGTATTTCTACTCTATTTATTTTTTTAATTTAAGGCGCGTCCAACATCTATGATCATTGGAGCCCGGAGCCCTCTCAGTGCACTGCCGGCCTGCGGACAGTGTTCTCTCGTTACAGACAACCCTGTCCAGTGAGCTGTAGAGGCTCCTAGAAAGAAAAAAATCTAAAGGTAGCACAACTGGACTCGAATACGTATCCTCCGCGTGGAAGTCCAGTGCGCTAACCACTTAGCTAATCCCTTCCCTATCTATTAGAATAGGGAAACAAAATAAAACTAACATATAGTACATAATATTATATGGAAGTTTAAGTTTAGTTTTCAAATCAAATTTTATAAAATATTTGCTTAACTCCCCCTTTGACGCAGCAGCCCATAAACGGGCCAAGGCTTGCCAGTCAACGATTTGTATTAGGGGGGCGTGTGGTAAGTACGCCGCAGTTCCCATGCCGTTTAGTTCTGACCTTCGCTACCTAAGTGGCTACCAACTCTAGTTTACCACTTTTTCTCACGATGCTGGGTCTACAACGACTTTGCCCTCACGGGAATCGAACCAAAGACCGGGCACCAAAGACGAGTGCACTAGCCACTAGACCAACGCGTGAGGACAAACTTATTTGATTTAAGAACTTCAATTTCGGCTCTTTGACTGAATGACTCTTTGAAACATTAAAACCCAAAAATAAATAAATAAAGGCAACGAAAAACTATAACATATCTTCAAGAGATAGGGAGACTAATAACACTCGTGATAGCAATTAAGAAAACTTTCCATCTATCTTAGAACTATAATTTAAAAATAATTGAAATCCAAACAATACTAATTATGTTAATTGCCAATCAAATCAAGTATTTTGGCAATTTTTACCTCTAAATAGTGCACTAGAATTATTTCCAGTTAAAGTATTAGAAATTAAACCTATTAACTAATTTTTCTCTAAACGTATTCAAGCCACTAAACCATAACTGTACAATTCATTTGTAACTTATATTTAATGATAAATACAAAATAAAACACAAAAATTATACACATTGATGAAATTGTACCTGAATCCCTTTTTTTACTATGACCTTGTTTGAAAATGATTACATTTCCTTGGCAATGATGATGGCAGCTTATCTTAACTGAACGACTGAACCATTAAGAAAAATAAATGATAAATAATTAAAATACTTTAAAACTTAACCTAACATAGAGGCGTAACAGCTCGTAAAGGGCTAAGGCTTACCAGGCGGCGATTTATATTGGGGGAGGCGTGTAGTAAGCCCGCCGCGATCCCCTCGCCGTTTTAGTTCCGGGCCTTCGCTACCTAGGTGTGCTGCGAACTGTAGCTTCCCACCTTTTCTCACAATGCTGGGTCAACACCGTCTTTGCCCTCACGAAAATTGAACCCTGAAATTCTCGCACCAAAGGCGAGTGCACTAGCCCACTAGACCAATGCGTGTGGACACATTAAAATATACACTTAAACTAAACGAAATTCTAAAAGAATGATAAGTTTGCTTGGTTTTGTCGGA
Organism: Triatoma infestans; assembly: GCA_011037195.1. Taxonomy (NCBI): domain Eukaryota; kingdom Metazoa; phylum Arthropoda; class Insecta; order Hemiptera; family Reduviidae; genus Triatoma; species Triatoma infestans. Next base: position 87,605 of record JAAEAF010013418.1, on the reverse strand, counting down.
GGAAAGGATTAGAATATCAGGATATTTTTTGAGGTTTTGATATTATCAAGGATAGGATAGGTGGGATCGTTCTGGTATCGGTTCTGGGTTAGTGAGTGTAAATGACTTGTAATAATATTAATCATTTAGACCTAGTGTGATCTAGTTCATTTTCATCAAGTTGGTTGATAGCGTGTTTTAAGTCACAAATTACATTGGAAACAGGAATGTCCCTAGTTTTATAAGGAACTGAAATTTAGGACCTAATCTAAGAGTGTCTTTTACAACTGTTGGAATTTCTTTATCTGTTAAATTTATAAATCAGTTATCATTCATAGCAAATTGTTGCTATGAATAAAGCCGATTATACTTTAAAAAACAGAATCAAAACTTACACAAAAACACCATGACACAAATACTTACATTAAGTTAACAAAAGACCCCACTAATACAATAAAATTACAGACTAACAAACTCATTAATGACCTACATAAACATAAATACATTGATTTTGTAATGACATGGCAAGGTCATAGCAATGTCAAACCTTCACAACACATAACAAAAGAAAGAATAATTTATAACTAGTGGCCTAGCAGGCCGCTGTCTTCAAGACAAGGCCGCGGCCAAACAAACAAAACCAAGGGTCAATACTTTACTTCAAAGCAAGCACCGATAAGCTGGCCACTGACCTAAATCGCTGGTCACCGAACTAACCAAGGTCGCACAAGGTCGCACACTAGGACAGATGTCTTGGTGTGAGTGTTGCTAACACTGATATAAACTTCGCCCCATTGGAAGAGGGGATGATTATACTTCAGTACGTCTTCAAGATATTATACGAGTAGCAGTTCCGCGTCCCTATACAGTTTTTATTTATACTTATTTCCTTAGTTGTGCATCTTAGTTTATTTATTTTAATCATCTTAAATTATTTGTTATTTTAACTTTAAATTATCTAAGTATTTCATGTTAAAGTTACCAGTTCTCACATTTAAATTACTGTAAAAATATAGTCTATTTTTATAAATTCAGTGTAGTAATTCGAGCACTAACTTCCAAAAATCTCTAAACTATCTTCCGCCCTCTTCAAGACATCTACTACATACCACAGGAATCACAATAAACGATTCCCCTACAATTTACACACAAAAAATCAACTTATCAATAACTCTCCCACTCCTCCAAAAATCTATGGTCTGTCAAAACCCACAAAATAGGTAATCCTTTACGACCTATTATTTCTTTCATTAACTCCCCTACTTATCAAATCTCCAAGTACCTAGCAGAATTACTTAAACATTTTTCCAATAACAATTACAATATTAAAGATTCCATTACCTTCACTTCAACACCCATATTCCCAAAAAATCAATTTTCTTAAAGCGTTTTCCAGACGAGTCTTTTCCATTGGTATCCCAAATTTCGTCAGGACAATAAAAAAAGACTTCCTATAATTTACTCTGACAATGGCTATCCACAATATCTCACTAATAAAACACTTATGAAATACTGTCATCTACACTTACCAACACACTGTCTACACTACGATAACAACTTAATTCATTCTCTTCACCAACCTCCTAAATACATTTCCTTTACATACAGTAACAAACTGGCAGAGATAATCTCTAAAATTTTCAGACGCTCTAATATCATTTTTGCTCACAATTGCACTAACACTATTAACACGTTATACAGCAAACTTAAAGACACTATTCCCAACAAATTACAATCAGAACTCGTTTACCAGATAGACTGTACACAATGTCCAGCTGTTTATGTCGGTCAAACTACACAATACTTAAAAAACAGCATGTACCAGCAAGAATATGATTGCATAAATAAAAATGACAAAGACAACGTTACTGCAGGGACGAAACATTTTAGGGAAAAAAATCATGAATTTGATTTTTCCAAAACAAAAATACTAGCAAAAGAAACTAACAGGAAAAAAGGAAATATATTAGAAGTGACATATCAAAAGAAATAAATTTTCTGTTAATTTTCGTAATGATACCAATAATGTTTCCGCGCTGTATAACGGTTTTTTTCAAAACATGACCTCCTAGAATTCCCTTTCACCTACCCTCACCCCTAAAAATTTCCTCAAATCCCTTTCACTTCTTTGCCTACTCAACCCAACTTTTTCAATTTCTGTAGATGATTTAAGGCAAGAAACTAGTAACTTTAAATTTTCATTGTTTTATATTTTTGCGATGTAACAAATGTGTTTCTCCACATCTTCACGACTATATATTATGTAAGTTCAATATTATTTTGACAAAAAAAATTTTTTTTGTTATTATTATTCTGCATTTTACAATTTTATTAATACATTGTGGTTCCTTATTGTATTGTGTTTTAGATGAAAGCCTTGATAAAGATAGGGAACTCTGTCGAAACGTTGGCATAATTGAATGGTTCTTTCTTGACCGATCCTCACTAAATTTCTTCATAACATTATTAAAATAAAAAAATAAGTACATAAAAAAAAATTTCTACCTTTCTATCTAAAGAGAGAGAGAGAATAATAATAATAATAATAATAACAATATGTAATTTTTCCATAGTCATGGTAAGGGGAAGTAAGGGAATAAAAAGAGGAATACCTCTTTGGAGGTAAAAGAAAAAGAGGGTCAATTTCCTGTTGACATACACTCCCTGAATTTGTCCTGACCATCTTCTTCATTGCTTTATTCGTTTTTTATTATCTCATTTTGGCTGAAGCGTAGAGTAACTACCCCACTTTTTTTACTTGTCTCTTACTCCCAGCAAGAGGAAGTATTGTAATCGTGTCAAATTTAGGATATCGAGTTTTCACCGGGAACACACGTATTGAGGTCCCCTGAGTTCAAACAAAGTGGTTTTTAGCAATTGGTCTGTGTGTGTGAAATCAGCGTAGCTCAAAAATGAAAAATCGCAGTAAGTTCAAACTTGATATTCCGTTTATGATCCGACAGTAAGTTATGTGTCAAAATTCCTCAATTTGAAAGTACCACCTTACTAAATAGTTTTTTTCATTTTTCCCCGATTTTCTCGAAAACGGCTCTAACGATTTTCTTTAAACTTGATATTCAACTGCACATACAAATATCTACAACTTTTATTTGGAATATTTCTACAGAAAAATTCATTTGGGAGAAAGAGTGGAGGTTAGGTTTACCTCTAAAGTGCTATTTCAGTTTACTACACAGTTCTATCATCTAAATAATATTAATTAGAATTAAATAATTTGTTGAAATTGCGAGTTTGAAGAAAATCGGTCGACCGGAAGTGCGTTTTTACTGAAATGTATTTCTCAGTTTTCCTTTTTTTCTCCAATGATTTTCTTTAAACTGCATGAGCTACACATATAAAGAGCTGCAACTTTTATTTGTACTATTTCCTTGTGTAAATTTATTTAATGGGGCTTTTTGGGGAGGGATGGGGTTGTTTTCTTCCAAAATGCTATATTAGTTGATTATGCAATTCTAACATTTAAGCGGTGGGTGTAGTGACTGGACACACATGGGTGTCTAGTCATTTGTATGATATAGGGAGGACGTCTAGTCCCATGTCAGAACTGTGATGGAGTTAGGAAAACGGTGTATCACTATTTATGTCAGTGTTTCGCTGATACTAGGTTTCGCGTATTTGGGAAGGCGTCACTCTCGCAGGATTGCCTGGGAGGGTTGGAGCTGAAAGATATTTTAGAATACTATAGACGTGTGGACGAATATACCGGGGTAGATTAATTAGGGGGATAATTGGGGGGATAAAAGCCACATAGTCTTAGGTCCCAGGCACCCAGTTATTATAATAATAATAATAATAATAGCATCTAAGCAAAATTAATTAGAAATAAATAAATTGCCAAAATTCCGTGTTCCAACAAAATTAGTAAACTGGAAGCGCGTTTTGGCTGTACAGTGATTTCATTTTTTGCAATTTTCTCCATTAAAATCACGACTAATTTCATTAAATTTGGTATATTGTATATATTCAAAGCGCTCGTCAGGCTCGAAATACTAGCTAGATGGTTTGGAGTAATGCTAAACTATACATCCCCCCCCTGAAACGCCCTAAATCATATTTCAGCAATTTTTTTTTTTTTAATTTAAAGCCGGAGCCTTCTCTGTGCACTGCTTGCCTACGGGCACTGTTCTCTCGTTACAGACAACACCGGACAGTGAGCTGTAGAGGCTCCTAGGAAGAAAAAATCTAAGGGTAGTACTGGACTCGAACCTGTGACCTCCGCGTGGGAGTCCAGCTCGCTAACCACTTAGCTAATCCCTCTCCTGGGAAATTGTTTCTTATAAAAGTGATTACCTTTAAACAAATTTGACACAATCGTGCGCAATCCCGTTGAAGTAGAAACATTTTAGCTCAAAAGTATAATTATTATTATTATTATTATTATTATGACAACTAATATGTTTTAATATAATGAACATTTAAACAATAATTTGCTATTACGCAATAATACTACAAAAATGACTTCTTTATCAAACATAAATCAATATCCGTAATGGATATATAGACATTTTAAAAGATCTAACGGAGCATAATATTGAAAACAACTGTCAACAACAAGGCTTATTAACTGACGTAATAAGGTTTTCACATTTATTTATTGACGTTGCATGCGCACTTCTATGTCAGTTTAATAAAACATTTTAGAAAAATAATAAGACATCTCTCACTATTGAGATTCCTTTGTAAATAATAGTGATTGCAAAAACAAATAAAAAAAGGTTTCTAATTGTACATTAAAGCAAGCAATTTCCATTTATTCATATTTCACATATCTTATAATTTACTCATCTATGTCACTGTTTCATATTTCTATTTCACAACTATGCCTTAAAAAACAAGCTTAAAACTAAATCTAGTATGAAACTTGTTTGTAAACTGTAATTAATACAAATATTATAGTTTGCTCTAATAGAAATATAGTAATGCAGGAGTTTACAAGTTGATAAAAGTAGGTAGTAGCTTGGCAACTTAGTTGTGATACATGCGGGTAAAATTAAATGACGTCAGAACTACCAAACAGCTTTGGCAATGGGCGGAGCATAACAGTCCTGTAGGTGACCCAACTAAGTTGCAACTCTTGTCTTCAATAAAGTGTTTCTAAAAGTGTTTCTATGATCATCTCATTATTCTTACTGTAATTGCAGTTTTCTTAATGCAGTTGAAAAATCGGTCACATCTTTTTCCATCGTCAAAATGTATGAAGCTTGAAAGAATATATTATGGGCAATAAATAATGAGGATTTTGTAAAAAAAAAAAGAAAAGAAAAAAAAAAAGAAGGGAACTTAGATAAATATGAACAAGCAAAAAATTAGTTGGCTGGGGCCAAAGAAGAAACTTTTTATCTTCCAAAGTTTTTTCTTCGGCCTCAACCAACTAATTTTTTGCTTGTTTGCTTAATAACGGCCAAACAATACTATTGTTTATATTTAGATAAATACACTTTAAAGATATTAATTTTAAGAATCAAATGTTTTATACCAAAGATAACACAGCTATATTGTAAATATTCAGTTCAAATTTAGAAACAAGGACGAATTTGTTTTAATGAAATGACTTTTGTTATTGACCAATATTATTTAAGCTCAATTTTATTGCAATAATTGAATATTGGAAATGCAGTTTTCACACTTTTGTCAATATTATTTTTATTATTTATCTACGGGGAAGGACCCTGCGCTATATCTAAAGCCCCACTGGGCCCATATAGCTAACCCAAGAATAGCCACAACAAACCGGGTCTAGAACAAATATCCTGACCCGCAAGATTCTCCACAGTCCCAACAAATCGGACAATAAACCTGAATGGGAAAGGGAAATAACCGACACATGTTCGACCAAAGGACCTGAACCTAATTTCCTCACAACCAAGGCAAAAATCTGTCTTGTGATGGATGGGTGTTTCCTCCTTTGTCTCACAAGACTCTTCAGAAGAGATCCAACATGAGCCCCAGTACTTAGAGTTGTCTCCTTAAACCATAATGTCCAGTAAGATGCCTGAGAGAGTTTCATGAAAGAAACAGCAACGTCTCACTAATAGCCCTGTCCGGACCCCCAATGAGCATCTTGGACTACCGACAATCAGCTGTGGTCATTGAAAAACGTAAAAACGCATGTTATAACTGTCATATGACAGATACGGTTTGAATTTTTTTTTTTTTGAATTTTTTTTTTTTTTACTTTCTCTTACTCCTAGTAAGAGGAAGTTATGTAATCGTGTCAAATTTTCGTTATCCAGTTTTTCACGGGAAAATCTGTTTGAGGTCCAGGATCCAAAAAAGTGGTTTTGAGGAAATGGTCGGTGGTGTGTGGTGTGTGTGTGTCTGGTGTTGTGTGGTGTGTGGTGTAGTGAAACAGCATAAACTCAAAAACGAGTTAAACATTCTGAGTTTTATACAAAATTATCTGAATATCGCAAGGTGTTCAAATTACCACTACTAAAGGGATTATTTCAGTTTTTCGGGATTTTCAAAAAAAATGACTCCATGATTTTCTTGAAACTTCGTACATAAACTAAACATACAAAGATCTACAACTTTTATTTAATACATTTTTCTGGGAATATTCATTTAAGGGCACTTTTGGGGGGAGGGGTGGGGTTATGTTTTTTTCTAAAGTGCTATCATAGTTGATTGTACAATTCTACATTCCAAACAAAATTAATTAGAAATACATAGATGGCCAAAATTCCGACTTTCAAGAAAATTAGTAAACCGGAAGTGCGCTTTTACTGGACAGTTTTTTCAATTTTCGATGAATTTCATTAAATTTGGTACACAAGCTATAAAATATGTCAATTATAATTTTGAGAACTGGAGTAAGAGAAAGTTGTGTGAGTGTTTCACACCAGATTTTTTTTTTTTTTTATTACGTTAATCAAAAAATGTATTCCCGATGCAAATACAACAAAATACAGTTACATTTCTGCTATAATCAGTTTCTTTCACAGGATATTTAAATTCCTCTATTATTGAGGTTGGCAATTCAGTGCTCGCATTATAAAGTAAATGTTATAACAATTTTTTACTTTAATAAAATCACGCGAAAAATATCATCGAAGGCTCTATTGATTGACGACCACGGGACCCAGATAATGGTATTGTGAGTTTTATTGCAAACATTCATTAAATGAAAGAATCTTTTTCTTTTATTTAGATTTTATGGAAAGTAAAGAAAATGAGTTGATTTTGTTCCATGTAACGAGAGACCCACCAGAAATCCTGTGAAGGTTAGTAACCAGTGAATTATAGTAAATAAATCAAAAGAATTATTGATACATAAATATGGAACAGGACACTCTCTGCATGTGTTCAGTTTACATATAAAAGACCTGGCTGAGAATGTTTCAGTAGACAATCACAGGATTGTCACCTTAATCCATACTGGTTAGAAAATGGCACGATCTAGAGAGATTAATTAATTACACTTTTCTATTAGTAACAATGATGTCATTCAATTACAAATTGCAAAACATAAATTTATATAATATTCTTTTTTATATTATTTTTTCTTATCTATGTTTATTCAACATTAAGTAAATGTTTTATAAAAATTGCGCAAAAAGAATTTTTCAAAAGTTTTATAAAGAAAATATAAGAGGTCATTCAGTTTAAGAAGGCAGGATGTTACTAAGTCAAGTAAGACAAGGGGTTTTGGATCTAAGAAGGTGATAAGTTTGTCTCAGTGTAATAGCCAGTCCTTTATATGTAGAAAGGAGAGATCGCAAGTCCTTTCAGTGAATGACACTTCCGGGGTAGTAAGAAAGTGGTATCTTTAAAAGCCCATCAAATGAAAACACAACTTGAAAAATACATCATACTACTTTATAATGTACAAATATTAATTAAGATTTAGTGCTTGTAGATTAATAATGCAATTAAGAAAACAAATAAGTTTTCAGTTAAGTTAATGAATGGCTTAAGGCAGTGGTCTCCAAAGTGAGATCACTAGGAGGGGGTGAACCAAAAAAATCTCCGGGGTGCGCGAGATAATTTATAATAATTTATACTACCAAAACATCTTTCAGATTTAAAAGTAGTATTTGATTTAATGCAATTTTTTTTTAACTTAGGGGCAAAGGCAAATGGCTGAAATGTAATTAGTGTGGAGTGTTGTGGTGTAGTAGATTGTGGCGTGAGCGGTTTTGTAAAAGGGCTTGTAAGTGTATATGTTTAAGAGAGAAGTAATAAGAATGATCAAGAAAACACTGGTAGATTAAACTAAATATATTCTTTAAAGATATTTAAATGCTATTCAATAACACAGCAATATTAATTCATTTACTGAATTTAGTTGGAATAAACTCTATGTTATAACTTAAAACTGGCACAGTCCTGGTGTGTTCTCCTTGGTGTCTACAACAAAACTACTATATTAATAAATGATGTATGTCTAGAATATAGGCAAATCTCTATCACTGGCATGAGTTTAAGAGTGCGATTCCTGAAGCAAGTGTTCTGGCTTTGAAAGCAGAATGCAGACTGTCTTGAAGGAATGCCCTCTCCAACGGGGGATTTTCCTTTACAAAACAGTTAGCCAAGTGGCGAACGGATTTTTGTGCCTTTGTTTCCGTAATAGCAATGTCCCCAAATTACAGTACCTGACTATTTTACTGCACTAAGATACATTTAAAATATTGTAACGCTTTTTCTTTCTCAACTAGCTACTGCAACTAGTTTTAAGTGGGTTCGTATAGATAAAATACTCTAAACTTCAATAAAGAAAACACCAATTTATTGCTATACACATAAATTATTAAATACAACGCTTAATAATAATTATTTCACAGTTTAAACCACAAAAGTTCACTTTGTACACTTTTGTACACTTTTCACAAACTAATAACTTCGTTTGTAACTGGGAACTCTCTCAACTCTCTGTGGTCCCTCTATTTATACCGGTAGAGAACCGTCCAGTATCTTCTCAATTATTCCAGTAAAATCTAGAGCGCCGCCAGCGCTTCCTGCGGCCGCTAAGAGAACCTTAGGTACCTGTCTTCTCTCCTAGATGGCACCACTAGCTGCGTTACAATATTAACAAAATTCTGTTTTTGATACTATAAAATATTCTAAACTATTTTTCAAAACTATGATTTTCTTTTATTTCTTTCTTCCACTACATGGCGTACACTGTAGTTTGTTACCTTGCAGACATGTTTGTATTTATAAATCTTTGGTCGCCCAAAAAATCTCCCGTCCTTCTGTGGTTACCCCTTGCAGCCCTGGTGGCAGTGGCCCCGCCACTTGAATAATTGGCTAATTCATTCCTCTATTACGGGATTTAAACGCAGTAAGAACTATATTCCCTCTTAGTCTGAACGTGAACAACTCTTAGGTTTCTATTTGGTACTTATTTTGCCCTTGCTCTGCAACTTGTCCGTTGAATATTGCTAATATGAATCTCGAGCTTGCATGGAAAACAAACGGTCGGCAGTATTATTTCAATCGGTTTTGTCTGTAAACTTGTTAGAACAAATTACTCTAAAGCAATATAACCGTCAATCTTTTTGAAGTAGATCGAATGGCCCTTGCGTCATTGGCCACATCATTTAAGTACTCTTTTATACTTAAATCAACACAAACTTCTCGACAAATGAATTCAGAAACAGCGTCTAACTAAATCATCTATTTTCATGGATGTATCCGAATCTATGTGAGGAGCAACTATTCAAACGGGTCAATGGTTCACAGTCAAATTCCTTAAAAATGTTTCGAATACCAATAAACTGAAGTGTGTTTCATTTATAAAAGAATAATTCAAAATATGATAACTTCATTAAAAATATTTGGAGGTATATAGGGTGACCAGAGTTATATGCTCCACCCACTTTTTTTTTAAACGGCGGGAAATTTCGAAAAAATAGAAAACACGTATTTAATCATTTTTAGTCTAGTTTATTTTCAGTGATTGATCCATTTTTTTATACCCCAATATCCCGAGATACAGCATCCAACTTTTTTTTTTTCAAATGGAACATTATATTTTTTTGTGCATATTTTTATAGTACTTGAGCCTCTAAAAAAAAAAAAAAATAAAATAAAAAAATAAATTTTAAATCGGTTAGGTTTTTCAAAAGTTATGGTAATTTAAAATATGAAAACAAATTTCAGTTTAATGTCAAAATTACTTTATTTTTTCTTTAAAGAAGCTCTTCAAACTGGGCACCATCAACGGATAGGCAACCCAAAGCTCTGGACTCCCACGCTCTGTTTGTAGCAGCCCTTAGGTGGCAAAGTCAACATCTAGGCAGGCTAGAGTTATGCGACGTTCCAGAGCTCTCGCTGAAGGGCACGGGATTAAGGTTACTGTACACTTTATTTTTTAGATTCCCACAAAATAGTCCATTGGGGTTAATCCGGCATATCGAGGTGCCATGTATCGGACCATGAGTTCCTAACCACTTTTCGTGGAAATTTTCTGTCCAGGTAACGTCGAACACTCTCCGCATTATGTGCGTCCAACCATCATTGTTTGAAATACTATCTAGCCGACGTGTTGTTTTAGAGTGAACATCTTCAAAAGCAGAACTGGCCAATTCTCTTAAAAAAGTTAGAATACCTTTCACCAGTTGTAAGTTCCCATCGTAGAAGTATTCGGTCGATTAAGTTGGTTTCCCCTCGAAACTCCACACCAAACGTTTGTAGAAAAAACAACCTGATGGCGTGTGGCAGAAGGTAACTTGTGGATTTTCTTCAGCCCATATTCTAAAGTTCCAACGATTAAGAAGGCCATTGTTGGTAAACATTGATTCATTAGTCCATAAAATTGTGCATTTTTTGTGGGGATATCTAAAAATAAAGCGTACAGTAACCTTAATCCCGTGGCTTCAGTCGAAGATATGGAACGTCGAATAACTCTAGCCTGCCTAGATGTTGACTTTGCCACCTAAGTGCTGCTACAAACAGAGCGTGGGAGTCCAGAGCTTTGGCTTGCCTATCCTTTGATAGTGTCACATTTTGAAGAGCTTTCATTAAAGAAAAAATAAGGTAATTTTGACATTAAACTGAATTTTGTTTTTCATATTTTAAATTACCATAACTTTTGAAAAACCTAACCGATTTTAAAATTTTTTTTTTTAGAGGCTCAAGTACTATAAAAATATGCAAAAAAAAATATAATGTTCCATTTGAAAAAAAAGAGTTGGATGCTATATCCCGGGATATTGGGGTTTAAAAAATGGGTCAATCACTGAAAATAAACTAGACTAAAAATGATTAAATACGTGTTTTCTATTTTTTCGAAATTTCCCGCCGTTTAAAAAAAAAGTGGGTGGAGCATATAACTCTGGTCACCCTGTATATATGAAATTTATAACTAGGTAATAACCGCATAAATAAATAAATATTTTTGACACGATAATTACTGTATAAATAAATAATAATTCATAAATTAAAAAAAACATATAAATTGCACTCACGAAGTTTGTTTTATAGCATTAAAAATAATTATTACTTTGTCCTAGTGCCTTTAGAAGAATAATGAGATCTGGTCAAACTTTCGAATTGAGGTTTCCCTGGTAATATGTTTTTTCAGTTCCTCTGAGTAGGAAAAAAGTGTTTGTAGTGAATGATCTACCTATATACATATAGGGAAGGGAATAGCTAAGTGGTTAGCGTACTGGACTCCCACGCGGAGGACCCGGGTTCGAGTCCAGCTGTGCTGCCCTGATCTATTTTTTCTTCCTAGGAGCCTCTACAGCTCACTGTCCGGTCATGGACAGTGGTGTCTGTAACGAGAGAACACTGTCCGGAGGCCGGCAGTGCACTGAGAAGGCTCCGGGCGCCAATGACCATAGATCTTGACGCGCCTTAAATTGAAAAAAAAAACCATATACATATATATATATATATGCATGTGTTTCTGTGTGTGTGTGAGAGGAGTGAACAAACATCTCAAAAAACGAATAATTGCAGGAAGCTCAAACTTGGTATCATTTAGTTACTGCCACTGTATCTGAAACAAAGGTTTTTGGACAAAATACATTTTAACCGGAAGTATGACTTTACGGAGTTGTTTTCAGTTTTTTTCTCTATTTGTTAGAATTCAGTTCCAACGATTTTCTTTAAAATTTGTATATTTCCTACATGCAGAGATATGCCTTCAAGATATTTTTTCAAGAAAATTGATTTTTTCTTTTTTTTTTTTTAGGAGGTTCAGATGTAACAATATTGTTAGGCTTTCCACTAAAGTTCCACTTCAGTACCATGTATGATGCTAATGCTAACATTAATATACATTAGAAGCATTGGCAGTATCCCAAATTTGAAGAAAATTCGGTTAACAAGTTCGTATCTACATATTAGGATTATGCGTTATTTTTTTTTTTTTGAATTTTCTCGACAAGTGCAAGGATTTTTTTTCCCTTTATCACTTGGAATGCTTACTGCAAGATATAAAACTTATCATTTTTATTGGAATATCCCCCCCCCCCCAAATTGATTTCAAGGGGTTCTGTGGAATTAGTATCGTTAAATTTCAAATTTGATATGGAGTTCGTTTAAAATTTTTGGACCTCTCTTATGGACTACTATATAGTACTAACTATAAAATACTACTATACTATACAAACGAAAATTCTTCGTTTGTATGTAACAGTATTAAAAGCAGTAAAAGAATATTATGTGTGTGTTCAGATTATTTTAAGTAAAATTAACTTCAGTACTTTATTCTGTGGGCAATATTTTATGAATTATGACTTAAAGAATGTTTACTAAAAATGACTTCAATATTATTAATCACTCGCACTTCGAAGCTACAGTAAATGATCTGATTATATATTTATGTTTACAATTTTACTTATTTAATGTGAACTATGGTTTTACCAGTGGCGGCTGGTGCATAAGCATTGCAACACTGCAGCACCCCCAGAAAATAATTACAAAAATTAATCTTTAAATTTATGATAAAAAGTAATCATAATAACATAACAACTTTGCAGAATTATTATTTAAGTACCATTAATATATCCGTTTTTAAAAAAAGGAATTATTTCATCAAACGTTGCTTGATGTTGGACGCTGCCCAATTCGCCGTGTCAAAAAAATGGTCATATTCGGTTATTTCCGACAAACTTCGTTTACCATAACAATGTGACCCAACTAGTGCTATTTTAGCTGCTTGCCGAGCAGCGTTAAATTGTAATTGTGTTTGATAGTACAGGTTATATTACAAAAAAAAATATTTTTATTGTGTTCATTAAACGTTTAACGGCATAATATTTTTTTTTTTTTTTTAATAATATGTACAATAAAATAGATATTATTTTATACGAGGTTTATCAAGATGGATGCTAGTGTTGCATATTTAAAAAAAAAAAAATTTCTCAATTGACATTCCCCCGAAAATATTGAAAAAAAGAAAAAAAAGTTGCGTTAAATTGTATTTTATGCGGTTCTTATGTAATTATACTTAGATTAAGGGTTGTGAATATATGAACCTTAACTACAGCCTTTGGATTAGATTTTTCTTTGCAATTTACATTATTCCCGACGTTTCGACTCTATGCGTGTCATCATCATGGGAAGATCGTTATTAATAATTTTATTATAATCTGAAGTTTTATATTATATATAAAGTTTTTTTAAACAAATTGAATACTAAGTTGACAGTTTAGAAATTCTTTAACTATAAGAATGTCCTACAAATTAGTTGTACCAACCTGTATCACAATGTGATATATTTTATTACGTAATTTCCAGTCTATGAGGTATGTCCAATTTTTATTTAGTTAATTTATTTGTAACTTCCATATGTTACACGTCGTTACATAATTTAGTTATGTAATTAAAAAATTTCTTTCTCCTCAAAACTGGTTTTAATAAGTTTCTTTATGATTTTGGGAATAGGACCACGTAGTTACAAATTTGATTTTTTAGTGATGAGTATTCTATATTGGTATCTTCTATTATTTTTGTTATTTTAAGACCTGTAATTTGATTTCATTAAATTAGCTTATGGTTATTTAATTTTTATATATGTCAAGTTAATTTTTAATTGGTAATTGAGCTTATTGTATGTATGAGTATCCACCGGCTAAGGGCCATCGTGGTAGACTGACTTTAAAAACGTATTTTTTTGTATAAGGTGACGTCATTAGTATATGGTTTTATGATTATTAATTTATTGCTTACTTTTTTATATTTTATATTTTAACGGTTTAATTAGAAATTGTTACTTTGATAATATTTAATTAATTTTAGTGTATTTGATTATTCAACATAAGTTTGATATGATCTTGTTATATTTAGCAAACATCTGGCAAAAAGTAGTGTATCATGTGTTGGGAGGTTATTCCTTCTTAGGTTATTGTAGCTTCTTATTTAAGTGTGGTTCTAATTTATTAAGTAAATTAACATATGTTTTCACATTTGCACACTCTTTTCGGTCATCGACTATATTATTCAAGTTTACATAGATGTGTATTGCCTCCATTACTTTCCTTTTATTTGTATTTTTGTCCATCACTACTGCGTTATCAAAATCAAATTTATGGTTGGTTATTCTATGATGTTTAACTTGAGAGGTTTCGGAATTGGTCTTATATTTAATGGTTTTTCTACGTAGTTCCAGTCTAGTTTTTAAACAGTTTTTTGTATGTCCTATATATTTTTGCTGGCATTCACAAGACGGTGCATAAACTTTCTCTTTAAGATTAATTGCTACATCACTGTCTTTATGTTTTGGAAGGTAATTAAGTATTTTATTTTTCATAACGTTAGCTATGTTATTTCATTTAAGTTAAATTGTTTTAGTATGCTTTTAATCTTATTGGAAAGCATATGGATACATGTCATTGAATAGTAATTTCTTATAGTGTTTTTTTCTGTTATAGGTTGTGCAGTATTGTGATTTACCACGGAGGTAGCTGTAATCTATGATTTATTTTTATTTTTTTAAATTTGATGTTAGGATGTATTTTATTAAGTTTGTTGAAAAATATATTATTTTTAGTTTTATCTATAATCACAAGTAGATCGGCTATGTATTTGGTAAGTAATAATGGTTTCATATTTGTTTCAGCTATGGTGTATTCGAAACGTCGAGAATAATGTAAATTACAAAGAAAAATATAATCTAAAGGCTGTAGTAAGGTTCATAAATCTACAACTCTTAATCTAAGTATAAAAAAAAAAAAAAGTTATTCCATGCCTAACGTTATAATTCAGCAAATAGCAGTTAGTACATGATTTCTCAAATAAATAATTTTAATGACAAAGTTATTCAAAAATTTTGTGAAGCTGAAACTCGAAGAATGGATTTTTATATTCAAATAATTCAAATTTTTTTACTTTCTCTTACTCCTAGTGTCAAATTTTCGATATCGAATTTTCACCAGGAATATCCGTTTTGAGGTCACATGAGTCCAAAAAAGTGGTTTTTAGCAAATGGTCTGTGTGTGTGTGTGTGTGTATATGAACAGCATAGCTCAAAAACAAAAACCGTAGAAAGTTGAAACTTATATTCCGTTTAGGTACCACAATTTGATCTGCCCGCACGTTATTTGTCAAAATGCCTCAACCGGAAGTACCACTTTACTTCTTGTTTTTTTTTTTTACTTTTATGCGATTTTCTCAAAAATGACTCCACCGATTTTCTTCATACTTGGTATAGCAACTACACATACAATGAGCTTATAACTTTATTTTGAAACATTTTACCTGGTAAATTCATTTAAGTTAGTGGAAGGGGGAAGGGTTGGGTTAGATTTTCATCTAAAGTGCTTTTTTAGCTTATTAGACAATTCTGTGATCTAAATAATAATAATAATAATAATATGTTGTTGAAATTCCGAGTTTGAAAAAAATCGGATGACCGGAAGTGCGGATTTCATTAAATTTGGTAAGCAAACTATAAAATTTGTCAATTATAATTTTGAGAACTGGAGTTGGAGAAAGTTGTGTGAGTGTTTCTCACCAGATTTTTTTTTTTTTGTATTAGTTATTTGAGAAGTCATGTTTTTGTTTTTGTATAGCAGAAAATATCTTAAAAAACATTCATGTGTATTTTAATTAAACTTAGTTTGAATTTAGACATGTTCCATTTTACTCATGTAGCACCACAACATACTTCACGGGCCACCATTGGGCTTTTACTGAAGTTAATTCATGACATGCCTAGAACAATGTTGGATTCCTATTAGAGTTTCTTAGTTGTATGCTGAGAGGAGTCCGGCGCAAAAGATACTCAAATTACCATACGATTTTACATGTCGTATGAAACTGAATTTTAAAAATGAATTTCAAGATGAAGAACGATTGCAATACTTCCTCCTAGCAATATCAAGTGAAAATGAAAATATCGCCAGCACTAAGATCACCATAAACGTTTTTAAGTTTTTCCATCAAAATTTGTATACCTATTACTTGTTAATATATTTACGAATAATTAACATATAAATTTAGATGAATAATTTTTTTGAGGGTGAATTTAGAATAGGGTGTTTTGGTAATGTTTGCACTGGAGCTGTAGATAGGGGAGTGAGCACTAATAGGTAAAATTAAAGCTGTAGGGGGATACAATTGCAACACCCATACTCCAATAATTTCATTTTTTTTTTGCTAGTGGTTCTTGAAATACCTGTTTATATATATATGTATTTTTTTTATCATTTGCTTCCGTCGTACGAGTTTATTGCACACTTGAAAACCTGTCCCTCTTAAAGTTTAGTTCCTTTGTGCGTGGGAGTGACACACATGAGAAATTAAAGCGGCAAACATATTTTTTTTTTTAATTTTCCTTCGATTTTATGTTTTGAAAGGAGTCTACTCATATATAAATTCTTTCACTGAGAAGGGTTGTTGGACAAGATTGCGTGGGAGAGTCGTCTTCATATTTCACAAGTCACTTTTTTATCGTTTTCTAAACAAAACTAAATACCAGTTCTAATATATATAAAAAATAATAAAAATAAAAAAAACCGGTGTGAAACACTCACACAACTTTCTCTTACTTCAGTTCTCAAATTATAATTGACAAATTTTATAATTTCTGTACCAAAATATAACGAAATTCGTCGAGAACTGAAAAAACTGTTCAGTAAAAGTGCAATTCTTGAAATAATTTTCTTGAAACTTGGAATTTTGGCCATCTATTTATTTCTAATTAATTTTGTTTGGATGATAGAATTGTATAATCAACTATGGTACCACTTTAGAGGAAAACATAACCGCTCCCCCTACCAAAAGTGCCCTTAAATGAATTTTCCCAGAGAAATGTTTTAAATAAAAGTTGTAGATCAATGTATATTCAGTTTATATACGAAGTTTCAAGAAAACATAAAACCTACATTCTTTTAATGTACGCTGACTTAGCGGCTACAAGTTATCACTATCACATTCAAGTCCCCCTATCACCGCTATATTAAGACAACTACATTTTTAGTAAAAATTCTAAGTTTAAAAATAAATTAATCAACTATATAAATTGTATATTATAAAAATATTAACATGTAATATTGTCATGTGAAATGTTTTAAATCAGTTTTTTATTGGTTTTGGATACTGAATAAAAATTGGATCTCAGATAATTCAAGAAATAGAAAATTTCAATTCTTCCGTCAGTTTTTTTGTTGTAAAATACTTTTCTTTTCTTTTTTTTCTTCTAGTAAATAAATAAAATTTAAATAAATAAAACCGTTTACTATTTCCTCACATAATTCTATATTGTATCTTTTTTTTTTTTTGAACCTTTATCCCACACACCTGAGCTTGTAACCATGGCTGTTCTGTCTGTGTATATGCACGCTTTGGTAAACCCGCTTTTTAATTTCCAAGCATGCTTATAATTAGTGGCGGATGTAATTACTAAGAGGGGCAGAGAGAAGAGACTTGTATTTCTTTTTCTCTCATTTCGTGTGTTGGCCACAATGCATACAGACACATAGACTGGCATACACACACACACTCTTAGAGAACCAGCTTCCACCAGCACAGGCCACAATCTAACACAAAAGGAAATTTTTCCAGATAAACCATCCCTGCCGCAACTTTTTTTAAAAAAAAAAAAAAACTCTTGTTCGCAATTAAAATTTAAAACAAATTATACGGGCAGTAGCGTCGCTCTACAAAAAGAACAAACGCCAGTATTTCCAGCCTCATTCTAACTTTTACCATAGAATAATTAATTAAAAAATCCTTGAGTTATATATATGTATATATATATGTATATATATAAATAATGAATTCATAATTAAATACTTTCAAAATTGGAATATCAAAATAAAAAGAATTATTGGATATATTTGTATTCCCTGTCAAAAGTTTAACAACAGCTACCTCTAAACTGGGCGAAGTCCATTGGAACGGGGATGCACGAAGTTGAATTCCTCTTTTATGGATGTCCGACAAGTGTTAGATACAATGTAAGTGAGAAGTGTAAATGTGAATTTGCAAAACAGAACAAAACCACTGCAATGATTTCCTTTAAACTTGGAATCGCACAATTTTCTTTTGTAACATTTTTTTTTGTGTGGAAAAAA
The DNA here is from genome assembly GCA_011037195.1 of Triatoma infestans. Taxonomy (NCBI): domain Eukaryota; kingdom Metazoa; phylum Arthropoda; class Insecta; order Hemiptera; family Reduviidae; genus Triatoma; species Triatoma infestans. The sequence continues at coordinate 69,135 of JAAEAF010013418.1, read as the reverse complement.
TTGATTGGTAAGTAGTTTTATGGAATTGGTGAGGTTAAATTTCAAATGCCATACGATGTTGGTTCAATATAATATTGGCGCTCATTTTTGGACCTCGATGTAAATCATTTCTACAACCTACCTGATAGGTAATTGTTCCCTTCACCACCACATTTTGTAAATAATTATATTAACAGCAGCAAGAGAAAGTTTTTTTTTTTTTTTTTTTTTTTTTTTTAATTTAAGGCGCGACAACATCTATTGTCATTGCCACCCGGAGCCCTCTCAGTGTACTGCCGGTCTCGGGATAGTGTTCTCTATTTAATATTAATCTATTTAAATGCTTGACATTAAAATATGTTCAGACGAAAGCACCGCATTAATTAATTGAAATGGTAGTTCAATTTATATAGGCAAGTGTGTGATTAGAGAACAGAGGGGGTTTAAGTAAGTTTAGGCAAATTTTAGTTGGTGATAGACTTGCAGCAAACCTGTAGTACTACATTGTCCGTCCGTAGTAACCCTCAATTTTAACCTAGGCTACCGGCTGTCCCATGAGAGCTTCTGCTATGAATAGTTAAACTCCAGTGATGTTTGTATATAGTTTGTATCTGTTTTAATGTGATAAAGCACACAGGGAGATTGGTACTCGTACGGCGGCTTCATCTCACCATCACAAGTTTGGAGAAGAAAGTATACATTAATTTTTAACTTTATTCTTAATGTTTTAAAAAAATGTATTGCAATCTTCTCAAATTTTTGAAATTTATCAAAAATATCTCAAAAAAGAAAAATCACAGGATGCTGAAACCAGATCTTCCGTTTAAGTACCATCAACGGATCAGGCACAAAGCTTTCCTTCAAAAACCGACAAATGGAAGTGCGAGATTTTTGTGTTGGAGAAATACAGTGCATATTACCTTGAAGTATCAATTGGGCCACCCTACCCTAGTCATGCTGAGATCTATCAGCCTGAGCCTTCTTTCAAGTTTATTTCTTTTAAGAAATCTCAGGAGTTCGAGCCTCAGGATTCTAAAACTTCTTTGAATGATACCATCGAAACTGATAGGAAACTTCTTCACCTCCCTCGCAGAATCTGCAGATAAGGCAATGCGCCTTCTAGGCCCAACTTCTTCAGCCTCCTTAGCATACTATCTGTCAACATACTAATCTGTCAGCTGATGCACGACTTGGAGAGCCAGTAGTTACCCAGAAGTGCCTTATCTTTCTTCAGTCATGGGAGGACAATTTTCCAAAACCGTACTCTCTTGACTTCCCGCAAGGGGTGACTAATGCAAGCAATAACTTGAGAAGTAACGACTCCACGGGTAACGCCTGTTCAGCTTATTTGCATAATCATTTATACAACGTAAACACGGTTATAGCTTCCTTCATACACGCAAATGATACAAAAATATTTTCAGTACACACCCTAACGTCGCTAGGAGACTGCCGCGGAAGTGGACGCTGGCTTACCATCTTAGAGGAGGGAATCTCTGGAAGAGGAAAAAAATAACTCCGAGGATTACTGTGCCTTTCCTTGCCAAGTTTTCGGCAATTATATTGCCTTTCCGCCAACATAATTTGGTTCCCAATATGGGTGAATCTCCATTATTTCTGCCCATGTCTTTAATTTTACCGAGACATTCCCATTTCATTTTCGAACGTAAGATGGACTCAACATTTTTACTGGCGGCCTGACTATCGGATAGGTTTACAATAGCCTGATCCCAATAATTCCTGACGTGTTTGAACGGGAAGATGATGGACAATTTGCCAATCGATTCCGTTGAATGTTTTAGCCTGTACACTCCAGCCATAATACTTTTATTATACTAATACTGAATGACTGAACTCCTTTTGTTTGACTGAGTAGTCCTAAAAACAGATTTCGATTGACTTCAGCGAAAAGTTAGATTCTAGGCTCATCCCTACAACCCCAATTCCTACTATTACAGCGACCACGAATAGAATCCCAAGTGCGATGTAAATATTATTTTCAGTTTTTAGAGATTTTCTCACAATATGGCTGCCGTTTTCTTTAAACATCGCATACTAATTGTTCATATAAAACCCTTTTATTTTTACTTGAAATCTTTTAAAATTTATCCTTCATTTTCTACTAATCAGTGTGGTTCCCTATAACTATCATCCAAAATTTATTCTACCCTACACTGCTAATCACTCTGCTTTAACATAATCTTGCTTTTCATCCTGAATTTGTTCATTTTGATTTTTCTTTGCTGAAATTTCTTTTATAATAAATGAAATATTCTCTTGGAGTGTTGAAAAATAGATAAAAAAAAAAAAAAATCAAAACCACATTTCTCTTAGAAATTAATTTGACGTAAAAATAGGAGAGATTTGTGTAGTGAAGCAGTGATAGCGACTTTGATGGAGAAGAGAATGTTGTGTCCAGAGGTGTAGCAGCTATAATTCGCTGCGCTCACTGGCCACAGCTCATTTTCCTTTGTAAACACCTGGATGAGTATAATCTTGTTAAAGGAAATATCGTTCCTTTATAACACATCGCGTGAAACGCTAAAAACAAAAATGAAGAAAAAATAGTTAAAACAGTTACTAACCAACTTTATTAACAAAATTAATGGGGAAATTTACTTTTTGTACAACAAACAGTTGAATAATATTACAGTTATTCCAATAAAATCTGTGGCTAAATTTCTACTTTTTCTCACTAGTGAGGTACACATTACTTTTTCCCACTATGTGAAAAAGTAATATTATTCAGCTCTAATTATCCCGACATCTAGCGGCAATAAGCGAAAACAGATCAAAACAAATCCCACATACAGCGGATTTGAGGTTGTACAAAACGAAACAGGTTATCGAGTAGGGAGAAGCCCTTGTGTCAGATACGGTGTTAGGACCTAAATGGATTACCAAGCTTGAGCTTACTGCTTTTTTTCGTTTTTGAGATATTTTTTTCACACAAACACACATATAGTCCATTCGCTAAATACATGTTTTCGTACTCAGGAAAACTCGAAACTCGAAATTTCTAGGGAACCTCAATTTCGAAAATTTTACATTTACTATCATAATAATTCCCCTACTAGGGTAAGTGAATATAAAAAAGGTTCCAAGGCATAAACAAAAAAAAAATAATATTTTATATTCAGGTTTTGTGGATAATAAAGGTATGATTAATTGACAATGCCTCATATTACATTTAATATGACGTCCTTTGGTCGGCCATAACTTTTTTGGTCAATGACAACGAAGAGTTTAATCTTACTAAATTCATTAATAAAATTCTGATTTAGATGAATATCCAGGAGTAAAGATCATATGTTCAAAGGACGTTTGCATCACATAGTAACCGAATAATGCTGTTTTTTCATTTTAAACCACAGACTGATCGCGCGCTAACAATCATTCAGATATTCATCCCAAACAGATTTTTTTTACTTTCACATACAGTTGTAAGTAAAAGTATTGTAACCTCTCTGATTCTACAAAATTGGGGTTTTCACTGGAAATAGATGTTTTGAAGTTCCTTGAGTTCCGAAAAGTAATTTAAAAAAAAAAAAAAATTGGTTTTATATGAATATGTATCTGTGTGTTTAATAAAAATAATTAAATAAAGACGAATCACAGAATGTTCCAACTTTCTATCATGTTTAGTTTTTATTAGGAAACCCTACGATAAATCAATTAATAATCTGATGTGAAACACTCACACAACTTTCTCTTACTCCTCTTAACACACTGATATATAATATATATATATATATATAAATGACAAATTTTCTCTAGCACTATTGACCTTTATGGTTATGGTCCGATTTCTTTGTACTGCGGCGAATGTTAGGTGGGTTAGACCCCATATCTGGATTTTTTGTTCTAGACCTGGTTTGTCGCTGTTTTTCTTTGGGGCATTTTTGTTCTTTGGATAGCGTAAGGTTTGGTCCCTCCCAACAGACGGATAACAATAATTGTGGAACCACAATCTTTTATCAGGACCTCGTAAGTAGCAGAGAACATGAAGCGATATCTCTTTTTCAGTTAAATAAAACCTGCAATTATACATAAATAAAAAACAAATTACAAAAAAAACCTACTATTAACCAGGCCCAATTCTCTGAGCATACATTGCCCAAATACAGACAAGTAACGAAAAATTATGAATCAATGAAAGCAAAGGGAACCTTAGTGTCCATTGATTTGTAGACAGTACTGTGATATTTCACATGAAATTCAGGGGACAATCCTCCCTGTATACGTACGCAACACGCGAGTCTCTCATTGTCATTTAAGACAAGGGTTAAGACAAGAAGACGCATTATCATGCTTGCTCTTCAATTTAGCCCTAGAATAGGTAGTGCGAGACGCAAACATATACAGGTAAGCAGCACAATTTTTCATAAGTCCGTACAGATCTTGGCTTATGCTGATGATGTGGATATTGTAGGTAGGACCTTTGACGGTATGAAAAACGCGTTTTTAAATCTAAACAGAGCTGCCAAGATACTTCTGGTAAATGAGAAAAAAAAGCAATATATGCATGCGGGAGGAAACACTGGGCGCGGAAGATACGTTCGATGGATGGTTACATGTTTGAGAGGGTAGACACGTTCATCTATTTAGGCTCTCTTGTTTCTAGAGATAATGAAGTCAGTCTAGAAATTAAAAGAAGGTTTTTGTGGCTAATAGGTGCTATTTTGGGTTCAGTAATCTTATGAGGAGCCAACTAGTAGCGAGGGCTACAAAGATACTCCTCTACAAAACACTTCTCCGTCCTGTCCTTATCTATGGCTCCGAGACATGGATCATCACAAAATCTGATGAAAAAGCTCTGATAGCCTTCGAGAGGAAAATCCTTCGCAGATTTTATAGCCCAGTGAAAGAAGGTACAACCTAGCGATGGCGCACAAATCATGAGGTGATTCGGCTCTATCGTGAGTCTGATTTTGTGCATGCAATAAACCTGGGCCAGGTTAAGATGGGCAGGACAAGTTCATAGGATGGATTCTACTTTCTCAAAAAAGATTTTGGAGGCAAGGTTGGACCGCACCAGAATAGTGGGTCGGCCTAGGCTGCGTTGGGTGGATGGTGTGATGAAGGATGCCAGAACTATGTTTGGCATCCGGAACTGGAAGGCTGGTGCAATGAATCGGGACAACATCGAGGAGGCCAAGGCTCACTAGTGGGCTGTAGCGCCAGTCATGATGATGATGATACTGTTATATTTGGTATAATGCCATCCACATTATCATATGATATGCAAAACGATGAATGAATTCTTCATCCGGTCATTTTCAATACAGAATACTCTTCTCAATGAACAAGTAAAATTTCTCTCATATTTCAATATTTAAGATGACCCACACTGTAGGATTCTTTCTCCATGTAGACAGGTATTGTAATCATTATCAATTCCAAGTCATTATCACATATCCACTTCCTTTAACAGATAAAGTTAGCACGGATATTGCAGGATATTACGAAATATTAAAAATTGCTTAGAAATAAGCATCGAAGTTTGTAATACCGGTTTTTATTGTTAGTAACTTATTGCTCAAAAAAAAAATAAAGAAATAATGTTTGTGTGTGTGTGTGTGAGAATATGTGTTACTACTAACAGTGGTAATTGTGGATAAAAAAAATGTATGTATTAAAACTGTTCATCATTGGTGTGTGATGGGAGTGCATTGTCAATGATTGGAAACAAGTGGGGGCATAACTTGCAGTTCTACCTGGAGGGAAACTATAGCATGAATGCCCTTACACCAACTCGTCTTGGCTAACCAGATTTCAGAGCCAATGTAAACAGAAAGGAGGTAAAAAAAAAAAAAGGAAAAAAGATAAGTCTCTAATAACTCATAATCAAGGTGTAGGAATTCAGTGATGTGCTCATCGCAACATGTGGCTCAAACTTAGTTATTGCTGATACATTCCTCAGTGTTTTTTAATTTAGGATACAAAAAAGTAAGTGTAAAAATTAACTATTCATAAATATTCTAAGATCTACAATGTTGATTATAAATTACGAATAATTATAGACATATGTTTCAATTTATTTTGCTTATAACTAGGACAAATTAATTGTTTATATGTGTGAATTTAAAGTGGATGGTGTGATATTTTGGCTACTAACTAGGTCGAAGAGGTTACATTGCGAATTCATGTAAATATAACTGCAAATATTGCTAATGTTTACTTACTAAATAGAATGTGTTCACGGTTTTAGCATAGAAATTATTGTTACCACAGTGGGATATTGCAACTATTAATTAATAGAAATACTATTCGCTTACAAATTACATGGATCTCAAAGGAAAAAATTCTCGTGTGAACCATTCGCACAATGGTTATTCGCACAAATTACTTCAGTTTACATAATTTTTATTGATTAATTTAATTATACGGATACAATCCAGTTACAAATTTCACATATAACTAAGAATATACATATGTTCAGAATTGTAGCGGCGGAAGTTGTAAAAAAAAATTATTTTGATTTAAAAATTAGATAGGTATTCGGATCATCCTTCTCTCCTTTCAAGCATACCGAAGCGGGGAGTGCCACAAGGCAGCATTCTAGGTCCTATCCTTCACTCAGTATACACGGCAGACATTCCAATACATCCTCATACTATCTTCTCACCTGTGTAGATGATACTGCTATTCTGTCTACCAATAATGATCCCGTAACAGCCCATAGAAATCTGCAAACCCACCTCTCCTCCATAGAAAAATGGTTAAAAAAATGGGTTACACAACTTAATGAAAACAAGTCCCAAAACATTACCTTCACTCTTCGACGCATTATTCTTCCCCAAATCTACTACAATTACATTCCCTTACCAGTGGTCAACGTTGCTTGCTATCTTGGGCTTTACTTACACCGAAGACTTACCTGGAATCCTCATACACGACTTAAAAGAATAGAGCTAAATAGACGCTTTCGACGACTTAAAAGACTACTGGACGACAGATCTAAATTCTCCCTAGGCAACAAAAGACTAATTTATACATCTATTTTAAAGCCTATCTGGGCGTATAGGAATAGAACTATGGGGTTCAACCAAACGCTTAAATCTCCATTGGCTCCAATCCCCAATCCAGAATCCTCCGTAACGTTGTAAACGCTCCTTTCTACGTCTCCAACCGAACCATACACACTGACCTTAATATACCGTTCATTGCTCAAGTCGCCCACACCCGCTACAGGAAATTCCATATTAACCTACAGATCACACAAATCCTTTAGTTCAACACCGGTCTTCCCGAACACTTCCTAATAACCCTCCTAGACGTCTTAAAAGACAATGGCCTCGTGATCTCCTCTCAATTGAAGAGAGTGAAAGTATTTTTATGTAGTTTTGGAGTGTTACGATTGGGGTAGCTTCTCCACTCATTATGTATTTATGTTCTTTGTAATAGTTGTTACTTATAGCGCGGTTGTGCTAATTGTAGCATAGTGTCCTTGGCAAGAAAAATATTCTGGCGTGTTTGAATGCAGGGTTGGATAGTTTTGAGAAGTGGCAAGATCAGTTGTCGGCCACAGTGCAATGTTTGAGAACGAGGCGTTATGTGGAATCTGAACAGAGAGCATGTTAGTCTTCGTGATTGTCCTTGTATAGAGAATGAAACTACTTTAGACGTTTTAAATTTAGTGTCTAGCACAGTGGAAATTTCAGTCGTGGATTTTGGTTGTTTTATTTAAGTTACGACGTGAGTTACTTTTACTTAAATTATAACTCTTGTTTTGAAAAAGAGCCTTCCCGGTTGCTGCTCTTTGTGTAATCACCGCGCGAGGGAAGGATATATTCCACTTTTTGGGGAGTTTGTCCGATACTTTTCTGAATTCAGATATCCCTATTTAGGAGCAAAAACATTATCAAAAGTTCAGCTGATTCAGTTTCTTAATGTACACAATTTTATAAGCCTTGTCAAATTTACACAGCAATCTTGGATTTATGGCCAAAATTTAGTTAAAGAATTTTCACTTTACTTAGTTTCCATTACTTAATATCCATATTTTTCTTATGTAGTTTTAATTAAAGTTTCACTTTCATTTAATTAACTATTATCTAATATGATTAGCCCTGTTTCTATTGTTGTATTAAATTACTTTTATTTACATTCGGTAATTTTTCTTTTTAATTACAACCACTAGCTATGTACACTTGAATTATTACAAAATAATACGGATATTTTCATAATACTATTCCTCTCTGTTTTCTGATCATCTTCTAGCGATTATTATTTTTGTCGTCAGTTATTTTATTTTATTGCTTACTCATTATCAACCTCCGGCAGACGGTTTGACCATGCCGTAGAATGTCAAGAATGTATTTTTGTATTTATTTTGTCATTGTGAAATAATGCATTATTAATTATTACTACTATACATATGTTCATCCACAATATAATTAGATAAAAAAACAAACAAAAAACCTGAGATTATTAGAAGAAATCTTGGCCATGCTCATGGACCTTTCTTGATAGTGTGTTATCTCTAGATATTCGCCTACTCGCTGGAGGTATTAAACGATACTCCCTACCCAATATACTTTTTCTTATTTTTGGTGAAAGGAAATATTGGGATGGTGCCAAATTTTTGAAATTGAGTTTTTACCGGAAATACATGTTTTGAGTTACCCTCGTGTACGAACAAATTTTTCCGCGGCGAATTGTCTGGAGGAGTGTGTGTTAACATAATATTACAACTGACAAGTAGTTGTTCCGCTAACAATACACGTACATCAATCAAATGTGTGACTTTACTGGTTTTTTTTTTCATTCATTAAAATATGTACAATGATTCATCAATCTTGTATACTAACTACACAACTAAAGGCCTATCAATTTCATTATAATACATTTTTCCAGGAAAACTGAATTTTTGGAGGGAATTTTGAGACTTCAACCTTAATGGTTCCTCTTCACACCATAGAAGTTCCAAGTTGCATCAATTTTATTAGAAATATTTTTGTATACAAAAATTGATTTTAGAAGTACAGAGAGATATGTGAGTTATTTAAAAAAAAAAACAAAAAAAAAAAAAACAATTTAAAAAAAGTTTCAAAAAAACTTATAGGAAAATCAAGAAATAAGAGCGAAAACTACAGTGTTATATATATATATATATATACGGTGGCTGGACTAGGGACGTGATGCTGAGGGAGTTAACTCCCTGAACGGGAATAAATCTTCCCATACCAGCCGGTTTGCCGCCCAATGGGGAACTCTCTGAAGTCGCATGTACACTCTACCTGCCGTACAAACACATTAATTTATCTCTAACAAACCTTAGGTGAATGCATAAAATTCTTCATCTTTACTTTCAGTTACTCTTTCTTGTAAATGGGAACTTATTGCGATTGATGTCAAATTTATAGAAATTGAGTTTTTATTGGAAATACATGTTTATTCTTGTGAAGTCACCTGAGTACGTAAAAAATGCTTTTAGCGAATAGCCTCTGTGTGAATATATGTGTGTATGGGTGTGGGTGAAGTTTAAACCTAATCTTTCAAAGTACTACCACCGGATATGTCATGAATTTGTTTTGGACAAAATCCAAGAACCGGAATTCGATATTACTGAATGTTATTTTTTTCAGTTTTTTTTTTTGAGATTTTCTTGAAAACGGCTCCAATTTTTTTTTTTCAAATCTAAAGTGAATATAAATAACTATTATTTGACACATTTTGTCGAGAAAATTGATTGATTGCTAATCGTATCATGTCTGCCGGAATTGCTTAGCAGATTTGGATTAAGTCTTCTCTAAGTGCTTCTGGAGTTATGGTTTCCTGACATAAATTTTTTCTTTGAGATATTCCCCAAAAAAAAATTCAAGAGGGGTTAAATCTGGCGATCTGGAAGGCCAGCTTACCGGTCTCTGTCTCCCGATCCAGCGGCTACTGAACATCTCATTCACTTTTCTCCTCCACAGATTGCCAGATTTAGCCCCTCTTGAATGTTTTCTTTGGGGGTGTCTCAAGAAAAAAGGGAACCAACAGCTCCAGAAGCACTTAGAGAAGACTTAATCCAAACCTGCTTAGCAATTCTGGCAGGCATGATACGGTTAGCAACTTCATCTGTTGGGCAGCGACTGCGCTTGTACCGGTTAAACCGAGGAGGTCATTTTGAATAAATAGGAAGTATGTTTTTTATAGATTTTCGTAAATAAACTGCAATATTGTTTTGTTTTAATGAAGTTTTACCTGATTTTTAAGTCCCTTATGGCTCTAAATTAGGTTTTAAGTGTTGTCAGCATTTCAACTCTCTTATTTATTAGAAATTAATAAGAAAATCCGCTTTTAATTTTAGTTTATGAAACAAGGAAATAGGAAAAAACGATGAAAATTTAATCTTTATGATTGAATATCTCGGCTGCGGTTTGACATATTGAAGTGAAATTAACGGCAGCATTCTTCATTTTTTTAGTAGTTTTCAGTACAGTAGTAAAAAGTGGGGGTCAAAAGAAAATTGCAACTTTCAATCTCTGATTTTAGGTGTAAAGCGGCAATAAAATCAAATAACATTAACACCATCATAAACTAGAGCGCCAATACTTCAACAAACGTTATGTTCACTTTTTTGATATCTTTCTTCGTGTAAGAGTTATTTCAAAACTGGCCCGTTTAAATGGGACACCCCTGTATAATATTAATATCTATTCGAAGGAATGCTAGAATTCCAAATTTGAAGAAATCTGAAAAAAGTTTTGGTGTGGCTTTAGGGGTGTGACAATTAAATTTAAACGGCACTAGGTTTTGTTGAAAATGTGGCTGGATAACATCTGGTATTTTATTCGTCGTAGCTATTTATAGTGTATTATAAACATTCTATTTATTATATACTATTTTCTAATGTATAATCATAATTTATAATAATTCCATTTTATCATTTAAACACACACACACTCACTCACACATAGTACATAGCCTTACAACCTCCCGCACATGCATACAATCAACAAACCAATAAAGTGTCGAGTGTAACAGAAATATTGCGTTGAAGTGAACTCTCTACACGAACTTAATAAATTTCCTCTGGCGAGGGATAAAAATCCGAAACCAGTTAGCAATATAAGAAATATGCATGCTACGACCGATAAAAAATACCAGATGCACAAGCTTTGTTGTTTTCGGCACAGGATCCTGCACACTAGTCCGCTCTGGTATAGAAGTATAATCTTTACCACCTTATTTTTATGGCCAGCCTGATTAAATATTCTAAACGTTGTAGTTTTTAAGGAAATTTGCTACTTAAATTGTATCACTTGCAATAAGTACGAGAGTGGTATGGGTGTTACACATCAGATATATTTTTTTTTTTTTACGTTGTTCTTGAAAATAAACCCAACGGTTTTCTTTAAACTTGTTATATTCATGTTGTTCATTATATGGAGTTTCATGGGTAGGGGTAACGTTAGGATTCAACTCTAGAAACTCAAACATGGAAGATATGAAGATGATGCCCAACAATTTCTCTTACAGAATAAGAAAAAGTAATTTTCTCAAAAATGGTTCCTACGATTTCCTTTAACCTTGGTATCAAGGAACTTTTTACTTAACACATTTCCTGAAACAAAATCATTTTAAGCGGAGTCTACTAGTATATGTAGTACTGTACAAAAATGTTCCCTTTAAAACTCTGATAATCACAGTAAGAAAAAGTCATGTAGTTTGAAACAAGTTTTTCATTTTCTCATAAGAGAAAATATGACGAACTTTTCAGATTTTTGAAATTAAATTTGCAACCAGAAAAACATGTTTTGTGGTCCCATTAGTCCGAAAAAGTGGTTTTGCAGAAACAAGTGTGTGTGTGTATGTGTGTGTGCATGAATGTGTTTGGTAAGCATAATTCAAAAACGGTCAATCACAATTAGCTTAAACTTGATATTTCGTTTAGATATTAGCAGGAGACATGGCAATATGGTTTTAATAAAAAACGGTCGACTTTTGGAAACGGCTCAACTTTTTTTTTTAAACTTCAAATATCAACTAATCATAAAAAGAGCTATAACATTTGTTTGAAATAATTTTTCTAGGAAAATTCATTTTATGACGTTTCTGAAAAAGGATTTCCTCTAAAGTGCCATTTCATTATATTATTACGTATGTATGATCCTGTCTGTATGTAATATTAATAAGAATTTAATAGGGAATAGCTAAGTGGTTAGCGTATTGGACTCCCATTCGGAGGACCCGGGTCCGAGTCCAGCTGTGCTCCCCCTAGATTTTTTCTTCCTAGGAGCATCTACAGCTCACTGCCCTGTGATGAACAGTGGGTGTTTGAAACGAGAGAACACTGTCCGGAGGCCGGTAGTGCACTGAGAAGTCTCCGGGCGCCAATGACCAGAGATGTTGACGCGGCTTAAATTAAAAAAAAAAAAATAATAAGAATTTAATGTGTTGCCAAAATTCTGAGTTTGAAGAAAATCGTTTACCGGAAGTTACAACTTTTTTTGCCAAATTTTATTTCGGATGTATATATTATACATTGAATATGTGGATGGGTTCCCGCAATGCTGGATAACCTCTGGTATTTTATCTATCTTAGCATGATTTTTTTTTTATTCCTCACCGGTTTCAGATGTTCATCCATCCTCAGAGTAAATTTATCAAGTTCGTGCAGAGAGAGTATTGGTATGTATCCATACTATACATACAATATACACGACATACATATAATCAACAAACCAGCAAGTCTCGTGTGTAACAGAAATATTGCGTTGAAGTGAACACTCTAGACGAACTTAAGGTATATCTAGGTATATTCAAAGAAAGATTTAATTTTCAATGCAAAATTACTTTACCATTTATTTATTTTTTTTTGTTTAAAAAACAGTACGCAATTAATTTAGAGCCAGATATTTTTTGGATCATTTAAGAAATTTATGAGAAAATAATTTGGACCAACAACAAACAGACAGACAGACCGACAGACAGACAGACAGACCGACAGACAGACCGACAGACAGACCGACAGACAGACCGACAGACAGACAGACAGACAGACAGACAGACCAACAGACAGACCGACAGACAGACAGACCGACAGACAGACAGACCGACAGACAGACAGACAGACAGACCAACAGACAGACAGACAGACAGACCGACAGACAGACAGACATTAAAGAGTCCAATAGTAACCTAACGCTAGCTCAGTTTTGTAATGATAATATTCAAAAAAGTTATATACGATTTGGTGTTTCCCATCGGAAAATAAACAGTCACCATAGGTTATTACAGTAGAATATAAATAATCATATTATTTTAAACCTATTAAAAAATGGTTAAGAAATTTATGTTTGAAAGGTAATTTTGGATTATCAGATAAGGGCACATAGAAAGAGTTCCATGAAGGTATGTGCAATTCCACATGTTTAATAAGCAATTATTTTACTCATTTATCCTAACATTAATATTCAGGTGGTGGGAGGACAAGAGCCTACCTTGATAGGTATACAAGTGATTATAATGTAGTCCAAACAAGAAAATCAATAATATTGAATTTAACACCGCAAATTCCAGAAAACAAACTTTTTTTTTATTTCTTTCTTCCTGTCTTCATCCAACGCCCGCACATGACATCTCTGTCCTTCGACCACCAATTACATCGTCTTCAGCCTAAAAAGGCCTGTGTACGGATAAGGTTGGACAAACTAACAGATGGATACAGACCTGATGATCTTCGTCGAAAAGCTGGTGGTACTGGTCCGTTGTAGCTATGCCAATCCTATGTAGGTGAGCTTTTGGAGGTAATCGTGGCCTGTGAGTAGTCAGAAAACGGCGAAGAGTTCGTCGGCAAAGGACCATATTCAATCAGTCGAGGCCAAAGCTTACCTAGAACAGGAATAATGCTCTTTCAGCCAACATTGAATCGCCGCGTCAGTGCTGCTACTAGAGAGAGCAAACAGAACTAACTAAAATTATTTTATTCTGTAAAATGTTGCCAATGCATTTAAAAAAAAAAAACTGAAAAATTCGAATTTCTGGTTAACCGAGTTACTTTAAATTTGGAATTCTATCAGCGTTTCAAATCTGCTAATTATTTTATTGATGATAGAAGCATACAATTTTCTGACATGTTACTTTATACAAAGTTTAAAGAAAATCATTGAAGCCGTTATCCATAAAATCGTGAAAAAGTAAAAAAAAAAACTATTCAATAAATCTTCACGCGATTATGTATTTTGAAATACGTATTTTATGCGTACCACAGACCATTCGCTAAAAACATTTTTTTTGCGAACTCAGAGAACCTCAGAACATATATTTCTGGTGAAAACTCAATTTGACACGATTAACGCAACACTTCCTCTTTACCATGAGATTCATTTAGTGCGTAAATCATTTGTCTGTTTACTTATTGAATATCCCCCATATAAAACAGATTTATAGTTCATCACATTATTAAAATCCGTTATTATTTATTTAAAATAAATAGATGTATTTCATGTATTTAAATAAAGTATCTATTTACTAATTTAATGATTTTGAATGTTTTACAAAACATAAGGACAGGGAATTTATGAAAATCAGGTTGAATAGAAAACTGATGATATTTTAACAGAAAAAGGAACAATTGTAGCTGTCTATTTTGTTTTCATTTGATTACAATGGTGTAAAACAAGTAAGTTTCTACTTGACAACGATAGGGCATTCCCTTAAAAGAGTTGTGTAACGCTGGACATTGTTATAGCGGACAGTTGTAGCTATATTTGCTGCATTGTCTATCCAGCAGTCATAGTTGGCTACTGGCCCATTCATTATGACAATAACAAGATCTACTACTTGCCACATAACTTGTGAGCCTATTTTAACCAATATTTTCACTTCTGGCTAGAATTTTTGTTATTTTTCTCAATTGACTATATTGAAAATATACCTAGGCAGACTCAATTTATAGTTAATATTGAATTTTTCTCGGAACTTCCTGGAATCACTAACCCAACCCCAAAAACATGAAATCTAGCATCAAGATTCTTTATAACTTAATTATGCATATTTGCAAATTTTTTTGCAGTCCAAGAAAATCATTGGTGCCATTTTCGACAAAAAAAAATACGGCAAAAAATTGGATCAGTTTAAAAGTGTTGTGATCGTTCCCAGTCGGTTATACGATCGCTTACGTCACCGGAAACCAGCGATCATTGGCTAGAAGTTGCATGTAAAAAAAAAAAAAAGCATTAGCGGCCTGACGAAAGCGGGTAAACGCATTGTGTTGCAGTGGATATGGGGCCACTGTAGAATTTACGGGATCGAGCAAGCTGATCGTATAGCTTAGGAGGGATAAAAAAAAACAACAACCTAATCTACCCGTTGCACTAAGAAATTTAAAGACGCGTCGTCATTAAGGGATTTAGGCACAAATAAGTATATAGAAAAGTGAGCTGGAGGATAGTGGGAGAAATTGATGGTGGCAAGCGGCAGGATTCCCGCCACTCTTCCGCATTCGGTTGCTGTTGCCTTCTTCCTATGCTGACGGGCCACGATCTGCTACAGAAGCACGTCCACCGTATAGTGATTCTTGACATCCCCCTTTACCCTTTTTGCGGCGGGGAAGATATGACACTAGAGCATTTAATTGTCTGCCCTGAACTAAAAGAAGTTACATCATCTGCGATGTCTACTTTCGTGTGTAGTGCACATTTATACTGGGCTGCCAGAAAGAAAATGGCTGAAAGGCTAAACTAATGGTGCAAAAAAAAAAAAAATTAAAATCTTAAATCCTAAATTTCATAATTGGAAAAGTTGAAACTTAACTATGGTGTTCAAAACTCACACGACCTTCTCTTACTGCAATTAATACAATTAAATTAACAAATTTTCTATATAATTGCATTGCTGACAAACGTTTTAGTTGGCGGTTACAGATATATAGGTGGCCGGTTTGGCAGTCAACTCTGACCTAATCAACAAAGCTGTGGCGACAGTTTAAATTTGAACATAACTGACACAGGGTGCCACAGACACATCCAAAATGAATTTTTCCGGAAAAATGTTTCCAATAAAAGGTCGGCATTTCAAGTTTAATGAAAATCCCATGTCACGTGCCACCAAGAAACATAAGATTGAAGTCAACTCCGTATACGTATTAATAGCCTTACTTTGACGATATATAAATATCCGAAACCGGTTAGAACCAACAAAATGAATCATGCTATGACTGATAAAATCTTAGATATTACTCTTCAATGCGAACCTAATCTTCATATTCAACATCTAATATATGTATATTAATATTATATAGTTGGTAAAATCTAAGAACTGAAAGCGCGTCTTTACTGAATGTTTTTTTCTCCACAGTTATTTGCGACTTTCTCGAATATGGCTTTCCCGTCACGCACTACACTTGTTGATTTTGATTGTGTTTCCAATTAATATACACATGTAGTCAAAGTTCAATTATATATTGTAAATACAATCAAAATCTTGATAAAAGATTCAAATAATTGAAGATGTGTGGAAAGATACTCAAAAAACGACGGCACCAGCCTGCCTTGCAGAGCAAAGTGTTGTCTGTGGAAGCCACATAGGTTAGAAAATGTACCATCCCTGGACAAGTGGCCAGTGAAGAAAAAACAAACGGTTAAAGAGGCGCTAATAACCGCCGTAGTTGATGGCGCCCCACCCCCCCCAAAAACCAAGTGTAATGCGTGACAAAAACATTGACGTCAGCTCTCTACGAACTTGATAGCCTTACCCTGACCATTGATAAAAATCGAAAACCGGTGAGGAACACCAAAAAATATTCATGGCACGACGGATAAAATCCCAGATGTTACCCAGCATTATGGACCCATCCACATATTCAATATTAATATACATAGAACCATTGTTAGAATTTCAATTTTGAAGAATATCGGTTTACCAGAAATGAGACGCTACAGTATTAGTTTTTGAGTTTTTTTAATTTTTTTTTTTTTGAACGTTTTCCTTTAAACTCCAAATTGGTACTGAACTGGTACATTAGAGAAAAGCATAACGCTACCGTTCTCCCAGTACCCCTCAAAAAAAAAAATCAATTTTCCCAGGGAAATGTTACAAAAAAAATTGATAAGTATTTATGTGTGTAGTTAGTATACTAAGTTCGAAGAAATGCGTTGGAGCTGTTTTCGAGAAAATCACGAAAACTCATCGAAAAAATAGAAAAAGCATTTAAAGTTGCATTTCTGGTTGAAGGATTTTGCCCGAAACCTACATGTCAGATGCGGTGCTGATAGAAACACACACACATACAAGATAATCAGTTAAAAACATTTTTTCGTACTCTAAATCATCTATTTCCGGTGAGACCTCAATTTCGGAAACTTTGACACAATCGCAATACTTTCTATTACAGCAGTAAAGTGATACTTTCGGTTGAGAAATATTGGGTAAAACTGAATTATTGCGTCCTCTGGTGGCAACTAAACGAAATAACTTGGTGCAATTTTTCGCTTTTTTAGTTATGCAGGCCATACATGCACTTTGAAAAATTACTTTTTCCTATTTGCAGGACTAACATAACGTCCGGCTGAACTCGACATTTTTGACTTTGACAAATTTGAAATACATTCTCTTTTACAGCAGTAAGAGAAAGTAGTAGAATATTGGTAAGAAATATCAAATTTCAATTTAAGCCCCAGGCTAAACGTTGAACCCACCAAACTGACGTTGATTACAGAAATCAGCCAAAGACTAGAGGAAAATTGAATTTTGAACGGGAAATTTACACGAAATGCTAATTCGAAGTGCCCACCCACTCCTATCCCTTGCTATAGTCTCTAATACCAGAGGTTAATTACCAGCCGATTAATGGTGACACAACGCGTAACGGTTTTCAGTCCAACGGTGCGTACTAATGGTGAGGTATCAAAGTTGCGCATAGTTCCAGTGAGGGAGCGCCCTGTCCGAAATGAGTCTCTCTAACGTCCGGTCTGCTGCTATCTCCGTTCAACGGCTTCATAATTAAATAATCACATAATGTTCATTACATACAGACATACACCTTCGGCAAGCTGCACACCTCTGTCTTTCTCCTTTCTAATTAATTTACTGTACTCCTATTACATGTAGTTTTTATGGTTTATCACAAAGGAAATAACAAACATCATTTATTTCCAAATTAACAAAATTACATCCTTATGTGATGACAAAAAACCCAGTGTGAAACACTCACACGACTTTCTCTTACTGCAATTTGCATACTTTTCATTTATTAATTTATTAATTTATTAATAATTGATTTATTAATTTTGGCGGGTATTACCTATTACGAAGTTTACTTCCGGTAAACCGATTTTCTTCAAACTTTGAATTTTGGCCACAAATTAAATTCTTATTAATATTATATAGACAATGGAATCATATAATGTACTGAAATGGCACTTCAGAGGAAAGCCTAAAGCACCTCACTCCCCCAGAACACCCTTAAATGAATTTTCCCGGGAAAATGTTTTAAATAAAAGTTGTAGCTGTTGATATAGTAAGTTTAAAGAAAATTGTTGCTTCCATTTTGAGAAAATTACAAAACAAAAATACTGAAAAATGTATTCAGTAGAGTGTATACATCTAGTGGTAGATTTCCGTACATACCGTGATATTTTGACCAAAATATTATTGTCGCGTCCACTGATAGAACCTAAATGAAATACCAAGTTTTAGCACACTACATTTTTCGGATTTTTGAGTTATGCCAATTTCCTAAAACTACTTTTTCTGACTCAGGGGACTTCGAAACGTATATTTTCGTGAAAACTCATTTTCGAAAATATGACACGATCATTATTCATGCTGTTACTAGTAGTAAAAATATATATTGATATCTCTTACTGCTGTGGAAAAAAAATGAAGTTCAGCTACCACCGTCACATTCCACACTATGTTTTCGGATAAAATCCAAGAACTGAAAGTGCGTCTTTACTGAATGTTTATTTCTCCACAGTTATTTGCGACTTTCTCGAATATGGCTTTCCCGTCACGCACTACACTTGTTGATTTTGGTGGTATTATCCAATTATTATACATATGCAGTCAAGTTTGAATTATATATTGTATGTACAATCAAAATCTTGATTAAAGATTCAAATAATTGGGGATGTGTGGAAAGATACTCGAAAAACTGACGGCTCCAGCTTGCCTTACTGAGAAAAGTGTTGTGTGTGGAAGCCACATAGGTTAGAAAATGAACCATCCCTGGACAAGTGGCCAGAGAAGAGAAAGCAAACGGTTAAAGGGGCGCTAATATGCGCCGTAGTTGGTGGCGCCCACCACCTTAAAAACAAGGATAGTGCGTTACAAAAACATTGAATTCAGCTCTTTACACGAAGTTGATAACCTTACCTTGACCATTGATGAAAATCCAAAACAGGTCAAAAAATGTATCATGTTACGACGGATAAAATCCCAGACGTTAACCAGCATTACAGACCCAACCCACATATTCAATATTAATATACATTAGTACCATTGTTAGAATTTCAATTTTGAAGAAAATCGATTTACCGGAAATGGGACTCTTCAGTATTAGTTTTTGAGTTTTTCTTTTGGAACTATATTTTTGTTTTCCTTTAAACTTCGAATTTGTATTAATTGCACAAATATGAACTTATCAAATGTAATCATTTGACTACCTGTCAGGTTGGGTACTTACCTGTCCTCTCACCAATTCTATTATTTATGTGAGGATAAACAGGCAAAGTTGGAAGTTTAAAGAAAATTCGTCAACTTATACTAACTTGTATGAACAGGAGTAAGAGAATGACGTATGAGTGTTTCGAACCAGATTTTTTTAAAAATTTTTTTTAGAGTCATCCTGTCAATGATGAATCATTTCTGTATACATTTTCTGTTATTTCTAATTATCATTTCAATGGATTAAGGTTTCTTGTTTATTTACCGGTAAGGAGGAAGTAAACAATAGTATGGCACTTTATAGTAACAGTTTTGCGGGGAAATACTTAACTATCTTTGTCAATAAAATTATAAAACATAAAGTATGGTAAGATTTGTTGTTAGCAATAGAGGCAGACAGGTAACTCGACCTTGCTAGTGAAGCACCTCACATCGACCGGCCAACACCAACCTGGAGGCATTTATCCAACGCCCCTCTCATACTTGTCAATCCCATCCTATCAGGACATAAATGGCTGGGAAGCAGCCCGCAGTAGGCGTGGCTAAGCTTTTTTTTTTTTTTAAAAAAAAAGACTAAATAAAAAATAAAAGAAAAAAAATGGTTAGAACTTGGTGGTAGTGTCTGACTGGATCTCATGGGTTTTGTACTCATGAGTGTGTGTCGGTAGGGGGTCTGTTTCTAGAAAGGGTTCAGCACACTGTTTTACAAAGAGACCCCTAGAGGGGGCAAAGGGGTTGAAAGAGAGAGGGATATTGTGAGAGAGTGAAAAAATACAGTGCTACTCCTAAAGGGAAATGAGAGTAGGCGGAGCTAGTTGCCCCTTCCATTTAGCATTGAACGAATCAGCTTGCTGTTTGCTCACTCAATTCAGGTGCATCCCTCTCTTATTTAAAGCTTCTAATTACGACTCCGGGTGCTGCAACCGCCCCGCACGGCTCATTCCAGTCATTACTCACATCTGACTTACGCTCAGCTTTTCCTTCCTCTCAAAACCATTTTATTTCCATTGCCCTTCTACATTGCCCTTCATCCACAAAAAGTACATAAAAATACTAATTATCTAACCCTTAGTGCAATTGTGCTCCAAGACCGCGCCTAACTCCGCCAACAGTCGGTTTTTTTCTGTTTTTTTTTTAAATGATTTCTTTCACCCTTTAAAGCAAGTGGAGCTGCGCTCCAATGAACTGCTTGCCTTGGAAGATGGCGAGTCAATACTGGACTGTCTTCATTCATGTAAAAAATCTGGTGTGATTCACTCACACGAATGACTCCTCTTAATACAGTGACATTATTATGTATAAAATCATCAATTTTCCTTTAAATTTCAAATTTTGCTCATATATGTCCTAACATAGATATTGAGGTGGTGGTGGTGGGGGACAAGTGCCAACCTACCAACAGAGGCATATAGAGAAATGATTACACTATAGAGAGTGCCAATAACATTGAATAAACAAATTTGAATTTTAACGTCTTAGATTACACAGAACCATTAAAAAACAATATTCGCAGAAAAATATTGGCAATAAAAGTGATAGGTTTATATATGTGTTGTTAGTTCCAAAAAAAAAAGAAAAGAAAATTCGAAAACCTATTCTGAAAATCAGGACTTCCGGTTAGCCAATTTTTTCAAATTTGGGAATCTATGTTTTTAAAGCATATCAATGATTACCAAAACCACACATTTTATTGAAGTGGTAGGCACATTAGAGAAAATTTTCCAACGTACCGCCCCGTCACCCTTTCTCTAGATTCCGGCAAAAAATCAATTTTCCCGGGAAAATGTTTCAAAAATGACGGTGACAGACAGGTATTTATCCGCAAACATGGTGGAAGCAGTTTTAAAAAAAATCATAGCAGACATTTTTGATAAAATCAACAAAAAAAACGGAAAACTAATATTACGTAGAGACCACACTTCCAGTTAATGAATTCTTATTTCAAAACTTTTATTTCAGCTGCAATAGTAGTACCAACACAACCAAGTTTGGCTTCCTATGTTTTGTCATTTTCGAGATATTTTGTTTACAAACACACACACACACACAGAGATTATTCACTAAAAACAATTTTATCGTACTCAGAAAAATTTCACATTTTTTAGAATTTGACGATCGTAATTAAGGCGCGTCAACATGTATGGTCATTGGCGCCCGGAGCCTTCTCAGTGCCCTGCCGGCCTCTGGACAGTGTTCTCTTGTTACAGACAACACTGTCCGTCAGCGGACAGTGAGCTGTAGAGGCTCCTAGGAAGAAAAAATTTAAGCGTAGCACCCGAGTCCTCCGCGTGTGAGTCCAGTACGATAACCACCTTTTCCCTTCCCTCAGAAATATTTGATGAATACTTTATTTTACAAATTTAAAATAAAATGTTTAAAGTCAGACCTGAGTGCTGAGTTATTTACAGGATTTGATATCCTTTCTGGATGTGAAAGGATTATTAAACTAGAAACATATTAAAATCAGCGCCCGCTCTAGAGGCGGGCAACCCGGATATGTATCCGGGGCGCCAAAATTTAGAAGCGCCATTTTGGCTGTGAGAAAAATATTGATGTGTTAAATGCTCAATTAATAGAATGTTTCACATATCGATTATTTCGTTAGCTAAAAATTTACAGTGCGTAGTGTATTTATATTGTTAATGTCTAAAAGCTAAAAATATTTGCGCTATTTTTTTATTTTCGGCGCATCAACTTCTTGGTTATTAGCGCCCCTCATCTTTTTCTACAACAACTATTTTCCACTAGAGCTGGATGCGCTCGCCTATATATTCCCGGCATCCAAGACAACGTCTTTATTTCAAAGGCGGATGGAGCGGGGGAAGTAAGGGTTCATTCCTGTACTGTCTTCCCCTCTTGACCATCGTACTTGCCGACAGGGGGGGAGTCAGTTAAAAAGGATTAGCGCCATCCTGTTAGGCCACTAGAAACAGAATTGGGAACGTAATATCCACTACAGCTTTTATATACTATAGATATATTTCCGCCACTATATTCATATTTATACATTTATGTACAATAAAGCACTAGTATGAAGAATATTTAAAAATAGATTAACAATAAGTAATAGTTAAAGATTTTCTATTTTTATCTCCTAGCACCATCAACAGAATGTCATCTATAGTTAAAAATTGCACATTAATTTGCCATCAAGGTAGGGCTATTTGCATCATAGGGAAAGAAATTTATAAATTTCCTTGACCCTTTAATGTTTTCTCTAATTCTGATATATATAATAATAAAATATGAAGTACTTCAATAAAATTATATAACATTCTAAAAATAACTATTCTAAGGGCATTCATACAACATTCGCGCTAATAAATACACTCGCACTAATAAATACTTTCTCGCTAATAAATACGTTCTTGCTAATAAATACGTTCATATCAATAAAATACATACATAACTCACTCACACTTGGGGAGAGTACTTGATATTCCGCTCCCCATCAATAGCCTTTGAATTTGTAAAGACGGATGCTTGAACTTGTTTCAACATCATTGGCTTGCTTAAAAATATATATATATATAATATATTCTTAAGGATGGCAATTTGCGTTTTTATCCGGAGGTGGGGGGTGGGGGTGTAATCGCCAGAGCGGGCGCTGATTAAAATAGTAATTTTCTTCAAATCTGGAAATTGTGACGACGCAAACTGCCCTCTCATTCTTTAATAAGTCTATATCTTGCTGCAATTTACATAGTTTTTGATTTTTTTATGTGTGTTTTAACCAGTTACAAATTTTACATAAATTAAAAATGTATCCGAAATAAAATTGGACAAAAAAAGTCATACTTCCTGTAAACGTATTTTCTTTAAACTAGATATTTTGGCCATACATTTGATTCTCTAATTAATATTATATAGGTGATGGAATCGTATAATACACTGAAATGGCACTTTAGAGGACAACCTAACGTCCACATATCCCCCCAGAACACGCCTTAAATAAATTTTTTCGGGAAACCTAATACAAATTAAAGTTGTAGCTTTTTTTTTTTATACTTAGTTGTTATACGAAGTTTAAAGGAAATCGTTTGGTGCCGTTTTTGACAAAATCACAAAAAAAAAAACAACTGAAAAATCTATTGTGAGGCGATTGGGATTTTTTTTTATTAACCCGAAAACGCCAACAAACGATTGTTTTTAAACGTTTGGAATGTTTGACTGTAGAGATAAAAATCTGATGTGAAACACTCATACCACTTTTTTTTAATTTCCTTTAAATTTAAAATTTTTACTTATACTGTGGTAACATAATTATACAGATGGCGGAGGGACAAGGGCCAACCTACCCAATATAAGCAAGTAGAGAATGATTAAATTGTAGAGAGGCGAATAACATTGAACTAAAACATTTGTATTTTAACATCTCGGATTCCTCCGAACACATACAAAAAAAAATTCAGAAAAATGTTACAAATAAAAATTATAGTGCAATTTGAACTCCCGAACTTACAAAGAAATAGCTACAATCATTATCAAGGGAATTCTCAAAAAAAGTCAAGAACCTCTGCGAATTCGCACTTGCAAATAATCGATTTTCTTCAAATTTGGTATCCTAGCAATGCTTCTAATATATATTAATATTATGTAGGTGATACATAGGAGCCATAATTTTACTGATGTAGATGTAGATTATTTTAGGGGATTATCGCACTGCGACCTGAAAGATCTATTGTGCCTCCTGGAGCCTTCTCAGTGCAAGGCCGGCCACCAAGCAGTTGCTCTCTAGCTACAGACAACACTGCTCGTACCGTACAGTGAGTTGTAGAGGCTCCTAGGAAGAGAAAAATCTAACGGCAGCATGCGGGATTCGAACCCGGGACCACCGCGTTGCTAGTCCAGCGTGCTACCACTGAGCTAATCCCTTCCTTCTCCCTTGGCTAACGCCAATTAACTAGAGACTGAGACCTTAGTTTGTGTAGTTTGTTTGCGATTGTCTGTTAAGTGGTGAGTGTATATAGTTTAAGTGTATTGTGTACTGTTCTGACGAAGTGCATGGAGCCCGTGCGGACGCTACTCTCCAAGTAATCGCTATAGCTGTTACCAAGAGAATTCCAGAGAAGGTCAAAAACCTTCTGTAAAGTTCACTTCCAGTTAACCGATTTCCTTCAAATTTGGAATTCTAGCAATGCTTCATGTATGCAATAAATGCCCCTTGCGGGCATAATTTTACTGAAGTTGTACATTAGTGGAAAGCTTAACGCTGCTGTTCTTGCAGAACCCCCAAAAATAATCACTTTTCCCAGGAAAATATTTCAAATAAAAATGATAGATAATTATGTATGTACTTAGTATCCGAAGTTTAAAGAAAATCATTGGAGTCATTTTCTAGAAAATCGGGAAAATCCGAAAAACTATTAGCTGATGGATTTTGCCCAAAATTTTGGTATAAAATGCGGTGATAGTATCTAAACAGATTATGAAGTTTGTGCTCCCTGGGTTTTTTTGTTATTCAAATATTTTGTTCACATACAACCCGCGCAGACACACACACACACACACACACACACACACATACGCAGAAATATTCGCTAAAACATCTTTTTCTTTATCACAGGATTTAAAAACATATAATTTTGGTAAACACTCGCTTCCGAAAATTTGACACGACCGGAACACTTAATCTCTTAGCAAGAGAAAGCAATAACTTGTTAATAATATACTTTATGCGTTAAATATAAGGTTTTAGATTTTGGTGTCTAAAGAGAAAGGCTTCACATTAGGCCGAAACATTCAGTTTTTTAATGTTAAACACTAGGTGAAATAGTCACTTATTTGTTCTTAGTATTGATATTTTAAGATTTTAGACTTTACAATTACAAATTGAAAGAATTACGATGCATAAGAAAATAAGTAGCAATTATCACGAATGTTTACGGCAGAGATAATATGAACAACTTAAAACCTTCAAATATTTAAATATTTTTGTAGTTTTACATCCTCTAGGGGATATACCATCTTTATCAGACCGAGTAACATGTTGTTAGAGAGCTGGAATGAGTGAGTAACCATGTTTGCAGAGTGTTGCCTAGATGATGGCGCCAGTGCGAGTGTAGGGATCTCAGTATTGTGAGTGGCATATAAAATGGAAGGCTCCAAAATACCAGATGGTCTCTGCACAAGTCCATTGTTCAGTAGTTTTTGTTATCTGAAAGAAAAAAGTGTTTTTCAGTTCTGATAGTGTTTCATTTTCTGGAAATTGTGGTGAATATATCATATTAGGCCCCCTTCAAATAGTCACTTAAATTGTGAGCTTTTTTTAGTTTAGTTCCTTCTCCGACTAAACTAATTAGAGGACCTACTGACTGGAAACTATTCGAACGCTACTAGAACAAAAACTAGATCTTAATATATCTCTGAAAATTCCAAAAGAGATAGACGATGCAGTTGCCCATTTAATTCATTCTATTCAGCAAGCCATGTGGAAAAGTAGCAAAGCAAAGACACTTACAAAAACTATAGAAACTTACCTTCCTCCGCATGTTCGTGCTCTATTAACTAACAAAAGCCAAGCAAGAAGCAGGTGGGAACAAACTCGTTATCCATCTGACAAACGTGTAATTAACCAGCTTACTCGACAACTGAAAAGTGAGCTCCAAAACCTAAGATCTGACCGAATACAATACTACACATCAAACCTGACAACAGAAAACAAATCACTTTGGGAAGCAACCAAAAATATACTATCCTACAAATCTGGATCCCACCCAATCCAAACAGCCAACGGTAATTGGGCCAAATCAGATAATGAGAAGGTTCAACTGTTCGCTACCTACCTCTCCTCAATATTTATTCCTCACCAAGACATATCGACTGTAATCACTGTTATTAACGACTTAAACATTCCTCTTCCCTTCTCCTTGCCACCAAAAGCCTTTCATCCTAAAGAAGTTCACTTCATTATTCAACACCTTCCTAAGAATAAGTCACCTGGGCATGATCTCATTACATTAACTATCCTTAGATAAGTGGTGATACAATCTTAGAAAGATAGACAGTGACGTTGATGAGGCTTTACGGGAAGCTGTCGAGTCAACTAGAACCACAAGCACTCGTGCAGTTGCTACAGTACTGGCAGCGTCTAAAGACAACAGGCCGCCAGCAGTATAGATACTTTCCGATTTCTCTTAAAAAATCCATCTGACATGCGCTTGTAACAATAGAATACTGATGAGAAGTGGATTGAATGAAATGGATTCTATATAGGAAAATATAACAGAAATAATGTAATATTATAATAATAATAACCCTCTCATGATGATACAAAGTATCCGGACAGTAGATATTAGTACATTTAGCAGTTGATTGACAGGCTGACAAAAGCTGACATCTCACTCTAATAATCGGAACATAACAAAACCCATATACATGGATAAATAACCCATCCCTTTAGCGTATTAAACAAAAGCGACCAATAAAAAATTCGTGCTGCCCACCTCTGAAGACCCATTTTAACTACTAGTACAACTACTAATGCATAACATATATAAATAAAAAACAACACAAATTTTCGGTCAATTAATTTGCTGAATAATATTTTTTTTTTTTATGTATCAAACTGTTTAATGTGTAATATTTATACTTGTGCATCTAGTACTGCCCATATTAGATTTCACAAGTATACAGAAAATATTGGTATCATACACTCACAAGACTTTATCTTACAGCAATTTACATAAATTTGAAATAGGTAATATTTATTTATTACCAGTACATATTTATTTATACAGGTAATAAATATCTAGTATAAATTTCAAACACAAAACTGGATATGTATATATATATATAAAAGTCCATCCCAAATTTAATATAAAAGACACACTTCTGGCAAAAAACCAATTTGCTTCAAACTAGAATTTTGGCTTCATACTTGATTAAAAGTATTTTTTTACCATTGAAGAATTATGTTATGAAGAAATTTGGTGAGAATCGGTCAAGAAAGAAACATTCAATTATGCCAACGTTCCGACAGAGTTTCCAGTCGTTATCAAGGTTTTAATCTAAAAAAAAAAAACAATGCAATGAGGAACCACAATGCATTAATAATACTGTAAAATGCAGAATAATAAAAAACAATAACGAAATAAAAAAATTAAAAAAAAAAAAATATTAAACTTACATAGTCGTGAAGATGTGGAGAAAGAATTTTTAAAACATACAACATTGTTACATCGCAGAAACATAAAAAAAATAAATTTAATAAAAGTTACTAGATTCTTGTCTTAAATCATCTACAGAAATGAAAGTGGGTTGAATAGGCAAGTGAAAGGGATTTGAGAAAATTTGTATGGGTGGGGTAGGTGAAAGGGAATTCTAGAAGGTCATGTTTTGAAAAAACCGTTATACAATGCGTACGAATTATGTCATTACGAAAATTAACAGAAAATTTATTTCTGTTGATATATATCATATCTAATAAAGAAATACATTATTAGATGTTTCTTTCTTGACTGATCCTCACCAAATTACTTCATAACGTTAAATACTTAATATTACACAGGCCATGATTCGTACAATTTATTGAAATGACACTTTAGATGAAAACCTGACGTGGTCCATCTCCCGGAACATCCCTTAAATGAAATTTACCGGAAATATGTTACAAATAAAAGTTATAGCTCATTATATGAATAATTGGTATGCAAAGTTCAAAGAACATAGTCGGAACCATTTCTGAGAAAATTGCAAAAAAAAAAGAAACTGAGAAATCTAAAGTGGTACTAAATGTGGTCGACCAATTATAACCAAAACCTTAATGTCACGGTCCCTGTGTAGCACCTAAGCGAAATAATAAGTTTCAACTTTTTGCAAGTTTTCGTAGTTGCTTTATACGTATATACACAGACCAAGTTCTAAAAAATTACTTTTCAGATTCAGGGGACCTCAAAACATGTATTTCCAGTGAAAACAATTTGGAAAATTCGAAACGATTGCAATTTTAGGAATAATATTTTTATTCAATAACCTTAATAATGCATTGTTTAAATTTTGTGTGATAAAAATTATGTATTAAAATTGTTGGTTGGTGGTATTAAATGCTTATTGGGAGATAATTTGCGAAGGGGTCTTCCAAAATTTCGCGTGCCCGGAACTGTGTGAGTGTTTCACAACAGATTTTTTTTTTTGTACTTGTATTTATGTGTGGGAATGCAGTAAATAAAGTTAAAAAAAATAAAAATTAAAAAAATAAATAAATAAAACAGAGTAAAATATTAGAGAGCAGCCCAATGTGCAGAAATGAACAAATACATCGACAAATATGTGTTTAATGGTTGTTGCTGTTGTTGCTGTGCGTAAACACTTTGACTGGCTCACTTTGTAGTGTTGTCGGTAGTAGACGATGGATACGTTTTGCGAAATACCAGAAAGGTTGTAGTACCCTCTAACTTCCCCTACAACCCATTTACCTTTATATGTAAATATTTTCTCACAATACCTGAATTTTAGAGAGTATGTAGATTCGTATAAAATTAACAACAGCATCAATGTTACGAGGAGGGGGTTGAGAATGGGGATTCATATTTATTGTAATTTTGAATGCACCATCAATTGCATAAAATGTAACAAAAACAGGTAAAAATCTATTATGAAACACTCACACGGCTTTCTCTTGAGCTAATCCCTTCCCTACTTATCGTTATTATTATTATTATTATTATTATTTTCATTTTTTATTATTTATTTTTTATTATAAAGTTGTCCAGTACGCTTCCCTATATTGTTGTTATTATTACTATTTATTTCAATTTAAGGGTTGTCAACATCTATGGTCATTGGCGCCCGGAGCCTTCTCAGTGCACTACCGGCCTCCGGACAGTGTTCTCTCGATACATCGGACAGTGAGCTGTAGAGGCTCCTAGGAAAAAAAAAAATCTAAGAGTAGCACAACTGGACTCGAACCCGGGTCAGCCGCGTGGGAATCCAGTACGCTAACCACTTAGTGACGCTTATCACTACGTGATAAGTACAATTCCCTTCCCTATATTGTTATTATTATAATTATATATAAAATGGCATATTTTTCTTTAAAGATCGAATTTTACTAATTTGTTCTTACATAAATATAGAGTTTGCGGGGGGCAACAAAAGCTACCTAAGCAGATAGTAAATAGATCGTAGTGTATAAGTTAGCATCAATAACATTGAACCAAAACCATACCTATAACATTTCCAATTTAACACCACAAATTTAGTAAAACTACCTGATATCATATTTTTACTTTTACTTACTACTAACAAGAGTAAGTATTGCGATCGTACCAGATTTTCGAACTTGAGATATCACTGAAAATAAATATTTTGAGGTCCCCTGAGTCAGAAAAAAAGTTTTTAGCGAATTGTGTGTGTGTGTGTTTTAACATTATATCTCAAAAACGAAAAGCAAAAACAAGCTCAAACTAGGTATTTCATTTAGGTATTATCACCGCTACTAACAGGAAGTTCTCGGGCAAAACCCATCCACCGAAAGCGCCACTTTACTTATTTTTTTTTTTTTATAGATTTTTGCGCTTTTCTTTCAGATTGCTCCAATGATTTTCTTTAAAGTTCCTTTACACACGTCTATCACATTGTTACGTTGCAATTTTTAAGAAAATTTCTTGATTAAATTGTGTTAGTTACAGTAAGAGAAAGTCCGTGTTCGTGTTTCATAGCAGACTTTCTTTTTTTTTGTTTAAGTCAACAAAGTATTAGCGAAAAAAGATTAAATTTTCGTGAGTAGTGGTTAATAATAAAATAATTTTCGTTAATTTAATGAAGAATATAGTTTATGGAAAACAATTATTTATGTACATTTTCAAACAGTGATTATAGATCGGTGAAACAAATCTCAGATCTTGGAAAGATTCATGCGTTACAGAAAGTTAGGTTTAAAAATGCAAATGTCAGATGTATTTTTTTTTTAGTTTCACTTTGGCCTGATGGAAAAGGAGAAATTGGCAATCTTTCTATATCTCCTTAACTTAGTTAAGCTGTGGTTTTTCATGGTCCAGTATATTGCTCTCATATTCAGACAGGCGAGAACTGATGATAGTGTGTCAGTTAGTGTACGCAGAGCTTCGTCCCCTATTCGGTAACAAATTAGATTTCCTGAGATCGGTTCGTACTGCTAGTTGGCTGATCGTTGGTATTTCATCACATTCTCTTCATTCCAGCAATATATATCCATACTTTTCTAACAATGGTTGCCTTTATATTGTTTCAACAGGACACTTCCATTTCTGTATTGCTGGTCAATAAATGAATCTTTGTTTTAGTATCAATTGATTTAAAATATCTTACTTACCTAATAAAGAAAATTCAAAAATATATCTGATAAATATATAGGGAATTGAACACTATCTTTCGAGCTGCCACGCAGAAATGATTCATGAGCGTATTTTGCTCACACTAGTATTCAAGTACCCAAGTGCAAAACACTTTCACCACTTTCTCTTAGTTGCAATTAATAAAAGTATAAAATTTAACGACCTTTTTTCTTTCCCTTATTCCTGGTAGATTACATTAGATTAACAAAGAGGCTGCATGACCCTCATTTCCTCCGCGACCTATACTAGAAGACCTGTTTGTGGATTCTCAGTAGTTATAGCACGTGTTCCAGCTTCGGCCTACTTATTTCTGATAAGAGCAAGTATTGCGATAGTGGCATATTTTTGAAATTTGGTTTTCACAAGGAAATATCTGTTTTTTCAAGTCCCCTGAGTACAAAAAAAAATGTTTTTTTAAGGAATGGTATTCCGTTTTGGAACTACCACCTCATCTAACATGAAGGTTTTGGGGGCAAAATCCATTAATCGCAAGTACGACTTAAATTAATACATTTTTTTTTCAAATTTTTCGTGATTTTCTCAAAACTACTTCCAACGATTTTCTTTAAACTTCGTCTAATATCTATATATATATATTAATACCTATCATTTTTTATTTCAAAATTTTTTTTTTGTTTTCTGGAGGGGGTGGGGGCACTGGCGTAATGCTTTTCTCTCAAGTACCACTTCGGTATAATGCATGGTTTTACAACCTACATAATAGTAATATCAAGAGGTGAATTTGGCTTTTGTGGACCTCAAAAAAGCTTATGACACGGTGCCGCTAAAGAAATTTTAGGAAGCTCTGGATTTGAGTGGCATAAGTAAAGAACTTATAAGCGCTATTATGAGCCTATATAATGGAGCGAAGGCACAAATAAAGTTGGGAACCGATATTTCCTTAGCTTTCCCATTACAAAAAGCCTGAAATAAGGGTGTTGCCTTTCTCCTCTCCGTTTAAATATCTTCATTGAAAGGCATTAAGAGACTGGAAGAGGAAGTGCCTTTGAATGGGGATAAAAATAAATGAAAATAGTTGCCTGTACAACCTACAGTTCGCGAATAACCAAATTGTGATCGCATCAGACTTAGAGGATCTCAGTTACATGATGCGTAAATTGGACGAAACTTATTCCGCTTGGAGTCAAGAAGTCAACAAAGTCAAACAAAATACATGACCTTCAACCGTATTAAAAAGGACTGGAATTTAGTACGCAGTTAGAGTGTTACGTATCTCGGGGTGTTAATTTCTCAAGAAGGTTCTTCTGACAAGAACATCCAGATGAGAATAAATCAAGGAAGAAATGTACTAGGCATATTGAACTCGGTACTATGGAATAATAATGTTAGCCTGGCTACTAAAGAAAGATTTATATCTCTTTCCTTTTGGGTAGAACCCTTTGTGCCTGCAAAACTTGGACAAAAAAAAAAGAAAATGGCTCGGAAGCTCTTAGCCCTAGAAATGGATTTTTGGAGGAGAAGTTGCGGTGTTTCGCGTTTGCAGCGAATTCTCAAATAAGGAATTCAAATATCCGAATATTTAAATAAGGAATGCAAACATGCAGGAAAAAAATCTATTGTTTTCAATCGAAACAAGAAAATTGCTCTGGCACGGTCATGTAAAGAGAATGGGTAATGAGCGATGGCCGAGGAAAATGTTACAATCAAGTGGACGACGGAAGCGAGGAAGGCCCAACAAGAGGTGGGTTGGAGGACGTCCAGGAAGGAATGGCAGCGCGGGGGGTCCGTGAAGGTGATTGGAGCGATAGGAGTTGTTGGAAGGAAGGGATTTAGGGTTCCACCATATGACTTATTAGGTCGTCAAGGGTGAGGAAAAAAATAATAGAAATATTAGTAGCATTGCTAGAATTCCAAATTTGAAGAACATCGGTTAATTGGAACCAATTTGCGTATACAGTACTCAGTTATGTTCAAATTGAAGCAGATGCCAAAAGGTTGAATGATTGGGTCAAAATTGGCTGCCATCTATTTTTTGCTAGCAATACTAACTAAAAACGTTTGTAAACATAGTGATTTTTATAGAAAATCTGTCAATTAAATTGTTTTAATTGCAGTAATTGCAGTGAATGTTTAAAACTACACTTTTGGATATTACATAACATTGTAGTTTAGGTAAAAATATTTTAAAAGTAATATTATTAAAACACAAAAAAAGCATTAACCATACAATCCTATTTACCTTTACCCCATTCAATTAAAACTTATATGGGAAGGCAAAAAAAAAAAAATTAAAATCCCACTAAATCCCAGATAAGTTCACGGTGGCATTGAGTGGGCAGAATAATGTTTATAATATACGTTAAGTCTGAGGTGGAAACTAATTTTTTAGACGGAGATTTATTATAGAAAAATGTGGTGTCCGAGTATTGCTGTGAAAGGCAGATAAGGTCTGGCTTACGTTCACCCAAAATATTTCTAACAGAATGAATAGAAGTCTGCCAGCACATTTCTAGCCTTACCCAGCCCAATATCTAGTATTTTATTAATATTATTACTTACTTTTACTGCTATAAAGTGGAAAGTATTGCGATCATAAAAAAAAATTTACGAAATTGTGTTTCTACCGGAAATGCACATTTTGAAGTCCACTGAGTCAGAAAAAAGTGATTATTTAATAATTGATCAATAGGTGGTGAATAAATCTCAAGAAACACAGGAAGTTCAAAACTGGTATTCTCTTTACGTACTACCATCGCATCTGACACGAAAGTTTCGGGGCAAAATCCATCAACCGGATGTGCGCGACTTTATTGCATTTCTTTTTTTTATCAGTTTTTTCCAATTTTCTCAAAAACGGCTCCAATCATTTTTTGGTTTTGTTTAATCTTCGTAAACTGTCAACACTTATAAATACCTATCACTTTTATTTAAGAATATTTTTCCTGGAAAAATGTCCATTTTTTGTAGATTCGGAGGTACGTTGCCATCATGCTTTCTATCTAAAGTAGCACTTAGATACAATGTACGTTACCATCACCTATACAGGGGTGTTCCATTTAAACGGGCCACTTTTAGAATAACTCTTGAACGAAGAAAGATATCAAAAAAGTGAACATAACATTTGTTGAAGTATTGGCGCTCTAGTTTATGATGGTGTTAATGTTATTTGATTTTATTGCCGCCTTACACATGAAATCGGTGATTGAATGTGGGATTTCCTTTTGACCCCCCACTCCTTACTACTGTATTGAAAACTATTAAAAAATGGAAGAATAATGCCGTTAATTTCACTTCAATATTTCAAACCGTAGCCGAGATATTCAATCATATAGATTAAATTTTCGTCGTTTTTTTCCTAATTCTTTGTTTCATAAACTAAAATTATAAGCAGATATTCTTATTAATTTCTAATAAATAAGAGAGTTCAAATGCCGACAACACTTAAAATCTATTTTAGAACCATAATGGACTTAAAAATCAGGTAAAACATCATTAGAACAAAACAATATTCCAGGTTATTTACAAAAATCTATTAAAGAAATATTTCCTATTTATTCAAAATGACCTCCTCGGCTTAACCGGCCCAAGCGCAGTCGCTACGCAACAGATAAAGTTGCTAACTGTATCATATCTGCCGGAATTGCTAAACAGGTTTGGATTAAGTCTTCACTAATTTCTCCTGGAGTTGTTGGTTCCCTGACATAATTTTTTTGTTTGAGATATCCCCAATAGATAGCTCATTAGATCGAAAAGGTCGCAGTGCATTGGCCCCCCCCTTCAAAAAATAATCCCCAAAGAAAAAATTCAAGAAGGGTTAAATCTGGCGATCTGGCGAGGAGAAAAGTGAATGAGATGTTCAGTAGCCGCTGGATCGGGAGACAGGGACCTGTAAGCTGGCCTTCCAGATCGCCAGATTTAACCCCTTTTGAATATTTCCTTTTGGGGAACTACATTGATATATTATCTACACGCATAAATAACTATCACTATTTTACTACTTATTATCCTTTACATAGAACTATTTCCGGGAAAATTCATTTTTTGGCGGAGTTTTGAAGGAACAGTAGCATTTAGATTTCTTTCAATGTATCACTTCAGTATAATATGTTCTAAAACCTATACAGTAACCTAACCTATACAAAAACCTAACCTATAGTAACCTAACCTATACAGTAACCTAACCTATACAGTAACCTAACCTATGCAGTAACCTAACCTATACAGTAACCTAACCTATGCAGTAACCTAACCTATACAGTAACCTAACCTATACAGTAACCTAACCTATACAGTAACCTAACCTATACAGTAACCTAACCTATACAGTATTAATGTACATTAGAAGTATTGTTAGAATTCCAAATTTAAAGAAAATTCTATAACAGTTTCCTTTGAAACTTAAAATGCTAACTGCACACATAAAAAAATACAATTTTATCTCTCACATATTTACTTTCTCTTACTCCTAGTATTGTAGTAGTTTTCCGGAACATTCTAACCGGAAGTATTGTAATCATGTCAAATTTTCAAAATCGAGTTTTCACCGGAAATATCCGTTTTAAGGT
The DNA here is from genome assembly GCA_011037195.1 of Triatoma infestans. NCBI lineage: Eukaryota > Metazoa > Arthropoda > Insecta > Hemiptera > Reduviidae > Triatoma > Triatoma infestans. The sequence goes on along the minus strand of JAAEAF010013418.1, from coordinate 33,713 downwards.
CCCCTGAGTCCAAAAAAGTGGTTTTTAGCAAATGGTCTGTGTGTGTGTGTGTGTGTGTGTGTGTGTATGTATATGTATATGAACAGTATAGCTCAATAACGAAAAAAAGTAAAAGTTCCGTAGAAAGTTGAAACTTGATATTTCGTTTAGGTATCACCATGCCATGCGTTGCGTTATCTGTCAAAATTCCACAACCGTAAGTACCTCTTTACGAGTTGTTTTTTTTACGTTTTTGCGATTTTCTCAAAAAAGCCTCTGACGATTTTCTTTAAACTTGGTATATCAACTACACTTGCAAATAGCTACAACTTTTATTTGTAACATTTCTCCAGGAAAATTCTTTTAAGGGCACTTCTGGGAAACTGGTGGGGTTAGGTTTTCATCTTAGCTGCTATTTCAGTTTATTAGACAATTCTGTCATCTAAATAATGTTAATTAGAATTAAGTATGTTGTTGAAATTCCGAGTTTGAAAAAATCGGATAACCGGAAGTGTGTTTGTTTTAACACTACTAAACCACCATCAGAGACATTTTCCGTGGTCTCATCATCATTATTTCAATTCTTCAGGATGCGTTTGTCAGACAGTGTGATAAAACAGACTTGCACAGAGCAAATTCAGTTTATTCTTAAAGGATGGGCGAACGCCCGAAACCGGTCGATGACCACAAAATGAAGCAGGCTATCACGGAAAATGTCTCTGATGCTTTCCAGTTCTGCGGAACCGACCACCACAACAATTTTAGTAAATGGTTTTTTTACTTCCTCACGATGTTCTCAAAAATGGTTCCGACGATTTTGTTGAAGCTTCTTATATAAACTAAACATGCAATGGTCTACATCTTTTATTTAAAAGATTTCTCTGGGAAAATTCATTTAAGGGCACTTTTAGGGAAGGGGTGGGGTTACAGCTTCCTCTAAAGTGGTATCATAGTTGATTATACAATTCTATCATCCAAATAAAATTAATTAGAAATAAATAGATGCCCAAAATTCCAAGTTTTAAGAAAATTAGTAAACCGGAAGTGCACTTTTACTGAACAGTTTTTTCAGTTTTTCAGTTTTTGACGAATTTCATTAAATTTGGTACACAAGGTATAACATTTGTCAATTATAATTTTAAGAACTGGAGTAAGAGAAAGTTGTGTGAGTGTTTCATACCAGATTTTTTTGATTTGTGGTGTTAAGTTTCAGAATTTATAATGCGGTTAGTTTAATGTTATTGACGGTCTCTTTTAGATTATAATCATTTCTACAACATGCCTGGATATGTAGTTGTTGTCCTCCTTTTCCATCCGGAAATTTATTTTAGGACAAGAGTAAAGTTGCAGTTTTAATGAAAATTTTTCATTTTGTAATTGTATTAGAAGAGTAAAAGAAAGTTCTGTGACTTTCTAAACGTGTGAAATTTTCGATACTGAGTTTCAATTGAAAATACATGTTTCCAGATCCTCTAACTCCAAAAAAGTCTGTGTGTGTATTTGAACAGTATAGCTCAAAAACTAAAAATTGCAGAAAGTTGAAACTTGATATTCCGTTTAGGTATCACCATAGGATCCGATAGTAAGTTGTCTGCCAAAAATATCTCAACCGGAAATACCACTCTATTAGCAGTATTTTTATTTTTGTTTTCAATTTTCTCAAAAATGTGTCCAACGATTTTCTTTAAACTTGTTATATCAATTACATTACATTAAAACCTATTATTTTTATTTAAAATATTTCACTGGGAAATTCATTTAAGGCGGCTATTGGGGACTCTAATAATAAGATGCTATTTCAGTTTAATATAAAATATGTGATCAGAAAATCGTTGGAGCTATTTTTGAGAAAAATTGCAAAATAGTGAAAAAAACTATTCAGTAAAGTGGTACTTCCGGTTGAGAAATTTTGACACACAACTTACTGTCGGATCCCATGGTGATACCTAAACGAATACAATAGCATATGCACATACGTACAATCAACAAACCAACAAATGTCAAGTTCAACAGAAACATTGCGTTGAAGTGAACTCTCTGCACGAACTTGATAAATTTACTTGATAAATCTGACGATGGATGAAAATTCGAAACCAGTCAGGAATACAACAACGGATGCTTGCTACGACGGCTAAAATATCAGATGTTATCCGACATTGCGGACCCATCTCTCATATTCAATAAACAATATTAATTAGAATTAAATGAACGTCCAAGGCTTGCCAGACGGTGATTTGAATAGGGATGCGTGTGGTAAGCATGCCGCAGTTCCCACGCCGTTCAGTTCCGGCCTTCGCTACCTAGGGCGCTACGAAATGTAGCTTCCCACTTTTTATCACGATGCTGGGTCAACACCGACTTTGCCTTCACGGGAATCGAATCCTGAACTCTCGTATGAAAGGCAAGTGCGCTAGCCACTAGACCAACGCACTTAGAATTAAATATGCTAACAAAATTACGAGTTTGACGAAAATCGATTGATTATAAGTGCGTTTTTACTAAACAGTTTTTTTCATTTTTCTACGTTTTCCACCACAAAAATACCGACGGTTTTCTTTAAAATTGGTATACTAACTATGGATTCGGAGACCTATAATATTTGTTTGCAACATTTTTCTGGGAAAGTATATTTAAAGAAGTTATGGTAGTGTGAGTAATGGTTTCCAAAAAAAAAAAAAAGTAAAAAAATAAGCATTTCACTCAGTGTAGACTTTCTACTCGTTGTAAACTGCAATAAGAGAAAGTCGTTTGAGTGTTCACCAATTTTTTTTTTTTTTACTTTCTCTTACCTAGTAAGAGAGGAAGCTTGTAATCGTGTCAAATTGTCGATATCGAGTTTTCACCGGAAATATCCGTTTTAAGGTCTTCTGAGACCAAAAAAGTGGTTTTTAGCAAATTGTGTATGTGTGTTGGGTGTGTGTGTGTGTGTGTGTGTGTATGTATGTATGTATGTGAACAGCATAATTCAAAAACGAAAAACCGTAGAAAGTTGAAACTTGATATTCCGTTTACGTATCACTATAGGATCTGACAGTACGTTATCTGTCAAAATTCCTCAACCGAAAGTACCACTTTACTAGTTTTTTTTTTTTTTACTTTTCTGCGTTTTTCTCAAATATGGCTTCGGCGATTTTCTTCAAACGTAATACATCAACTACAAATACAAAGAACTACAACTTTTATTTAAAACATTTCTCTGGAAAAATTCATTTAAGGGCATTTTTGGGGAAGGGTGGGGTTACGGTTTGTTCTAAAGTATTATTTCAGTTTATTAGACAATTCTGTCATCTAAATAATGTTAATTAGAATTAAATATGTTGTTGAAATTCTGAGTCTGAAAAATATCGGATTACCGGAAGTTCGTTTACTTTACCACTTTACTAACTGATTTTTTTTTTACTATTTTTCGATTTTCTCAAGAATGGCTCCAACAATTTTCTTGAAAATTTATATATGAACTAAACATACAAAGATGTAAAACTTTTATTTAAACATTTCTCTGGAAAAAATTCTTTTAATGTCACTTTTAGGGATGGGGGTGGGGTTATGTTTTTCTCTAAAGTGCTATCATAGTTGATTATACAATTCTATCCTCCAAACAAAATTAATTAGAAATTAAATAGATTGCCGAAATTCCGACTTTCAAGAAGCGAAAGCACTACATATCAGTAGTGCGCTTTTACTGATCAATTTTTTTTAGTTTTCATTAAATTTGGTACGCAAACTATAAAATTTGTCAATTATAATTTTGAGAACTTGAGTAAGAGAAATGATGTGTGAGTGTTTCACACCAGATTTTTTTTTTTTTTTACAAAAAAACGATGTATTTCACACTGCTTTAAGTACTTGCCAAGCAACTTACTACTTATTCTGGAGTAGAATGGGTTTATACACTACTATCTCAATAAATCATTGTAACACAAATGAAATCTCATATAATTCTTACACCCCTTTTAGTTATATTTTATTTTCTACATAAAACGTTAAATCTAGTTAAACTGTTATTTTTTTTTTTTTCTTTTTTTTACTTTAAAGGCTCAATGAAACAATTATTGGAGTTGCTGACAATAAAGGGGTGGGATAAGTTATTTTATTCAAATATAAATTGACTTAAAAAAAACGAAAAAAAAAGAAGAAATATCTCAAGAAGTAAGAGCTAAGAATGGCAGGTGATACGAGACCGGTACTTTGCAAAAAAAAAATATCAATTATTCTAAATTGCCAAATAAGGAAGGGGTAACTCAATAAATAGCTCACCCTTTTCGGTATGTTGTGCAAAGCATGTCATCACCTTCCCACACTATTCTTCTATTTTTTTTTTTATTTGAATTTTTTTAGGAAGAAAAAATGAACTGGTTCTCAAAATTAATCAAAATTTTCTCACGGAATAATAAAAAAAATATATATATAAGTGAATTTTGATTGTTAGTAAAAGTTCTATGGAATAAAGAGGTAATATCAGTCTGCAACCTAGAAAATAATTAAAAAAAATAAAAAATTAACTGGTTTGAAATATTTACACGACTTACCCTTACTCAAAAAAAAAAAAATAAAAAAACAAAAAAAAACATCCTGAAGAGTCATTTTAGAGAAAAGCATTAAGTTACAGCTCGCCAAAACCCTTACGAATATCAATTTTGGTTGATAAGTATTGAAATAGTGTTAAATTTTCGAAATCGCATTTTCATAAAAAAAAAAAAAAAAAAAAAAATAGCATTCAGTAAAGTATAGCACTTCCGTTTGATGGAATTTGTCCGAAAACATTGTGTCACATGCTGTATCCTGCTCTCCTTTCAATAAAAAATTCCTTTCGTACACAGGAGACCTCACAACGTGTATTTCTGGTAAAAACTTAATTTCAAAATTTGGACACAGTCTCAATACAGTCTCTTAATAGGAGTAAGAGAAAGTAAAATAACCGTATGAGAATTTTTACTGAGATTATTTCGCACTTGATTTTTAAATTATGAATAAATTGATAAAGCTGAAACTGTATGCTACCTTGTGGAACATGAACCCACATAAGACTGATCTCCCATTCCACTTTAACACATTGTATGTGTACATATAAAATGTAGGAGTATTTGATTTGACGTAGTACCCCCCTTATATGAACGAATTTTGCCTATTTCCGGACCTGGCCTGTCCGGGGTTGGGCAAGAGAACGATACCGGATACGACGGGTATCCGCGAAGCGGCTCTCCTTTCAAACATATTTAATCACGGCCCTGAAACACCTACCCTCGGCCCCCACCTTTGCACAGAGATCCACGCTAACAACCTCTGCCAGATATTGGGCGGGGAATGAAGGGCCACCTATATCATAGCTCTAGCAGACCACACTGCCCCTCGCCAATATTTGTTCCAACGTCATTTAGCAATATCGTTAATCTTCGACAGCGTAGTAGAGCTCGTAACCAATACATCACTCGTTGTGCTTCTGTTAGAATTTAGCGCCAGGAGGGGAAAATTAAGTGATTATATATATATATATACATATATACATATATACATATATATATACATCAAACCTACCTAGTGAAATAAAAACTGAGCAACTTGCGTCAATTATATTCTTTTTGATTGGTGCAGATTTCCACTCTTTCCTCGAACGTCATGCTTTTTTATTTATTTATTTTTTTTTTTTTTGACACTTTTTATCGGCAAATCACTGTGCTTTGTTAAAATCTATGCATTACTTCTATCACATATTCCACAAAACTTTCCATTTCGTCTCATTAAATGTCTCAGATGGAACTCATTAAAAATTTGAATCTAATATTTATTTTTTAACGAGTTATTAATCCTCTTAACTACTTTAGAAACCAATACTTTTACAGATAATTAGACAGATTTTTACTTTCTTAGTAAGAAGAAGTTTTGGCGATTGTGTCTATGTTCGCTACCAAACTTTTTCTCACAATGCTGGAACAATAAACCGTCTTTGCCTTCACAGGAATCGAACCGTAGGAGCACCAATCAACCTGTGATCACATATAAATACCTATCACTTTTAAATGAAAGATTTTTTTACGTTTAATACATATTAACAGCCATAGTTAGAGGAAACAGGAAAATTCACTCTGATTACAAAATTTGGGACACTATATTACAGGTTACTAATGCATTTAAAGAGCTCGGTGTAACTTTTGACTCTTCCCTCACTTTCACTACTCATATCGACAATATACGTCACGAATCTATAAAGACCCTAGGTTTTATGAGCAGTCACACTAAATATTTCAGGAATATCATTCATAATCACGGTTACTAAGCTGTTTTCAGGCTTCGTTCTAGGAATACTGACATAATGGGTAGAAAGTAATAATATTATTGGAGAATTCTAAGCAGGTTTCAGGCCAACGTATTCAACAATAAATAATATTTTTAGTTTATTCAAATTGGTAAAACTTAATTTGCAAACAAAAATGCAGAAAGTTTACGCGTTTTTTGCAGAATTCTCATCGGCCTTTGATACAATTGATAGATTTGCCCTGATTTACAAATTATATGCATTGGGTCTTTAACCAAAATTACAACTACTATAGAGCTTGTTAAGTGATACGACGGCTTCAGTATGGTATGTACTGGTGGTCTTACGCAGGAATTTTCCACGGAAATTGGGGTAAAGCAGGGTTGCTTGCTAAGCCCGCTTTTATTCTCATTGAATATCAATGACCTGAGGACTGGTTGGGAGGAAGTGTCATCGTAAACGAAACGTGTAATATTAAGTTGTTAGCATATGTTGACGACTTAGTGCTCCTCGCGTCGGACCCATTATCATTGCAACTGATGATAAATTCTTTGCATAGTTATTGTAAAATTTGGTGCTTAATTATAAATTTGGATAAATCTAAAGTTATGATTTTTCGCAATGGTGGCAAGCCGGCTGTGAAAGTCAAAGCCCATTGAGGTAGTATGGGAATATAAATACTTGAGTTTAAAGCTTACTCCTACATTGTCTATGACCTCTCATTTAAAAGAAAAGTTGACACAAACTAAAATGAGTTTGAATACTATTTGGGATCAATTTTTAGAAAATCAGAATACTGTATATTCCGCAAAAATCCGTATCTTCAATTTTGTACGTAAGTCAATTATAAGCTATGCGGCCCATGTGTGGGGATGGCAGAGATGTAATGATGTAGAAAAACTGTTATATTTCTTTATCAAAAAATTATTTAGAGCCCCCTTTATACACCATCAGCATTTATCTACCTGGAAACAAAGCTGCCTCCTATCTTTTTATTCACCCTGAAATTACATTATAATTATATATTAAAGGTATTAAAGCTCCCGGACTACAGATACCCCAAGATTTTGGCGCGCCAAGTAATGAAAAGAAATCTCTCGTGGTTCAATGAAATTAAAACCTATTCTGAAAAATATAATATAAATATAGATTTGAGTTTAGAAAATATTGCAGAAATAGATTTGTGGAAGAATGGTTTCAACAAAATAAAAACAGCTCTCTCTAATGAGATGAACTCACAATTTCAAATTAAAATAGAGAACAGCACTTCTTTCAATTTTTATGATAAACTTTCTTTTAATTTAGAGAGCGATAGTTATATAAATGATGATCAGCTTAGTTTATGAGATGGATCTTTAAAATAAGAGGTGACTTATTGAGCTTAAATTATAAGCACTTTAAAAAATCCAATCTAGTCTGTGAACTGTGTGGTAGAGATGAAAATGAGGACTTGCTTCATTTTCTAGCTATTTGCCCAGTGATGGCAGAATTAAGAAAGAAATATTTTAATATCTCTGTCCTCTGCACAAATGAGATAATCGATTATTTAAATGGGAAAAATTGGAATATCTTTTTTAATTACTGTAAATCGGCTTATGCCCAGCGTCTTCTATTGTTAGCTAATTAAATTTAAACTGTTTTTCTTTTTAAATGCAAAGTTTCTGTTAAAAATTTGCTCAAGTTTATTTTAGTTTATTTAAGTGCCAATAATAAACTACTGACGGCCGTTGGCCAAGTAAATAGTCTTTATAAGCAGTTTTAAATTCATATAATTGTACTAAATTGAAATATGTATCTAATGAGAGATAATTTGTATTTGATTTAATTTGTTCCTAAAGGTCAATTGTATATTTTTATTTCTTTCATTAAATTTTTAAATTTTTTTCTGTATCGTAAAGTTTTTGTAAAATTTGTATGTAAATAAAGACTTCTTCTTCTTCTCACTAAATATTTCAAAAAAATCTCTTCCGAGTAATCTTTATTGCTCCTTATAAGCACTTTAAGGAGAATGCGCTCAATTAGAATACGCATCAGTGATCTGGTCACCATATTACAAACTCCTTTCGAGTTCCATTGAAAAAATTCAAAACAAATTCCTCAGAATGGTTGCATACAAAATAGGACAGCAATATATAGACTATTAGAATTTGCTCAGTTTCCTCAACTTAAACACTCTTTATAATAGAAGACAACCTTTTCATATCCTTTTCCTTTCCAAATTAATAAACAGTGAAATAGACTATTGGATATCCTATCCCTAATTAAAATCAATGTCCCTTCCTATAATACTCGTAATATCCTTCCCTTTGAAATAAGTCACCAAAGATATAATTATCCACAATATTCTAACATAAGTAGAGTTATGAATAATTGTAATCAACAGAGCAGTAGGATTGATATTTTCTCCATGAACTGCTGTTCAGTTAGAACAGCACTCAAACAACTGAGATAATTATTAATTAAATTTGTTTAGTTTTTCACCGTTTTACTTTAGTTACTCAAAAACGACTTGTTGACTTTTATATCTGAATAAATATTATATTTTATATTTTCAAAATGAGACTCTTAACTATCTTAATAGCTTTTCTATATTAAAATTACATATCTATTTTATTTTTATTTTACTTTTCTGACCATTTTCAATTTTTGGACAGTTTCTGTTTATTAAGATTGTTCATATTTTATGTAGATGTTCATATTTTGTAAGTGATAGGCTTAAGCCTGTATATAACCGGCTTTAGATATACCTAAGTTTGGTTAAAAAAAAATTGATTTATGGAGTTCCAGAATTTTGTGGCATTAAATTTCTAATATTATTTGGTTAGTTAAATTTTGGGGCTTTCTACTGGAATATATAATGTATTCACACTTGTTCTATCTACCCTCTACATTCACCCCTATACATTTAATGTCAGAACAAATGAACAAAACTTGATGTTTAAAGGAAATTTCTAGTTTTTATACATAATTGTATTAACAGCTGTAAGAGAAAATATTGTGTGTTCCCCACTAAATGTACTTTTTCTCTCTTTCTCTCGTGAGAAAGTATTGCTATCGTGAGAAAATTTTCGAAATTGAGTTTTCATTGGAATTATATGTTCTGAGGACCCGTGAATACGAAATAAAATGTTTTTAGCAATCGTCTGTATATAAAGTCTGCGTAAATTCGTAGGAAGCATAAATTGGTATACCGTTTAAATTCTATCACCGCATCTGACACGAAGATTTCGGGTAAAATCCACAAACCGGAAATTCGACTTTACTGAATGTTTTGTTTTTTTGCTTCAGTTTTTCACGATTTTCTCAAAAACGGCTCCAAAGATTTACTTTAAAAACTTTGTTTACTACTATACAAATGAAGCACTTTTACCCCTACACCCCCTTTCACTTTTATTTTGAAACATTTCTCCAGAAAAATTGTTTTTTATTTGGGTTGTTTGGTGTAAAGAGTAAACGTTAAATTTCCCTATAAACTACCATTTCAGTACAGTATATGGTTCTACCATTCATATAATATTTATATATATAAGAAACATCGCTACGTCTATAAAGATTTCCTTTAAATTTACACAGGTATAAACGTTTCACTCTTATTTGAAACTCCACCTACCAAAATTAATTTTTGAATAATTGCGCGGAATTTGTGGCGTTAAATTTTTAAATGTTATATGCAGTTCGGTCAGTGTGAGCTCTACTGGACATCACTTCTCTACCTGCCAAGGTTAGTAAGTACGTACTTATCCCCACTGCAACCACTAATAATTTATGGTGGGACAAATATGAAAATATTTGAGATTAAAGACAATTTGTCATTATATAATTTAATTGTAGTAACGGGGGGAGTAAGGGAAGTTATGTGAGTGTTTCACACCAGATTTTTTTTTTTTTTTTGACATTCCGGTGAAAAATTAATTTCAAAAATTTAACAGCTTTTATAAGAGTTAAAAGAAAGTGACAAATGTATGAACCGCTAAAAAAAAGAAAGTATATCGATTAATAAATTCAAAAAAATGACTAAAAAATCAGTTTAATTTATACAAATATGGGGAAGGGGACTAGATATATTGCAATGTCCCAGCAAGAAGTTAAAACCATAAGCTAACTCTTCAAAAACAACAAATAAATAGGCTTGGAGTATACACAACACCAAAAAAAAAAAAAAAAAAATATAAAGGTTTTTGATTGATCTGTAAAATTTAAAGTGAACCTTGGATTCTGATGAGCCAAGGCATCAATCATCCCCGAAGCAGGATGAAACAGACAATTGTTGGGCCCTGGAAGTGCCGGTGAATGATGGTCGGCTCAGTTGCACACCTTCGCTAGCTTTGTTTGCTGGCTTGTACAGACAACTGTAACCACTCTGCACTCTCTCTCTACAACATCCCTTCAATCGCTAGCCACACGATTTATCGCTTCAACCGTCCATCCTACAAATTACAGAGAGAAAATGCATTGTTCTAAAGTTGTTAATCGGCTGGACCACAGTGGTTGCTCTACTATTGTTGAGTACTTTAATACAGTTACCTTTCAGTAAAACCATATATGCTTACTTGATTGATGAATTATAAGTCATCGACAAAACGTCATTTATTTAACATTAATTTCTAGTTTATAAAACTATAAATTAGTTCTATTATTTTATAGTGCCAGCTAGGAACGCCCGTATTTCTTTAACAAAAAAAAAATCTGATATAAAATACTCATACGAACTCTCTTAATCCAGTTAATACAATTATATATAAAATGACAAATTTTATTAAAACTTCAAACTTTACGTATTTGTCCTAACAGTAAATGTGGATGTAGAGGTGGCAAATACCCACCAAGGTAGGTAGAATTGCGTTGATTAAAATGTATTCCAGAAGAGAGAATCAACTCTACATATTTTAAATTTAACGCCCAAAATTCCGCACAACCCCATTAAATCAATTTTATTCGTTTAAAAAATCATTATAGTTGTTTTCGAAAAAGAAATCCAAAAAACTGAAAAACCAATTCAGTAAAGTTGGCATTTCCGGTTAACGATTTTTTTCAAATTTGGAAATCCAGGAGTTTTTTTTTTTTTTTTTTTTTATCCCTGAGTACGGAATGTGCAAAGAATCGAGAGAGAAGGTGTGGAATATTACGAAGTTGAAAGAATATCGTTGAAACCATTTTCAAGAAAATCGCAAAAATATGGGGGAAAAATCATTGCAGGAAGTAAAGTCACACTTCCTGCTGATGGATTTTACCCCAAACTTTCGTGTCAGGTACGTTGGAAACGGAATACCAAGTTTGAAGTTTCTGCGATTTTTCGTGTTTGAGATATTCTGCTAAAACACACACACACACACTTAATCGCTTGAAACATATATAAAAATGCATACTTATAAAAAAAGAGATTAAAAATTTAACTGAGCACACAAAATAATGATGTTACATTCTAAATATATAATTAACGAACTGTAAATAATTTTCTGAATTAAAACTTTGATTATCTAAAACCAAATGAATACAATTTTAAAGTATAATATTTCAAAGCGTCACGACTCTAAAATTGACCAAAGGAGTAAATTCAAAACCACTGACTGACTGATTGCTCAGCCCACATTAAAACATATTGTGCCGTGTTTTATCCCAACAACAATGGTAATTGTGGTGACAATGTGTGTGTGTGTGTGAAGATAGTCGTTAGTAAAGCTAACAGCAAGTAAGTTTGTGTACAATGTTTGAAATCAATAATTATTTATATTTAAAAAAAATCTGGTGTGAAACACTCACACAACTTTCTCTTACTCCAGTTCTCAAAATGATAATTGACAAATTTTATAGTTTGTGTACCAAATTTAATGAAATTCGTCGAAAACTGAAAAAACTGTTCAGTAAAAGCGCACTTCCGGTTTACTAATTTTCTTGAAACTCGGAATTTCAGCCATCTATTTATTTCTAACTAATTATGTTTGGATGATAGAATTGTATAATGAACTAGGATACCACTTTGATGAAAATCTAACCCCACCCCTCCCCTAAAAGTGCTCTTAAAAGAAATTTCCCAGAGAAATGTTTTAGATAAAAGTTGTAGATCTTTGCATGTTTAGTTTATATACGAAGTTTCAAAAAAATCGTCAAAGCCATTTTTGAGAAAATTGCGAAAAAGTGAATAAATCATTTAGTAAAGTGGTAAAGTAAACGCACTTCCGGTTATCCGATTTTTTTCAAACTCAGAATTTCAACAACATATTTAATTCTAATTAACATTATTTAGATGGCAGAATTGTCTAATAAACTGAAATAGCACTTTAGATGGAAACCTAACCCCACCTCTCCCCCAAAAGTGCCCTTCAATGCATTTTCCCGGAGAAATGTTTCAAATAAAAGTTGTAGCTCTTTGTATGTGTGGTTGATGTTTGAAGTTTAAAGAAAATCGTCGGAGCCATTTTTGAGAAAATCGCAAAAAAGTAAAAAATCCAACTAGTAAAGTGGTACTTCCGGTTGAGGAATTTTTACAGATAACGTACAGTCAGATCCCATGGTGACCTCTAAACGGAATATCAAATTTCACTTTCTACGATTTTTCGTTTTTGAGCTATGCTGTTCACATACACACACACACACACACACACACACAAACAACACACAGACCATTTGCTAAAAACCACTTTTGTTGGACTCAGGGGACCTCAAAACGGATATTCCGGTGAAAACTCGATATCGAAAATTTGACACGATTACAAACTTCCTCTTACTAGGAGTAAGAGAAAGTAAAAAAAAATTCATATCACGACTTAGATTTTTAAATTTCGTCTTGAGAAATCATTTTTTGATTTATATTAAAGATTGGACTTTTATTTTCTAGTCAAACTATCAAAAATCACAACATGAGGGTTATTTTTGAGACAAAATAATATTTATTATAATAAATAACGGTTATTCCGTTGAGCGAAAAATTTTTCTCTAAGAAATAAAACTCAATTTCATTTATTGACAAAGAAACGAAATTTTATGACTGCCGAATTTATGAATGATATATAAATTTTACATGCTGAGTCAAATGAGAGGAAAATTTTGTGATTTTTCCAATTGATAAGTTTTTGCCTAATTTTTCACTGAAAACAATCAAAAAGAATTTGAAAAATGGAAAATTTAGATGAACAAATACTTTTATCTTAACCAATAGTTTATATTGTTTTTATTGAACATTAAAAAGAAAAAAATTCTGTTTTTGTTTTTTTGTATGGATAAATTCAAATTAAAAGTTTTTAATGAATTTATAAAATCAAATTCCCATGTTTCCTTCTCCATGGGGGAAAAAAAAAATTGAACAACATCCTTTCGTTTCTTTAAAAATTAAATGCCTATTATTGAAAAATACATAATTAATTAAATAAATAAAATAAATATAAGAAGAATATAATTTCAAAGCAGTAACCTACTCTATATTTGTAGACAACAGTCATTCATTCTGAGTTTTATTGAATATGAATTTATCTACTGTTTGTTTTAGAATTGCGTATTAGCAAATGTCCAATAGTAAAACATAACAGATTATCATGCACGATTTTTATATTTTGAAAGAAATAATAAAAATCATAGAATAACTCTTATTTCTGAGCAAAACACAAATCTCTCAAAGGGTAATAATTAATTTTTGTTTGAAATAAGAAAAATGTTAACAATTAATTTTAAAAAAGTATGGCGCGTATATGGCTTTCGATGGCGCGTGATTTTTCCAGCAACCTATCTTGCACTCTTAATGATCGTGATAAATGGAGTGATCAACTTTCGTACGTACTTAATAAAATTAGATCAGTTCGCATCGAAGAGACATTTTGTCGTGCAGGGAATTCTGAGCGCTTTTTTTTTTTGTATAAAACTTTAATCACTGACCATAAGTCATTTGTAACATCGTCCCTTATTTAATAACCTCAGACTCTCAGAGATATGCTGGTTGTTGAAACTAAGAGCAGCTAGCAGCTGAATACCTAAATTATACCCCTTGGTTGGAGAAAGATTCCGAACGAGAAATGTGTCCTCTTTGTAACTGCCAATACGGGAGGATTGTTTCACTTCTTGGCAGAATGTCCTGCATTATTGGATGTGCGGCTCCTCCATCTCGGCAAATGTTCACTTTCTGGAGGAGAATTATTGTTTACCTCAGTTTTTTATTGTAATTATAAAACGATGTTTGATTTATTTAACCATTAGTTGTGTTAATACTTTTTTTTACTTTGCTATCTTACTCCAGTTCTCTTTTAGTTCTAGTGTAATTCTTGATGTTTTTCATCATTTTTCTTTTTTGTATTATTTTTTGTTTTTCTGTAATGGCTGTAAACTGTAGCAGACGGCTCTTTGCCATGCTTCTGTACTCAAGTATTTTAGCATCTACTGTATTATTTTTTTAAAATAAAGTAATTATAATAATAATAATAATAATAATAATAATAATTCTAAAAATGTAGGTGGGTCCGCAATGCTGGATAACATTCGGTATTTCATCCGTCGTAGCATGCATATTGGTTTTGTCCCTGACCGGTTACAGATTTTACATCCATCGTCCGACCAAATTCACCAAGTTCGTGTAGAGAGTTCACTTCAATGAAATGTTTCTGTTAGACTCACAAGTTTCTGTTGGAACCAACAAGTGTGAGTCTAACAGAAACATTTCGTTGAAGAACTCATCTTCGACCGATAAAATACCGGAAATCAATTTTCACTTTTATATAAAAAAAATCATATAGAATTTTTTAAAAATAATGATCACAAATGAATCTCATTTATCAACTCATAAAGTTCAAACTTTTTCGCCAAATTTAACTTAAAATTAGTGAGTAGTTTAATGTAGCGTTACTAACGCGAATTAATTTTAATTTTAAAAATAACTTTTATATTTTAGTCTTGGTTTGTGTGTATCTGTGTGTGTTGTTTCGTTGGTGAAGCTAACAGTATTGTAAATCATTCACATGCCAGTAAAATTACACGCGTGCAATAGGTTCAACATAACTGACCTAGAACTATCCAAAAAACCATTTTTCTGGAGTTATGCGACGACAAAAAAAAAAATTGGAAAAAAAATTTGCTTGAATAAAATCAGAAAGAGCTAACAAAATAAAAACATGCAGTAAAGTGCACTTTTGGTTAATGGTTTTTGAAACCGAAAAGTTTTAGCTGGATAATAGTGGTGGTACTTAAACGGAAAATCAAGTTCGAGTTTCCTGTGTTTTTGCTAAAAACGGTTCAAGTTCTCTATTTGCTAAAAACAGTTTTACTTTCGGATCTGAGAGAACGTCAACTAAGAAATGAAGTTACATGTCTGGGTTAAATGTTTCATTGTAAAAATACGTACAAGTTGATCCCCTATCAGGAGGCCTCTTATTTATCGAAATTATTATCTTGATTCCGTGTCCCGATATGTAATATCTGGATTTTCATCTGCCCATATTCGAAAATTCCATTTATTCAATAATCTATTATTCGTAAATTTACATTCATTACTCCATAAAATAATCTTTTAAAACATAGACTAAATCAAAGAAATTATAGATAAATTTCTCAACATTCAAAATTGAATATACAACGGCTTTTTTTCCATTCGAAAACCATTTTTCATTAAAAAAAAAAAACCTACTCTAAGAATTCGTTAAAATATACGGTTCCGGAATCCTTGAAAAAATTAAGTAGGGTACCACTTGGATATTTTTTTTGTTTCTACCTTGTGTACTTTCCAAGAAAAGTAGGTGGCGCATTTAAAAATTGTCCCCATATATATTATGTAAGTTTTTATTTACTGTGAAATGTAATTTTTTACATATTTAAAGTAGTCACATGAACGAGTGAGACAGTAGATAAGAGAAAAGAGAATTTTATATAGTTTTTATATATATATTTTTTTTCTTTCTTTCTTTTTGCAACATTTGTGGCTGTGGCCGGCAGAGAGAGAGAGAGACGCCCCAGTAGACAAAGGGTGGTCATTTCTGTGTGGCCAGCACAGCTCTTGGTCTTGCTTCTAAAGTAGCGTCCCTAATTTATTACGTACGACTTTTTTGCAGGCCGGCCGTAGTAGCGGCACCCACTCAGCAGATACGACTGAGTTATATGTCAACCCCTTCTTTTGTTCCGAAAATCTAGTTTGCTAGCTCTACCACCTTGCCCAGTTCTATCATCCTTTCTTTTTTTAATAAAACAAAAAAAAAAAAAGAAAAAAAGAAAGGAACACAAAGAGCTAGTTATAAATAATATTTTGCATTATTTCCACTCCCATAAGTCGGTTGCCAGTGTGCTCTGCTCGCAGTTCTACTGGATACCCCCAAGAGTTTTGTGCTTTTTTTTTTTTTGTCTTTTTTAACATCAGACACTTCCTTTCATCCTCGTTTTATTCATTTTCTTACCATAAAAACATGCTTTGTTCTATTCTCTAATACATATAGTGTTTTAATTCTTTTTAAACGAATAAATTTTTAAAAATTTTAGTATACTTTCAAAACAAAACTGTGTAATATGTATATATGTAACAAAATTTATTTTAATATATATTTATATTTAAGTCAATTTTTTTTTTTCACTGCTGTAAGAGGAAATATTGCGCTGGTGACAAATTTTAGAAATTGATTTTTCACCAGTATTAAATGTTTTGTGGTCCCTTGAATATGATAAATATGTTTATCAATAAAAAAATCAATGTTTTATAATCATTTATGGTTTTTTTTTTTATTAATATTCAAAATATAGCTAGCTCAGTGTTATTGTCTGTTCTTTTTGCCCAGCTGTTGGATCCCTCGCTAATACCATTCCTTGGGTTTGGAAACAAAAAAAATCTCTTGCACTGTAGTTATTAAATTTTCATCCGCAAAGAAAGTGTGCCATGAACCGAAACAATAGTCGGTTGGAGCTATGTATGGACTGGACTATAGGGTGGGTGTAAAAGAACATCAATGCCATTAAGTTCTTCGATTTTTTTTTTTCTTTAGTATAGAGCGGTTATCTGTCTGGAATAAAAGTTGTTTATGATTAACTAAAGCTGGATAACGCTAGGCTATTTTTTAATACATTTCTATCTAGTTGTTGACATTAATTTTGGAATTCATCGAAAGTGCATTAGGAATGAAGTCGTGATGAATTACTCGTTCCTAGTTCCAAAAAAAAAAAAAATCTTCTTGCACCAACCGGAACTGCTGTTTGATCGCGATCCAGCCATTGACCATCTGTCTCAGGATTTCGCCAGTAAATCCTCTTCTCCATTACATGCCACTATTCTTTTGTAGAAGTGCATTTCATAATGGATTTTTTAAGAGAAGATACTTGCTAAAAGTATCCATTCTCCTAAATGGAGATGGTGATGGAGATGGTCTTTAGACAGTGCTAGTTCTGCAGCAAACGCACGAGTACTTGTGAAACAGGCAGTATGATGATCATGGACTTCTTCCCCTTCGATTTCACATAGAGCACACATAGCTTCAGCAGCTGCACACCGTTCTTTCCAGCAGTAACGTAAAGTTACTAGTAGATCGTAAGACACAGTCATGATTTTCTAAAAAAAGCTGATAATTGAACCCATTATGTAAATGGGGACATAACATATTTAGAAACACTCTACGCAGCCTAAAGTTTAATATAATATGGTGTTTGTAAACATTAGACGTGTGTGGATGGGTTTTAAATTGCATGGAACTTCTTTAGTTAGAAAAATGGACATTTTTTTTTTACACACTCCATTATTTATGCGTTTTTTCCTTAGCAATTTATAGCGTTTAGATAGATAAAGCTTTATTACCAATATATCCATAAATATATACAATAATAATATATAGAAGTGCCAATGACAATTTACAGCCACACAGCCAGTAACATGATTATGTTTTAGGAAAAACTTATATTTTCATTTTTATTGAATCTACGTATAAAATCCACCACTGTTGCAATGTGTATTTTCCTTAAACTAGCTTTAAGAATCATTCCATAATTAAATGGGGATTGTGTTATATTGTCTAATAGTAATTTTCTCACATTGTCGTATGCAAGGCAAACCATAATTATGTGTTTGCAGGATGTCCGCAAACGGTATATTTTGTGGAACTTATCTTGACAATTTGACCTAGATATTTATTGCAGATACCGTGATCTGTTTTGAGTCTACGTATAATGCGGTATTTCTTTTTTTATTGTAGCGTCACTTGTAAACCAGCGTCTTGAAAATTCCTTTATGTGTGTTAAAATGAATTATATTTATTATACACGTACACAATTAACCAACAACATATAAACACAAATTATAAAAAATATTGTTAAAAAGCTTTTAAAATAAACATCGCAATTATTAATATAGATAAATTTTGAAACAGGTCAATTTTCTTAATAAACTGTTTATTATCTAGATTCTTTTATTTCTACCAGGACTTAATAAAAAATTTAGGACCATAGTAGTTCCAAGCAAACCCTGTTAATTCTCTGAATTGGTATGTTAATGTCAGCTCGATTTGTGATATGATAGGAATTATTCTTTTCTGATCTCTTTTGAAAATGAGCCTGATGATTTAGACATTCATATATACATATGTTAGACAGGTGGTAGTGATTTTATCTTTAGGCTCGAGAATACTTAAGCACAATCGTCTCCATAAACCCGTATTGTCCATCATCCTGCCTACATCTTGAGTGCAAGCAGTCAAACAGTGCTATGCGCATGACCTCATAACAATATGCCGTAGGTGATAGCCAAGTAAATCATTATCTCCTTAGGAACTGTACCAAAAATATTTCTTAGAAACTTTTGTAATTTCTGTAGCTACTTCATCCACATGAGCATACCATATTAGCCTGGTACCTAAGAGATATCCAAATACTGAAGAAAAAAAAAAACCAGTTCAGGAAAGTCACAGTTACAGTTGATGGATTTTGCCCGAAACTTTTATAATGCGGTGGTGGTAATTAGATGGAATATCAAGTTGGAACTTCCTGCGAGTTTTCGTTTTTCTGATATTTTGTTCACGTACCCAAGAGTTCACTAACTGAAAATATAAAAAAAAAAAATTTTTTCGTACTCAGCGGACTGCAAAACCTATATTTCCAAGTGAAAACTCAATTTTGAAAGATTGACAGATTGTAATACTTCCTATTAAAGTAGTAAGAGGAACTAAAATATTATTAGTTCTTAAAAAAAATCATTTTTTCAGTGATGATTGTAATGTAGCGTATATTCAGTCTATTAATGATGTTTCTAATTTATTATTTTAAACGCAAAGAATTAGGAATGAAAATCATTTTTACAATAGCTGAAGCATGTTTATAATTATTAGAAATACGTATGTAAAGCAACACTCTAATGCTGCTACAGGTGCCTATTGATGTTAGCTAGTATGCTGGTGTTGGTGCGTATTTAACCCGACAGGAATATACAAGTATGGAACAGAGCTAGTATATTCCATGTATGGATACACAGTTTTTCCGAGTATTTCCAAATTTTTTGCTTGTAAGATAATACGGATTTTCTTAATTTAACTTTCAACAATAGCATTGCGATAGGATTAATTTACGATGATTGATTTTTCGATGACATACGCTTTTTGGAGGTTCCATTATTTCCAAAAAAAAAAAAGTCTGGTGTGAAACACCCACACGACTTTCTCGTACTGCGGTTTACATGATTTTGATTTATTATGTATTTATACAGGTTTTACCTAGTTACAAATTTCACATATAACTGAAAATAAATAATATGTATTTGTATGTATGAGAAATATGATACTTCCGCTAAACCAATTTTTTTTTTTCAAACTTGGACTTTTGGCTAAACGTCACCCCTCTACCCCCCCCCCCCCACAATACCTCAAAAATAATTTTATCGGAAAATTTTTCAAATTAAAATTGTAGCTTTTTATACGTTTAATTAGTTATACTATGTTTACACACAAATGGGGTAGCTCTAGATTCTAAACGCACCCCCATTTTAAATTAAAAATTCATTATTTGAAATACCTAAAAAAAAAAAAATTATCTCTAATTAAAAAAAATAAATAATTTTACAACAATATATATCAAATTAACTTCATTATAATAGAAAATATAGGTAGGTACTTAACCTATTTAACTATCTGTATCTTTCGTATTCAACAGAGGTTTCACTTCCATATTCATTTTTATTATAGCTTTCCGATTCTGAATCAACGCAGTATTTATATGCACCCACGGAGTGGGCGATTTCCAAAAATATTAATTGCATCATCTGGCTGGTTACCGGCAGTTCTTTTGCACGTTTTTTTACTTTCTCTTACACTTAGTAAGAGGATATATTGTAATCGTTTGAATTTTCTATATCCGGTTTTCACCGGAAATATCGTTTTGAGTCCCCTGAGTCCAAAAAAGTGGTTTTTAGCAAATAGGCTGTGTATGCGTCGTGTGTGTGTGTGTGTGTGTATGTGTGTGTGTGTGTATGTATGTATGTATGTGAACCGCATAGCTCAAAAACGAAGAATCGCAGAAAGTTCAAATTTGATATTCCGTTTAGGTATCACCAAAGGATCTGACAGTACGTTATCTGTCAAAGTTCCTCAACCGGATGTTCCACTTTACTAGTTGATTTTTTTTTACTTTTTTGCGATTTTCTCAAAAATGACTCCGATGATTTTTTGTAAACTTCCTATATCAACTACGCATACAAAGAGCTACAACTTCTATTTGTAAAATTTCTCTGGAAAAATTCATTTAAGGGCACTTTAGGATGAAGGGTGGAGTTACGACTTCCTCTAAAGTGCTATTTTAGTTTATTAGACAAATCTGTCTATAATAATGTTAATTAGAATTAAATGTGTTTTGAAATTCCGAGTTTGAAAAAATCGAATAACCGGAAGTGCGTTTACTTTACAACTTTACTAAATGCTTTTTGCACTTTTCGCGATTTTCTCAAAAATGGCTCCGACGATTTCTTCAAACGTGATACATTAACTGCACATTAAGAGATACAACTTTTATTTGACACATTTATCTGGAAAAATTCATTTAAGGGCACTTTTAGGGGAGGGGTGAGGTTATGTTTTTCTCTAAAGTGCTATCATAGTTGATTATACAATTCTGTGATCCAAACAACATTAATTAGAAATGTATAGATGGCTAAAATTCCGAGTTTCAACAAAATTAGTAAACCGGAAGTGCGCTTTTACTGAACAAGCTTTTTTCAGTTTTCGACGAATTTCATTAAATTTGATACACAAAACTATAAAATTTGTCAATTATAATTTTGAGAACTGGAGTAAGAAAAAGTTGTGTGAGTGTTTCACACCAGACTTTTTTTTTTTTTTTACGAAATCAATTATAGCATCATCAATTTGGGGAAATCCTCCTCGTTTAGCCCCGTATCGATATTTTACTTTTGATATCCAATCCCTACGTACGACTATGTTATTGCCCATCTTATTTCTACGAATCTAAGACGCACCCTATTTCCATGAACGATCATATCGAAAAAAACAAAACAATGCATCTTAGAATCGAGTAAATACGGTGAATTGAAATGACACGTTGAAGGAATGTATAACCTTCCTTGCATTGCAAAAGACCCTTAAATGAATTTGTTCGAAAAACTACTTAAAACAAAAGTGATAGACCTTTTTATGTTTGGTTAATGTACCACGTATAATGTAACTCGTTAGCGTCTCGGTGAATGTTGCAAAAAAAAAAATCTGGAAACTGTTCCAATTTTCTTCAATTTCGGAATTTTAACATCACATTTCAACGTAATTAATATTACATAGATGATAGAATTGTATAATTAACTGAAATAATACTTTAAAGGTTAACATATTCCTATCGCAATTCCAAAACCATACATAGTACTAAAGTAGGTACTTTAGAGGAAAGCATAACGCAATTGTTCCCCCCCAAAATTGCCCCCAAAAAAATCAATTTTCCGGGAAAATGTTTCAATAAAAGTGATAGTTATTTTTGTGGGTAGAGAGTATACAAAGTATATAATATATACACACAGTGACTATTTGGTACATGTTTTTTGTATTCTGGGGGTGGTGAAAACTCAATTTCGATATTTTTTTCTTCTAATAATAAGTAACTGAATTGCTAAAAATAGTTTTATGTAGTATTTACTATATATTAATTATTAAATGTAGATTATTATGAACGTTGTAAACATGGATAACTGTGGTGCATATACATATGTATATATATATGTAGATAGTAATGATACATTTAAATAGAAGACATGATGGTATGTATACTTTGCACCTTTCAGGCAGGGCTGGAACACCCTGCAGAGAGGGGAGTGTTGCCCCCACTCAGCGCTTTCTACTATCTTCAACTGTTAATCAATACACACACTTTTAAGGGCGCCATTTTAGTTTATGTTCTACCCCTTCCTAGCTGTCCAAACACCTTCTCAAATATTCTTATTTAAAGCACATGTGTTTCAAGAAAAATAAAAAAAATATAAAAATAAAAAATATTCAACATTATTTTGAAATATGCTTAAAACTGATATATAAAAAAATAATAATGGAATAAAAAAAAAAAAAAAAAAATCTGCGCCTTACCCTTGCTCCAATTAGTAGGTACAATTTTTCTCCATTTAATTAACAAATTTTCTTGAAAATTGCAGCTGTGCAGTGCTTAGTTCGGCTGGCCATAAAAAAAAAAGGTGGTAGGATTTATTTTTGGTAGAGGGGGCGGATCTGAGAAAACTGTAGCGTCATGCTTCTTGTAAAGCGTCCCCTGTCAAAACTTATGCAGTTTAAATTTCAACTAAACTGACAGACACCCAAAACTGCTATAACGTTCATTTTTTTTAGGAAAAATTTTTGAAATAAATGTGATACGTTTTGATGATCTGTACGTTTTAAAGTAAGTTTTAAAGTAAATCGTTAAAGGCTTTTGCCGAGAAAATTTCAAAAAAACTCAAAAACCTATTCTGTAAGGACGCACATCGGATATACTAATAGTATGCAGATTGTAAAATCATACAATGTAATGAAGTAGTACTTTAGAGGATAGCATAAGCTACAGTTTCCTCAGAACTGCACAAAAAAAATCAATTTTTGCGGTAAAGCAAATGAAAGTGATATGAATGAATGAATGAATGAAAGTGTTTATTAAGAAAATGATAACAGACAAAAAAAGTAATAAAATAAAGTAAAAATACAACTTTTTAAGCATAGAAACAAAAATATAAAAAAAGAACAAAAACACTTTTAGACAATGGACAAAAGTCCGTCTGTCGAGAGTTGTATACATCCTTCAAATATAAAATTACATGAGTACAATCTGTTTTATAAATATATAATTTCACTTTATTACTAATTGGTACATAATAAAAGAACAAAAAGCAAAAACCAGAACAAAATAAAATAATAATGATTAGGAAGTAATTATTTACAAAACATAAGATTAAATTCTCGAAAAATCAATATTTTATGGAAATAAAGAAAAGTAGAACCTAGTACCACAGAGATCAATAAAAAAAAAAAATTAAAAGACAAAACCTTCAATAAAAATTAAACTGGGAGACAAGGAACTCTCTATAGGTCCAGGCTTTAGAAAGGTAACGGAAAAGCAGTGTCCAATTTTCACCATTAAGGTACTGTATGCACTGTACATTAACAATAAAACGATTATTGAAAATATTCGATCTGATGTCTGACAGTACGGGACCCTACCAATGAAATGGATAATGTCCTCTTTTTCCCCTGTATTACAAAGTGAACATGTAAAAGTGGAATTTTGGCGCCAAGGCTGATAATTCAAGCTATATAACTCCCCTCTCGCCTTGAATATCGCCCTAATTTTCTCCGGACTGTAGTCATCATTTACATATGACTGTATCTGGTGATCTAACTGCTTGTACACAGGATGCAATTCAGACTTAGAAACCATTTCTAGAAAGAGATTAAATTTAGCTGCTTTTTCATTTTCCAAGACCTGAAGCATCTGCTGTTTTAGTATTTTTAAATCAAGGGTGTCAAGTGTAATACCATTTTTTTCCGCGAGTTTAGCCCATTTCTTATACCAACCTTCTTTTCTTTCAATCAGCACCCGTGAAACTTTATTTGTTAAACTGCCACTATTCCTGTACAATGTTTTAAATATGTACTGAACGTGCAGTCGCAAGGTAAATAAATAAATTGGCTCCTTACCCGTTTCCAGATGAAGCATGTAGTTAGGAGTATGCTTGGGCAGCCCGATTAATCTTTTAATAGCGTATCGAAATAACTTCTCAACTTCCTCGTAATGTTGATTACCCCATATTTGCGCACCATAACACAATATAGATCTCGAGACCGCTTCAAAAATTTTCCATTTGACTGAGAATTTACTACTTTTTTTTGTGGTAACCGTTCCCCATGATCTATATAGTGCCTGCTTTGCAAGCCTCAGTTTTTCGAGAAGATGTTGTTTAAAGGAGAACTGTGGGGTTACGGTGATACCTAAATATTTGTATTTATTAACCACTTCTATCTGATGTCCTTTGTATTTCCATAGCTCATTCCGGGCCAGTTTACCTCCCCCTTTTTAAATATCATTATTTTAGACTTAGCTAAATTCACTTCAAGATTCCACTGACAACAATATTTTTCTAAGTCTAGAATCATCCTTTGAAGGGCATTAGGGGTCTCAGCCAACAATACGATGTCGTCCGCATATAATAATACTTTAATTTTAAAGTCGTCCATCCAAACACCCCCTCCGATAGAATCAATTATGTCCTCTATGTATAAAGCAAACAAAACAGGACTAAGTAGAAAGTGATATGTATTTATGTTTGTAGATAGTACAGGAAGTGTATTGAAAATCGTTGGAACAATATTTGATATATAGCGGAAAAAGTGAAGGAAAACAGTCATATTGAAGTCAATAAAGTAGAATAAATTACCGGTCACATGCAGTGGTAGAACTTAAAACGGTGTACCAAAGTTTCTGAGCTTTCCGCAATTTTTTTACACACACATACACACCATTCGCTAAAAACATGTTTTTTTTCGTACTCTGGGGACCTCAAAACGGATATTTCCGGTGAAAACATGATTAAGAAAATTTGATACAATCGCAATACTTCCTCTTACCAGGAATAAGAGAAAGTAATTAAAATTTTTAACGTTTTTTTTATGATTATGGATCGTCTGCAAGGCGCTTTATGCGCATTTAAATGAAATCTGTTTGGTTGAATATGTGGATGGGTCCGCAATGCTGGTATTTTATCCGTCATAGCATGCATATTCCTTTTGTTCAGGATTGGTTTCGGATTTTCATCTATTGTCAGAGCAAATTCACCAAGTTCGTCTTAAGTGTTCACTTCAATTCAATGTTTCTGTTACACTTACACTTGTTATTTTACGATGTGTCTGTGTGTTTAATGACAAAATAGAATTATTATAAGTTATGATTAGACATTAGATAATAGTGTGTAATAAATAGCATGTTTTGAAGGACTTTATAACTAAATTTTAATAGTGGTGTTAAGTATGCTCAGTGTTTTATCAAGTTATTTTTATTATGGGGGAGGGGATAAGAAATTTCAGGAGTATACTATACTAAATAAGAATAGATAAAATTTGTAGAAAGGCAATGCAATGTTTTAAGGATAGTTAAAAGCTTGTAAGAATAATAAATAAAAATGAAATCCAAGCAAGGTTTATACAAGAAATATGTAGGTAAATTGATATGTAAGAAGGTTGGGGCAGCAAACGGCAAATTGGAGATGATATTAAAATAAATAAATAGAGAAAATCAAATGTATTCGTTTTGTATTCCGCGTTTAAAAAACATCTCTTTACCAGACATTTACAGTTTTATGTGAAAGTTGTAATCATGTAAACAATCTAAACTTTGTGAATTACTAGTAAGAGTATAATCGGGTAAGTGTTTCACACCAGATTTATTTTTGCTTTCACTTATTGCAGGTAAGAGGAAGATGTTGAGATATAGGTTTTAAGGTCCCCTGAGTCCGAATAAATGGTTTTTACAAATTGGCCTCTGTATGTGTGTGTTTTGTGTATGTCTGTGTGAGTGTAGTCAACATACCATAAAAACGGAAAAATATCATAGATTTGATATTTTGTTTGAAGTGCTTTCTGGGGACACGATAATAAGGTTTTGAACCAAATCGGAGGCTCTCACAGGAGTTCGACACTATTAAAGGTCTGCGCTAGGGTTGTAGAATGTCCCCTAAAATTTTCAGAATGTACTTGGAGCCTCCAAAAACAAAATCGGTCTATCGGTGTGGTACCAACTTTATTGAATGGATTTCTCATAATTTTTTAACAATTTTCTCGAAAATAGCTTCAAGGGGGCACCCGGGGATAGATGGATTGGAATGCTTCCTGCAGAGGAATGGGCATTCAAATAAGGAATGTATTCAAATAAGGAATGTACACTCCCTTCTATTCGCAGATAACCAAGTTATTTTAGCTCAGGACCGCGAGAATATTAAATATCTAATGAGGAAACTGCTCGAAAGCTATGAAGATGGTGGCTTCAAAGTGAATTTCGATAAATCCGAGTACTAGGTTATTCGCCGTTTTAAGTACTTGGGTTCATAATTGATAGCTCCGGTAGCTGTGAGGCCGACGTTCTAAGCAGGGTAGGACAAGCGAAGGCTGCGATCCTTTGCTTGAACGGAGTCCTCTGGAGCAAAGACACATCATTGGATGCGAAGAAACTCATTCTGCGAGTGATAATGGAAAGCATTCTTACATACGGTGGGATAGCTGGGTAATTACCGATCGTCTCAGACAACGAATAAATACAATTGAGATGGACGGTCTGAGACGCAGTATGAGGATCTCTCTTCTCCATAGGAGAAGGAACATAGATATCCGTGCTGATATGGAAGCACAGGAGACCCCAATTGACCGACTAGAAATGCGGTCTCTACAGTGGTACGGTCATGTCCAGAGAATCGGGGAGGAAAGGTGGCCAAAGAAAGTGTTGTTGTAATCCCCTCATGGAAGAATGGAAGAAGAAAAAGAGGGCGCCCTAGAATGACTTGGAAAGGACGCATGGCTCGAGCGATGGATGCTCGCGGCCTGACGGAGGAGGACTGGGATGACCGCCTCACAGGTTTTGGGGATCAAGGATAACCACGGAAACCGTGGAAATACCTAAATAAAATAAACAAAAACAAAATCGGTCTATCGGTGTGGTACCAACTTTACTGAATGGATTTCTCATTATTTTTTAACAATTTTCTCGAAAATAGCTTCAATGATTTAAAATAAATTGCTTCATATTCTATAAAATATTACTTAGAATTAAATGTTATGCCAATATTTCCGAATTCCAACAAAACTGGTTCAACGGAAGTAAGACTTTACTGAGCGGTTTTTTCTGCGATTTTCGCGAAACTTCATCAGATTTCATCATACTGACTACACATACAGTAATTTTTCGTTTCTGATTTTTTTTCCCAAGAAAATTGAATTTAGACGGGTTCTCAGGTAGCCGGAGGGTCACGCTTTCCATAAAAAATATTAGAAGACTAACTAACTTTAGTAAAAATTTGGAGGTATGAACAGAATTACTCAATTATAACTATGTGAATTGCAGTGAGAGAAAGTTGTATGAGTGTTTCACACCAGATTTTTTTTTCCACATAGAGAGAAAGCTAACAGCAGTAAGAAAAAGTAAAAATCTTCTTTTAGTTTTTTCTCTTTTTTTTAACAAAATCAGATTTTTTTTTGTATTCTGTTGAAAATGTAAGGAAGATTAGAGAGTAAATTGCCAGTGATTGGATGTGCCAGAAGCAGTAGAGGAGATAGAGTCAACCGAGCAGCCGGAAGATTAGAAATGATGGGATGGGGGGGTTATCATTAGCGCATATTCAGTGTGTGACAAGTAGTGTAGGGTAATGCAATCGGCATGTGACTGAAAATGATTTCACTGGCCGCGGATAAAGAGGCAAGTGGAAATGTTCTACCGTTCGCACTCTATACCCCGCCATTCTGGGGGAGCTTCTGCCCAGGCCCGGCTCTCTCTCCTAATAGCCAGAGTACAAGGCCATTTAGTGCACCCAGGTACTCACCATTGGATAAAACTTCAGAGTAATGGAAGTATGTCATGTTGGCAGCAGTGTTCCAACAGAATGATTACTGGTTGAAAATGTCCGTGTAATAGAAACGAGTATATAGCACATCATGTTGTGTCCATCATATCAACATTGAATTTATCCTCAATTCATACTGACGTTACTTTATAATCTTTAGATGATTTTCAAAAGTCTTCAATTATTAATTTCTCTCACTTTTGTAAGAACAGCCATTGCCTACGTGTCAAATTTCTGTAATTGAGTTTTCACCGGAAATAAATATATTGAGTTCCCTTGTGTGCGAGTAAGTTCCCTTGTGTGCGAGTGAGTTCCCTTGTGTGCGAGTGAGTTCCCTTGTGTGCGAGTGAGTTCCCTTGTGTGCGAGTGAGTTCCCTTGTGTACGAGTGAGTTCCCTTGTGTACGAGTGAGTTCCCTTGTGTGCGAGTGAGTTCCCTTGTGTGCGAGTGAGTTCCCTTGTGTGCGAGTGAGTTCCCTTGTGTGCGAGTGAGTTCCCTTGTGTGCGAGTGAGTTCCCTTGTGTGCGAGTGAGTTCCCTTGTGTACGAGTGAGTTCCCTTGTGTACGAGTGAGTTCCCTTGTGTGCGAGTGAGTTCCCTTGTGTGCGAGTGAGTTCCCTTGTGTGCGAGTGAGTTCCCTTGTGTGCGAGTGAGTTCCCTTGTGTGCAAGAAAAAATCTTGTGTTAAATACTCACACGACTTTTTCTTAAGCTAATTAATACAATTTAATCAAGAATTTTCTTTAAAATTGCAACGTTATAATGTTTATCTGGGCTGGCTACAAAAATGGTGGTGGAGATTTTTACTCATATACCTAAGTGGCCTTATGTAGAGCGCTCTATGTCAAAACGAACAATACTTGTGCAAATGTAAATATTAACTAACTTGCAGATCCCAATACCTACCAAAAAACAAATTTTAAATAGAACAATGTTTTGAATAAAAGTGATACGTTTTTATCAAAGCAGCATTTATTCCAAGTTTACATATTATTTATTATTATAATAGGTACTAAACTTGTTACAATGAGTTCAGTAGCTCATAACAGAATATCATCAAAAATTGTATGTACAAATGACATATAAACTGTACATATGTAAAGTATAGTAAAACAAAAATTCATTATATGTATTTAAGTTTGAAAAAACACAATAAAACAAAAGCAATTAACAGATTTTTTTTTTTTATTTATTTAAGGCGCGTCAACATCTATGGTCATTGGCGCCCGGAGCCTTCTCAGTGCACTACTGGCCTCCGGACAGTTCTCTCGATACAGACAACACTGTCCATCACCGGACAGTGAGCTGTAGGCGCTCCTAGGAAGTATAAATCTAAGGGTAGCTCAGCTGGACTCGAACCCGCGTCCTCCGCGTGGGAGTCCAGTACGCTAACCACTTAGCTATTCCCTTCCCTGAGCAAATATGTTTAGGTTTTATAATATATATTTCACTGTATATTTTGAATTTATAAATAATACAAAGCCCTGGACAATCTTATTTCCAAGAAAAACCCTTATATCTAGGAAGGAAATAGTCTTATTTTAAACATTGCATTTATTACTTTGAGCTTTCCCAAAATATATTGAATACATTATTAAATACTTTATTTAAATCATTTTTAGTCACAATCATTCTAAGCTTAAAGATCATCATTTTTTACCATTTTCGAGAAAATTCCAAAAAACTCAAATCCTATGCACTTTCATTGAATCGATTTTTCTTCAATGTGTGATTCTAACAATTACTTCTAATGCATATTAATGTTATAGAAATGATGGAACCATTGAATTGAAAGTAGTACTTTAGTGGAATGCTTGAGTTAATGTTCCACCCCAGAACTCTTAAAATAATCAATTGTGCTGGAAAAATATTTCAAATAAAAGGGGCAGTTATTCATATATTTAGATAGTATGCTATGTTATAAAGAAATTTGGTGAGGATCGGTCAAGAAAGAAACATTCAATTATGCCGACGTTTCCACAGAGTTTCCTGTCTTTATCAATTTAATCAATTTAACAAATAGTCGTGAAGATGTGGAGAAAGAATTTTTAAAAACATATACATTTGTTACATCGCAGGAACATAAACACCAAAATTTACTTAAATCATATACAGAAAAAAAAATGAGAAGTATATGTTTAAAAATTCTTTCTCCACATCTTCACGACTTTCTATATATTAAAGCCTTGATAAAGACAGGAAACTCTGTCGAAACTTTGGCAGAATTGAATGTTTCTTTTTTTGACAGATCCTCACCAAATTTTTTCATAACATAATTCATCAACGGTCAACAAATACTTCTATAATAGTGTACTATGATTAAAGAAAATCGTTGGAAAACATATTCGAGAAAATTGCAAAAAACTGTAAAAGAACTATTGCAGTAAAGTCGCACTTCTGATTCCTTGAATTTTGCCCCCGAAACCTTATTGTCAGATGTGTACTTTGTACTTAGACTGAATATCAAGTTCCTGTGACATTTCATTTTTGATATATTTGTTCACACACACACACATACATAGACCTTTCACTAATATTTTTTTTTATTTCGTCTTCAGGAGATCTCAACACGTATATTCCTAGTGAAAGTTCAATTTCCAAAATTTGAATGATCCCAATATTTCGTAAGAGTAAGTAAAAATTAAGTTATTTAATTTTGTATTGGCACTTTATTTTAATTTTGAAAAACTGGGAATACAACATACTTATATATTGCTAATAGATGTATTTCTTTTAGCAATAAATAAGTAATTAAATACATAAAAAATATGTATTTAACAGCTGTAAGGTCTATAAGGTTTAACAGCCTGATTTTTTTATTTTTTATTTTTTTAATAATTAAAACAAGATTAAGGTTCCTCGAAACTATGGTCCATTAGCTCCAAAAACTAAGTTTCATTAGTTTAGCCTTCGCTAAAGATAGTCTATTTGGCATGTCTATTTAAATACATTCATTCTGTCTTGTCACATTTTCAATTTATTGAGAAATTGCACCACCATTTAAATATCTCTTTTAATTAAAACGTATAAAAATATAATATAACTACGTTAGAAAGTATTTTTATTAATATATCAGCTATTATGCTTCTTTTGTGTGTGTGTGTCTGTGTGTGTGTATGTGTATGTGAGTGTGTGGTATTTTTTTTTTTTTTTTAGTTTTAATTTCTGTTATAAGTTGAAAAGCAATGGATAAATTTTGTGTAAACAAACTCTGTTCGGGTGGAACCAGGCCAAACCAATATTTTTCTATTACTATTAACTGTAGTGGCGCGATCTGTATTCAAAGTTACAATCACTTTAATGGAATAGAAAAAGGGCTCTGAGGAGGAGCGGTGCAAAAAAAAAAAAATTAACATTGTTATAATACTTAGAGATATGTATTTGGAAGGATGCCCAATATAATAGTTTGGGAAGGCCAGTCCACATTTTCACTTCGCTTCGTTATTTTATTAATTCGCATTCCCTATTAACTAACATTAATGTTGAAATATTGATAATGGAATCGAAAAAACATACGTACTAGGCTTAAATATATAATATAATATCATAAGAGGAAGAATTTGGAATTCTCTGGAAGATTGCTAGAATTAGAAGGCTCCTGGACTACGGAGGAATAACAATGGGGTTATTAAAATCTGGCGGAACTAGTTTAGGCAGTAGTTCTCAGAGAACACGCTCTCAATACTTCCTCTTACAATAGAAAGAGGAAGTAATACACTTACCATAAGGAGTTAATAAGATAAACCGCTGTGAAATTTTGAAAAATTGCGATGAAACTCGAAGAAATTTTATTTTTATTTTCTCTTACGCAATAAAAGGAAATCGTGTCAAATTTTCAAAAAATGAGTTATAAATTTCAAAAAAAAAAAAAAAAAATGATATATGGCGTGAAAAACATTCACCACGACTTTCTTATTACTGTAATTTGCAGGTCTTGAATGACAAATTTTTTTCAAATTTATAATTCTTATTAGATGTTTAGTTTTTTTTTCAGTGTTATATAACTGGGAGAATCTATACTTAATAAAGCCACTTTACCAAGGTAGGCTTTACCTTACCACTCACCCAAAACCTCTTTAAATAGACTTTCACGTAAAAAAGTTACAAAAAAAAGTTGATTAAGGGTCTCTGTATTTTCCACTTAGATAATGAAATCCATCAGTGTTTGTATGGAGCAAATTGCAGAAAATTGAAGAAAAAAAAAATACTGTTCAGTAAAAACATACTTCTGGGCAAAACAATTTTTTTAGAGAATTATGGGAACATATTTAATTGTAACTAATATTATTTATATGAAAGAATTCTGTAATAAACGAAAATAGCACTTTACAGGAAACGTAAACCCAATCCCTCCCCCGAAAATCCCCTTAAATGAATTTTTCCAGAGAAATGTTTCAAATAAAAGTTGTAGTTCTTAATATATGATGTTGTTGATATAAAAGAAAAATCGTAAAAAAACTAAATAAACCACTCAGTGAAGTGATACTTCCAGTTGAGGAATTTTTGGAATCCTGTCCGATACCGTTGTATTACCCAAACGGAATAGCAAGGCAATTTTTCGTTTTTTGAGCTATTATATTTTCTAAAAACCACTTTTTCGGACTCAGGGGATCTCAAAACTTATATATTTTCGGTAAAAACATAATATCGAAAATTTTTTCTTACGATCGTGAAAATTACCAGGAGTAAGAGAAAGTAAAAAAAAAAAAAATACATTTTTAGCGATTTTACCAAAACTTATGGGTTCTAGTTCTCAAGCATCACATACGTGTATATACAATAATTACGTTTAGCAAATGGGTTTACAGCTGGTAAGATAATTAACTCGATAATACAATCTAAATTACGAATAATTAATCTAATTATATTGTCCGTTTGTATTCGAAGATTCTAGCACAGATATTCTATTAGTGCTGCCCAATTTACTTTGAAACAATTAAGTAAATGTGCTGAAATATTTAATTTTAACAAAATCGCAGTAATATATCGCAGGGTAGCTATAGTCATCTGCCGATTCGTAAACTGTAGAGATAAA
Source organism: Triatoma infestans (assembly GCA_011037195.1). NCBI lineage: Eukaryota > Metazoa > Arthropoda > Insecta > Hemiptera > Reduviidae > Triatoma > Triatoma infestans. The sequence goes on along the minus strand of JAAEAF010013418.1, from coordinate 438 downwards.
TTTCAAAAAGTTTAACGAAAAAGTGGTCCATAACCAAGTTAGAACACAGCATTAAAAACGGATACTACTTGTCTTAAAATATAAAATGAAATTACTTACTATTGTAGAGCGCGAGGGTCCGGCTATTAAGCCACTATCGACCACCACTACTGTATGTACATGACCGACTGTGGTCTGACAGGTTGTCCGTTGGAGATTAGTTTGACCCATGACCCTGACCATGGTTACGTAATTTCTATCATTATATATTTCTATTAGAACAAAAAGTGTTATGGGACGAAGTTTGGGGTGGAATACCTTAATACAAAAGGTGAACAGCTTTCATTTATATTTCCCTTGTAGAATAAAACTACTTTATTATATCATAATTTGGAAAATTTCATAATTGCGGAATTTCAATAATTGTTTCTTCAAGAATGTATGTGAAACCAAATATTG